>CM076575.1:1491700628-1492187046 GCA_034641835.2 Pinus albicaulis | reverse complement strand
GCAGGTAGAAACACTGTGTTGTGTCCACTTGGGGAACTATTGCCACCATCCTGAGTTTCATATGACACTCGACATCTTTATCATTTGGATTACATATTGTGATGATGTTATATTCACTATATGTTGAATTTCATGCACAAGCAAGGTTCATAGAACCAAAGAGTGGATCCTTGAGAGTCGAGTTTCATTTTGGCCTCTTCAAGGCAAAATTATTTCAACCTGAAATTAGTAGCAACTCTATACATATCATAAATGGAGAGAGATACAACGTGGTATGGAAAATTTGGTCTATCATGTTCAGCCATACAACCCATCTACATTGTAGGTGCAAGAGATGGAGGAGTTTTCCTTTTAGCTACCATTTTCAAGGGTGATCCATTTCATTTGGATGATAGCATGGGGATTGGAGCTTCTCATGGGGATTAAGGTCCCTAATAATTTTTAGATTCCATGCCTCAAGAAGGCCTCTATTTAGCATATAGATGCCTCCATGGACATCCCACTTCTTCATGATGAGAGCCATTTGGTTTTGTCGCCAAAGGCTAAATTATACACTTGCAAGGAGCAAACTGTTACAGGAAATATTGATTGGAGAGCATCTTGTTCATGGAGGAGCTTTATTAGATGAGGATGCTACAGAGGAGGAGAGGATAATTTGCAGTATCCATCCTTGCAATTGCTTGAGGACAAGAAACATTTGGGGAGGGGGAGGACCGTAATATTCCTAATTAGCTTTTAGCTACTTGGAATATCGATTTTTTATTTGATAAAAACATAGGTGAATAAGTGGGTAAAGAGACCCATAAATCTATTTCATAGGAATAAAAACCAATTCTCATTTGAATGTGTATCATTGTATCAGCTGTATAAAACACATAAAGGTGTGAATAAGGGCTAAAGCATGTGGAAATGGTCAAAGTTGACCAAATCAACAAAGTTAAGTTGTTATGGAAGGAGTGCATAGCTAATGGAGGGATAGCGCAATCATAGTGGACGAAAGTGTATGCACGTAGTACCTTATTTAATGAGGGGACCTAGGGTGAGTGAAGCTCCCCTCTTTCCAAGAATATAAGTAAGAGGATGGCAAAATAGAAGGCATTCAGAAATTTGATTTTGCATTAGTATTTTATGACTTTTTTCATGTTTTAGCTATTTAGCTAAGTCCATGTGATGTTTAGAACAAGGGTTTTTGAACAGCGTAAATCCCACCTCATCCTCTGGGGTCTTCAATTTCCTACTCAGAGAGGTTCATTGAGCACCATTTCCACTATCCGGCTTTGGACCAAGCTTTAGCCTTCATTCATAGTGAGAGTTTTAGCATTGTGTTGTTTTCCAGGGTTGCAGTAGTGGAGGGTTTATAGACCTAATTTCTGAGCTTGTTTTCCAGTGGAGGGAGAAGCCCTTCATCTAGCAGGCTAGTAAGGAGGTTATTAGAGCTTTATTCCACCATCCAACATTAGGCCAAGCAACAACATTCACCCACAGTGTAGTCTCCTCTAGAAACTACGTTATTTTGCAGTGCAGTTGCAGTGGGAGGTCAACTACCCAAATTCTTGACCGTGTTTTCCAGTGAAGGGATCGGCCCTTAATCTAGAAAGGTTGTGAGGAGGGATGTCAACAATTTTCATATCAGATCATCCACCCCCACCAGTGTTCTAGTTGTAGAGAGTTATTCAGCCCAAGGGCCACATTTTTTGTATTCTACATTTTGTGTATTTCTGAAAACCCTTCCTAGGTTGTCTTGGAATAGTGCTAGCAAGCCTAGATCTTTGATCCCGACATTTTCTAAGCACAATATCAGAAAATACATGTGTTTAAATTTAGAATAGCATTAAACCCTAGCAAAAAATACACTATCTTAGCCTCCTACATTTTTGTATAGTAGTGTTCTTCATGTTTTATGTACTGGGTCTCTAGAGCCTTGTTTTTCCTAACTTGAGTGTCTTTTTTCTCAAGATCTTGTACGAATTTTCTACTATTTTGTTTAATATGAAGGATATATGATCTGCTTTCATACATATGTGTTGATGTATCACTACATTTTCCAGTTTATGCTATATATTCCTCTATTTTCCATTTTGGAATATTACACCTTAGCTCTTCTGGAACTAACATCTGTGGCATGCATACAATCGGGCAGTGCATTCATACTCTTAGTGCTCACTATTCGAGACATTCTTTAGCTATTTTCCAAAGGATCCCTTAGAAATGGCCTTTGGGAAAGATGGATATTCCAGTGGGCAAGATGATAGGAAAAATTCATGAAATTTCATTAAATGGATACATACAATTCATTAGGTAGTGGAGGAGTAGTTGGAGAAAATTCAAGCTCAATACAATGTTTGCCATGACAAGCACCAATTCAATCACCAATATTAGGTTGGGGACAAAGTGTGGCTCCTCGTTAGCAAGGACATAATAAAAGGGGTAGGACAGAAGTTGTGATTAATTTGATATGGCCCATTCACCATACTATAGAAGATTAGAGACAATGTTTTTTGTCTCTATTTTCCAGCATACATGTATATGTATTCGATAGTGAACGTTGAAAAATTTAAGCTTGATGAGCCTCCTTCGATTATGGATGTCGAAGAGGTTAGAAAAATTCCTACAGTGGACGATTCTACATCTGAATAGTTGGACAAGATAAGAGGGGACATCATTCTCGACATGAATATCAGGACTTCACGATGGGGAGACATGGAGTATCTTCGTATTGGATTCAAAGGAATGCATCCAAGTAAGGGTTGATGTATGGAAAAGGAGAAAGTGAGGGAGAAATTCCTCCACTTTCCAATTGATTGATTAAGCTTTTGGAGGTCCAAAAGCTCCTCAATGAGGATGAATGACCTAGATGGATTCAGAAATAGAAGTGGCCTTGAAAATAGCTTCATAAATCAAATTCATCGATGGAAGTGCAACTAGGACCATATCGTAGTGCTTATCATCCTGATTCCAACGACACGAACAACACTCAAATATGAGTTCTTATTCTCAAGTTATATTTGCTCAAAGTTCTCGTCAAAATTGGCCAAGAGCTGGTCTCAATGAGGAAATAATATGGAAGCGTTCCGATGCACGAAATCCGACCACCAAAATGGGAAAATTTTTAGCCTACTTAATTTTTCATGTGACCCTTATCTTTCGGTGGAAAAAATTGAACCATATATTTTAAAAAATCAAAAATTCATAAAAAATATGTGGTGGCGGGCCACCACCCTCACAACCAGTGAATGATGATATTATATTATATATACTGGGTGGGCGAGCCACCCACGACGGGCCAAACCCCGGAACCACAAAAAAAATTCCGCGTACGTATTAACTACCAACCCATTGGGGTTACGAGTACCTCCAACCCCAACTAGTCACATACAAAAAAAAAAATCGCCACTTTAAAACAAAGTGTTGGACTTTATAAGGGAGGTGGATGATTTGAAACTGAACCTCTGCTAACTTAAAATACTCTGCCACCAACGAGCCATGAGCTCAGCCTTTCATGGCTCTACCCCTCTCTACTGCTTAACCCTCGTCACACTATTAGATAGGGAGGATCGACAGAACTAGAAGTGGCCTCGAAAACAAAACAATGAGCGAGGGTATCTTGGAGATGCCAAAAATATTCCCTTAAAGGGCCAGAGGTGCTGTTGTCATTATTTGTCAAATTTATAGTCATTTTTTCATGTTTTCGCACTAGGAATCCATCTATGCAGTTTGTTTCTCGATCTGAGGTCCCCATTTTTAGGCCATCATCAAAATTAGGGGTATAAGGATTATTTTTTTAAATTTTCTTGTAACTAATTTCTTTGATGCCACCTAATGAAATAAGGTCTTCCCACTTTTGAGCAGGACCCGCAGATGTAGCACACATTGGGTGCACTCCATAATCAAGCCATTGCGTCTTTGATCTCATGTTTGCCTATGATTTTAGCTCTTTTAATATGGTTTAAGTTACTTGGTTAATATGCTCTTTTATATGCCATTATGAATGCATCCTTTAAAAGATCTCAATCACCATGCCATGCCATATTCTTAGTGAGTGCCCCTATTGTTTTTACTTGCATTTTATAAATGAGAAAAAGAGTAGAACATAAGCCTCGCCTTGTATTTGAGATTTTTCTCATGTCGATTTCCCAAGTCATATCTTTTTTTTATTTGTGAGCATGGTCTATTGATTCACTTGTTTATTAATTTTCATTATTTTCTCCATGATTTTGAGAATTATGCAAGTAATATTAAATATTAGATTTATGGGAATAAATTTCCTAATAACAAATTGAGAATATTATATGATTTGTTATCATAAGGTATTTTTGTAAAATATCCGAAGAAATTTTAAAGTCATGTATAATAATAGACACAAAATATAATATCTTAAGGATAGGCTAGTAAAGACCCTAATATAAATTTTCAGGATAAAAAAGCATCCAAAAACCTCATAGATGCTAGACAAAAGAAATCATAAATGTGTTTTCCTTAAATCAGGTATCCTTTTTTATTCAATAAAATTGTGGCCACATTAGTTTGAAAATAAATTCAAAGTGTAATTAGGAGAGTATTACAAGCGATAAGATTGAATCTCAAAGGAACATACATGCATTTATTAACACTTAATTCATCCTTATCATATATCATGTCTCAAATCTTATTATGTGTATTTTTCTATAAGCAAGGAAATGGTGAGCAAGAAAATGGTGAGTGATGTATAAACCTTAGAAAAATTAATAGTTTCACACCTTATTTCTATATATCTATGCTTCATCAAGTTTTGTAATAAGCTAAAATTATACAAAAACAAAGAATTATTTTTGTAAAATATAAATCTAAAATCCTTTAAAGAATATCATTTCTATATTTTATTTTCATTTCTTTTGACATGAGCCATCCTTTAAAACTATATTAATAATACTTTTCCCTTAATATCTTCATTTCTCAATAATTTAAAAGTCAAATAAAATTATATTATACACCATTAAAGTGTTACATTTACATTATGCTAAGGCCTAAGACCATTTAAATTATGCTAAGACCTTCAACAATTAGGCCAACAATTTTATGTGTAGTAACACTAATACATTAAAAAATAATATCATATTATATTAATTACTAGATTCATTCTAATCTTAGAGACTCACTCTCTTTCCGCTCAGCCATTCGGTTCCATCATCTAAGTACTCAAACATTTCACTAACATGTATTCTATTCTCTTTTTCAGGACAAAATGTCCAACTTAAAAGAAAAAAAAAAACAAAAAACAAAACAAATTGTAGTAATTATGGAAAAAACAGAAAAAAAAAAAATCTAGGTTATTCAATTTAATACATTTCAGATTAGTATTTAAAATAAAAATTTATTATTCTATTAAAATATGTTTAATTTTCATATTTTTAAATTGTAAAAAATAAAAATTATATTTTTTATATTAAAAAAATTAAATATCATTTATTTAAAAAAAACCAAAGCTAATAAAAATTTAACGAAGCTATCCAACTAAATCTTATATTTTACATTAACAATTATGCATATCATTCCCCGAAGCCACCATGTAAAACTTTTATGAGAACTAAAATCACAGCATGATGCCCATCTCTCCGTAAACTCTTTTATGGCAAGTCAATCCCTGGAACTTACCTTCCTTCAGCTCCCATTTCTGGATTCCATGTGGATGTGAGGTGAGCTTATTTGCTTACAGGATCTCAAAATTTTTACTGTCATTCCAAAAATAGAATTAAAAAACGCTTCAGTTTCGTTTGTAAATATAGAATTCACCCCCAAAACAATTGAACGGAGCGATGTTTAAAATAAATCCCATATCATACTCGTATATATTTTGAGCACACCGCAGATAGCTAGTTCCAACATAGAATTCTACCTTAATTCAATATCGTTCAACATTCCCACAAGAGTAATTTTATATATTGTAACGTCTTTACATCAAACTTTGCTCTTCAAGCTCTGAAATGAATCCTGTATGTAGCTTCAAGCTTATTTAAAATTGCAAAGTGTTCTGAATTGAAGTTCCCCCGGTTATTCTCACCACGCTCAAGAAAAGGAAGCCCTAGCAAATACAGTGGTGGCAGTCCGAACTGCGCGGGGATAGATTGTTTTTTGTTTTTTTTTGTTTTTTTCCACTTATTTGGTTAATGTGTTTTTTTTTTAAATGTAATTATGCGAATGCATTCTTGAAGTTGAAAGATATGGATAACCATGTCATATTTTTAGTGAGTGTTTTTTTCTTTTTATTTACATTTAAAAAATGAAAAAAATAGAATATAAGTCTGTTTTTTCTCATGTTGGTTTTCCAAATCATATTTTGTGTTTATTTGTGTCTATCGCCTATTGATTCATTTATTTATTTATTTTCATTCCTTTTTCCATGATTTTGAAAATTATGCCAGTAATATTAAATATTTATAAATGAAAAAAATAGAATATAAGTCTGTTTTTTCTCATGTTGGTTTTCCAAATCATATTTTGTGTTTATTTGTGTGGATGGTCTATTAATTCATTCATTTATTTATTTTTATTCCTTTTTTCATGATTTCAAGAATTATGCCAGTAATATTAAATATTAGATCTATAGGACTAGGTTGCCCAATAACAATTTGAGAATATTATAAGATTTGTTATGAAGTATTTTAATAAAATATCCAATAAAATTTAAAAGTCATATATAGTAGTAAACACAAAGATTAAATCATTCACAAAGCTATAATGGTGAAGATTCTAATATAAACTTTCAGGTTAAGTAGCCATTTAGAGCAGGTAGAAACACTGTGTTGTGTCCACTTGGGGAACTATTGCCACCATCCTGAGTTTCATATGACACTCGACATCTTTATCATTTGGATTACATATTGTGATGATGTTATATTCACTATATGTTGAATTTCATGCACAAGCAAGGTTCATAGAACCAAAGAGTGGATCCTTGAGAGTCGAGTTTCATTTTGGCCTCTTCAAGGCAAAATTATTTCAACCTGAAATTAGTAGCAACTCTATACATATCATAAATGGAGAGAGATACAACGTGGTATGGAAAATTTGGTCTATCATGTTCAGCCATACAACCCATCTACATTGTAGGTGCAAGAGATGGAGGAGTTTTCCTTTTTAGCTACCATTTTCAAGGGTGATCCATTTCATTTGGATGATAGCATGGGGAGTGGAGCTTCATGGGGATTAACGAAACTAACAAATTTTAGATTCCATGCCTCAAGAAGGCCTCTAGACAACATTTATTTTCCTCCATATATATCCCACTTCTTCAATATGAGAGCCATTTGGTTTTATCACCAAAGGATGACTTACACACTTGGGAGGAGAAACTAGGGGAAAAATTTATTGGAGAGAATCTTGTTCAGTGGAGGAGCTTATTAGATGAGGATGCTACAGGAGGAGAAGGGGATGCTTTACAATATCTATCCTTGCATTTGCTTGCAGACAAGAACCATTTGGGAGGGGAGGACTGTAATATTCCTAATTAGCTTTTAGCTACTTGGAATATCGATTTTTTATTTGATAAAAAGATAGGTGAATAAGTGGGTAAAGAGACCCAGAAATCTCTTTAGTAGGAATAAAAACCAATTCTCATTTGAATGTGTATCATTGTATCAGCTGTATAAAACACATAAAGGTGTGAATAAGGGCTAGCATGTGGAAATGGTCAAAGCTGCGACCAAATCAACAAGGTTGTTATGGAAGGAGTGCATAGCTAATGGAGGATAGCGCAATCATAGTGGACGAGTGTATGCATCAGAGTACCTTATTTAATGAGTGGGACCTAGGTGAGGAAGCTCACCAAGAATATAAGGAAGAGGATGGCAAAAATAGAAGGCATCTGGTGTGAAATTTGATTTTGCATTAGTATTTTATGACTTTTTTCATGTTTTAGCTATTTAGCTAAGTCTCGATGTGATGTTTAGAACATGGGTTTTTCCGAGCGTAAATCCCACCCTCATCCTCGGGGGTCTTCAATTTCCTACTCAGGAGAGGTTCATTGAGCACCATTTCCACTATCTGGCTTTGGACCAAGCTTTAGCCTTCATTCATAGTGGAGTCTCCTTTAGCATTGTGTTGTTTTCCAGGGTTGCAGTAGTGGAGGGTTTATAGACCTAATTTCTGAGCTTGTTTTCCAGTGGAGGGAGAAGCCCTTCATCTAGCAGGCTAGTAAGGAGGTTATTAGAGCTTTATTCCACCATCCAACATTAGGCCAAGCAACAACATTCACCCACAGTGTAGTCTCCTCTAGAAACTACGTTATTTTGCAGTGCAGTTGCAGTGGGAGGTCAACTACCCAAATTCTTGACCGTGTTTTCCAGTGAAGGGATCGGCCCTTAATCTAGAAAGGTTGTGAGGAGGGATGTCAACAATTTTCATATCAGATCATCCACCCCCACCAGTGTTCTAGTTGTAGAGAGTTATTCAGCCCAAGGGCCACATTTTTTGTATTCTACATTTTGTGTATTTCTGAAAACCCTTCCTAGGTTGTCTTGGAATAGTGCTAGCAAGCCTAGATCTTTGATCCCGACATTTTCTAAGCACAATATCAGAAAATACATGTGTTTAAATTTAGAATAGCATTAAACCCTAGCAAAAAATACACTATCTTAGCCTCCTACATTTTTGTATAGTAGTGTTCTTCATGTTTTATGTACTGGGTCTCTAGAGCCTTGTTTTTCCTAACTTGAGTGTCTTTTTTCTCAAGATCTTGTACGAATTTTCTACTATTTTGTTTAATATGAAGGATATATGATCTGCTTTCATACATATGTGTTGATGTATCACTACATTTTCCAGTTTATGCTATATATTCCTCTATTTTCCATTTTGGAATATTACACCTTAGCTCTTCTGGAACTAACATCTGTGGCATGCATACAATCGGGCAGTGCATTCATACTCTTAGGGCTCACTATTCGAGACATTATTTAGCTATTTTCCAAAGGATCCCTTAGAAATGGCCTTTGGGAAAGATGGATATTCCAGTGGGCAAGATGATAGGAAAAATTCATGAAATTTCATTAAATGGATACATACAATTCATTAGGTAGTGGAGGAGTAGTTGGAGAAAATTCAAGCTCAATACAATGTTTGCCATGACAAGCACCAATTCAATCACCAATATTAGGTTGGGGACAAAGTGTGGCTCCTCGTTAGCAAGGACATAATAAAAGGGGTAGGACAGAAGTTGTGATTAATTTGATATGGCCCATTCACCATACTATAGAAGATTAGAGACAATGTTTTTTGTCTCTATTTTCCAGCATACATGTATATGTATTCGATAGTGAACGTTGAAAAATTTAAGCTTGATGAGCCTCCTTCGATTATGGATGTCGAAGAGGTTAGAAAAATTCCTACAGTGGACGATTCTACATCTGAATAGTTGGACAAGATAAGAGGGGACATCATTCTCGACATGAATATCAGGACTTCACGATGGGGAGACATGGAGTATCTTCGTATTGGATTCAAAGGAATGCATCCAAGTAAGGGTTGATGTATGGAAAAGGAGAAAGTGAGGGAGAAATTCCTCCACTTTCCAATTGATTGATTAAGCTTTTGGAGGTCCAAAAGCTCCTCAATGAGGATGAATGACCTAGATGGATTCAGAAATAGAAGTGGCCTTGAAAATAGCTCATAAATCAAATTCATCAGATGGAAGTGCAACTAGGACCATATCGTAGTGCTTATCATCCTGATTCCAACGACACGAACAACACTCAAATATGAGTTCTTATTCTCAAGTTATATTTGCTCAAAGTTCTCGTCAAAATTGGCCAAGAGCTGGTCTCAATGAGGAAATAATATGGAAGCGTTCCGATGCACGAAATCCGACCACCAAAATGGGAAAATTTTTAGCCTACTTAATTTTTCATGTGACCCTTATCTTTCGGTGGAAAAAATTGAACCATATATTTTAAAAAATCAAAAATTCATAAAAAATATGTGGTGGCGGGCCACCACCCTCACAACCAGTGAATGATGATATTATATTATATATACTGGGTGGGCGAGCCACCCACGACGGGCCAAACCCCGGAACCACAAAAAAAAATTCCGCGTACGTATTAACTACCAACCCATTGGGGTTACGAGTACCTCCAACCCCAACTAGTCACATACAAAAAAAAAAATCGCCACTTTAAAACAAAGTGTTGGACTTTATAAGGGAGGTGGGTGATTTGAAACTGAACCTCTGCTAACTTAAAAGACTCTGCCACCAACGAGCCATGAGCTCAGCCTTTCATGGCTCTACCCCTCTCTACTGCTTAACCCTCGTCACACTATTAGATAGGGAGGATCGACAGAACTAGAAGTGGCCTCGAAAACAAAACAATGAGCGAGGGTATCTTGGAGATGCCAAAAATATTCCCTTAAAGGGCCAGAGGTGCTGTTGTCATTATTTGTCAAATTTATAGTCATTTTTTCATGTTTTCGCACTAGGAATCCATCTATGCAGTTTGTTTCTCGATCTGAGGTCCCCATTTTTAGGCCATCATCAAAATTAGGGGTATAAGGATTATTTTTTTAAATTTTCTTGTAACTAATTTCTTTGATGCCACCTAATGAAATAAGGTCTTCCCACTTTTGAGCAGGACCCGCAGATGTAGCACACATTGGGTGCACTCCATAATCAAGCCATTGCGTCTTTGATCTCATGTTTGCCTATGATTTTAGCTCTTTTAATATGGTTTAAGTTACTTGGTTAATATGCTCTTTTATATGCCATTATGAATGCATCCTTTAAAAGATCTCAATCACCATGCCATGCCATACTATGAGTGAGTGCCACTATTGTTTTTACTTCCATTTTATAAATGAGAAAAAGAGTAGAACATAAGCCTCGCCTTGTATTTGAGATTTTTCTCATGTCGATTTCCCAAGTCATATCTTTTTTTTATTTGTGAGCATGGTCTATTGATTCACTTGTTTATTAATTTTCATTATTTTCTCCATGATTTTGAGAATTATGCAAGTAATATTAAATATGAGATTTATGGGAATAAATTTCCTAATAACAAATTGAGAATATTATATGATTTGTTATCATAAGGTATTTTTGTAAAATATCCGAAGAAATTTTAAAGTCATGTATAATAATAGACACAAAATATAATATCTTAAGGATAGGCTAGTAAAGACCTCTAATATAAATTTTCGTGATAAAAAAGCATCCAAAAACCTCATAGATGCTAGACAAAAGAAATCATAAATGTGTTTTCCTTTAAATCAAAGTATCCTTTTTTATTCAATGTACCAGTACACATTAGTTTGAAAATAAATTCAAAGTGTAATTAGGAGAGTATTACAAGCGATAAGATTGAATCTCAAAGGAACATACATGCATTTACTAACACTTAATTCATCCTTATCATATATCATGTCTCAAATCTTATTATGTGTATTTTCTCTATAAGCAAGGAAATGGTGAGCAAGAAAATGGTGAGTGATGTATAAACCTTAGAAAAATTAATAGTTTCACACCTTATTTCTATATATCTATGCTTCATCAAGTTTTGTAATAAGCTAAAATTATACAAAAAAACAAAGAATTATTTTTGTAAAATATAAATCTAAAATCCTTTAAAGAATATCATTTCTATATTTTATTTTCATTTCTTTGACATGAGCCATCCTTTAAAACTATATTAATAATACTTTTCCTTTAATATCTTTCATTTGTCAATAATTTAAAAGTCAAATAAAATTATATTATACACCATTAAAGTGTTACATTTACATTATGCTAAGGCCTAAGACCATTTAAATTATACTAAGACCTTCAACAATTAGGCCAACAATTTTATGTGTAGTAACACTAATACATTAAAAAATAATATCATATTATATTAATTACTAGATTCATTCTAATCTTAGAGACTCACTCTTTCCGCTCAGCCATTCGGTTCCATCATCTAAGTACTCAAACATTTCACTAACATGTATTCTATTCTCTTTTTCAGGACAAAATGTCCAACTTAAAATAAAAAAAAAAACAAAAAACAAAACAAATTGTAGTAATTATGGAAAAAACAGAAAAAAAAAAAATCTAGGTTATTCAATTTAATACATTTCAGATTAGTATTTAAAATAAAAATTTATTATTCTATTAAAATATGTTTAATTTTCATATTTTTAAATTGTAAAAAATAAAAATTATATTTTTTATATTAAAAAAATTAAATATCATTTATTTAAAAAAAAACCAAAGCTAATAAAAATTTAACGAAGCTATCCAACTAAATCTTATATTTTACATTAACAATTATGCATATCATTCCCCGAAGCCACCATGTAAAACTTTTATGAGAACTAAAATCACAGCATGATGCCCATCTCTCCGTAAACTCTTTTATGGCAAGTCAATCCCTGGAACTTACCTTCCTTCACCTCCCATTTCTGGATTCCATGTGGATGTGAGGTGAGCTTATTTGCTTACAGGATCTCAAAATTTTTACTGTCATTCCAAAAATAGAATTAAAAAACGCTTCAGTTTCGTTTGTAAATATAGAATTCACCCCCAAAACAATTGAACGGAGCGATGTTTAAAATAAATCCCATATCATACTCGTATATATTTTGAGCACACCGCAGATAGCTAGTTCCAACATAGAATTCTACCTTAATTCAATATCGTTCAACATTCCCACAAGAGTAATTTTATATATTGTAACGTCTTTACATCAAACTTTGCTCTTCAAGCTCTGAAATGAATCCTGTATGTAGCTTCAAGCTTATTTAAAATTGCAAAGTGTTCTGAATTGAAGTTCCCCCGGTTATTCTCACCACGCTCAAGAAAAGGAAGCCCTAGCAAATACAGTGGTGGCAGTCCGAACTGCGCGGGGATAGATTGTTTTTTGTTTTTTTGTTTTTTTCAATTATTTGGTTAATATGTTTTTTTTTTTAAATGTAATTATGAATGCATTCTTGAAGTTGAAAGATATGGATAACCATGTCATATTTTTAGTGAGTGTTTTTTTCTTTTTATTTACATTTAAAAAATGAAAAAAATAGAATATAAGTCTGTTTTTTCTCATGTTGGTTTTCCAAATCATATTTTGTGTTTATTTGTGTCGATCGCCTATTGATTCATTTATTTATTTATTTTCATTCCTTTTTCCATGATTTTGAAAATTATGCCAGTAATATTAAATATTTATAAATGAAAAAAATAGAATATAAGTCTGTTTTTTCTCATGTTGGTTTTCCAAATCATATTTTGTGTTTATTTGTGTGGATGGTCTATTAATTCATTCATTTATTTATTTTTATTCCTCGTTTTCATGATTTCAAGAATTATGCCAAGAATATTAAATATTAGATCTATAGGACTAGGTTGCCCAATAACAATTTGAGAATATTATAAGATTTGTTATGAAGTATTTTAATAAAATATCCAATAAAATTTAAAAGTCATATATAGTAGTAAACACAAAGATTAAATCATTCACAAAGCTATAATGGTGAAGATTCTAATATAAACTTTCAGGTTAAGTAGCCATTTAGACACAGCAGGTAGAAACACTGTGTTGTGTCCACTTGGGGAACTATTGCCACCATCCTGAGTTTCATATGACACTCGACATCTTTATCATTTGGATTACATATTGTGATGATGTTATATTCACTATATGTTGAATTTCATGCACAAGCAAGGTTCATAGAACCAAAGAGTGGATCCTTGAGAGTCGAGTTTCATTTTGGCCTCTTCAAGGCAAAATTATTTCAACCTGAAATTAGTAGCAACTCTATACATATCATAAATGGAGAGAGATGCAACGTGGGATGGTATGGAAAATTTGGTCTATCATTTTCAGCCATCCAACCCATCTACATTGTAGGTGCAAGAGATGGAGGAGTTTTCCTTTTAGCTACCATTTTCATGTGTGATCCATTTCATTTGGATGATAGCATGGGGATTGGAGCTTCTCATGGGGATTAAGGTCCCTAATAATTTTTAGATTCCATGCCTCAAGAAGGCCTCTATTTAGCATATAGATGCCTCCATGGACATCCCACTTCTTCATGATGAGAGCCATTTGGTTTTGTCGCCAAAGGCTAAATTATACACTTGCAAGGAGCAACTACAGGAAATATTGATTGGAGAGCATCTTGTTCAGTGGAGGAGCTTATTAGATGAGGATGCTACAGGAGGAGGAGAGGATAATTTGCAGTATCCATCCTTGCAATTGCTTGAGGACAAGAAACATTTGGGAGGGGAGGACTGTAATATTCCTAATTAGCTTTTAGCTACTTGGAATATCGATTTTTTATTTGATAAAAAGATAGGTGAATAAGTGGGTAAAGAGACCCATAAATCTATTTCATAGGAATAAAAACCAATTCTCATTTGAATGTGTATCATTGTATCAGCTGTATAAAACACATAAAGGTGTGAATAAGGGCTAAAGCATGTGGAAATGGTCAAAGTTGACCAAATCAACAGTGTTGTTATGGAAGGAGTGCATAGCTAATGGAGGATAGCGCAATCATAGTGGACGAGTGTATGCATCAGAGTACCTTATTTAATGAGTGGGACCTAGGGTGAGGAAGCTCACCAAGAATATAAGGAAGAGGATGGCAAAAATAGAAGGCATTCAGAAATTTGATTTTGCATTAGTATTTTATGACTTTTTTCATGTTTTAGCTATTTAGCTAAGTCTGATGTGATGTTTAGAACAAGGGTTTTGCCGAGCAGAAATCCCACCCTCATCCTCGGGGGTCTTCAATTTCCTACTCAGGAGAGGTTCATTGAGCACCATTTCCACTATCTGGCTTTGGACCAAGCTTTAGCCTTCATTCATAGTGGAGTCTCCTTTAGCCTTGTGTTGTTTTCCAGGGTTGCAGTAGTGGAGGGTTTATAGACCTAATTTCTGAGCTTGTTTTCCAGTGGAGGGAGAAGCCCTTCATCTAGCAGGCTAGTAAGGAGGTTATTAGAGCTTTATTCCACCATCCAACATTAGGCCAAGCAACAACATTCACCCACAGTGTAGTCTCCTCTAGAAACTACGTTATTTTGCAGTGCAGTTGCAGTGGGAGGTCAACTACCCAAATTCTTGACCGTGTTTTCCAGTGAAGGGATCGTCCCTTAATCTAGAAAGGTTGTGAGGAGGGATGTCAACAATTTTCATATCAGATCATCCACCCCCACCAGTGTTCTAGTTGTAGAGAGTTATTCAGCCCAAGGGCCACATTTTTTGTATTCTACATTTTGTGTATTTCTGAAAACCCTTCCTAGGTTGTCTTGGAATAGTGCTAGCAAGCCTAGATCTTTGATCCCGACATTTTCTAAGCACAATATCAGAAAATACATGTGTTTAAATTTAGAATAGCATTAAACCCTAGCAAAAAATACACTATCTTAGCCTCCTACATTTTTGTATAGTAGTGTTCTTCATGTTTTATGTACTGGGTCTCTAGAGCCTTGTTTTTCCTAACTTGAGTGTCTTTTTTCTCAAGATCTTGTACGAATTTTCTACTATTTTGTTTAATATGAAGGATATATGATCTGCTTTCATACATATGTGTTGATGTATCACTACATTTTCCAGTTTATGCTATATATTCCTCTATTTTCCATTTTGGAATATTACACCTTAGCTCTTCTGGAACTAACATCTGTGGCATGCATACAATCGGGCAGTGCATTCCTACTCTTAGTGCTCACTATTCGAGACATTCTTTAGCTATTTTCCAAAGGATCCCTTAGAAATGGCCTTTGGGAAAGATGGATATTCCAGTGGGCAAGATGATAGGAAAAATTCATGAAATTTCATTAAATGGATACATACAATTCATTAGGTAGTGGAGGAGTAGTTGGAGAAAATTCAAGCTCAATACAATGTTTGCCATGACAAGCACCAATTCAATCACCAATATTAGGTTGGGGACAAAGTGTGGCTCCTCGTTAGCAAGGACATAATAAAAGGGGTAGGACAGAAGTTGTGATTAATTTGATATGGCCCATTCACCATACTATAGAAGATTAGAGACAATGTTTTTTGTCTCTATTTTCCAGCATACATGTATATGTATTCGATAGTGAACGTTGAAAAATTTAAGCTTGATGAGCCTCCTTCGATTATGGATGTCGAAGAGGTTAGAAAAATTCCTACAGTGGACGATTCTACATCTGAATAGTTGGACAAGATAAGAGGGGACATCATTCTCGACATGAATATCAGGACTTCACGATGGGGAGACATGGAGTATCTTCGTATTGGATTCAAAGGAATGCATCCAAGTAAGGGTTGATGTATGGAAAAGGAGAAAGTGAGGGAGAAATTCCTCCACTTTCCAATTGATTGATTAAGCTTTTGGAGGTCCAAAAGCTCCTCAATGAGGATGAATGACCTAGATGGATTCAGAAATAGAAGTGGCCTTGAAAATAGGTCAAAAATCAAAGTCATCATATGGAAGTGAAACTAGGACCATATCGTAGTGCTTATCATCCTGATTCCAACGACACGAACAACACTCAATATGAGTTCTTATTCTCAAGTTATATTTGCTCAAAGTTCTCGTCAAATTGGGCCAAGAGCCGGTCTCAATGAGGAAATAATATGGAAGCGTTCCGATGCACGAAATCCGACCACCAAAATGGGAAAATTTTTAGCCTACTTAATTTTCATGTGACCCTTATCTTTCGGTGGAAAAAATTGAACCATATATTTTTAAAAATCAAAAATTCATAAAAAATATGTGGTGGCGGGCCACCACCCTCACAACCAGCTGAATGATGATATTATATTATATATACCGGGTGGGCGAGCCACCCACGACGGGCCAAACCCCGAACCACAAAAATTCCGCGTACGTATTAACTACCAACCCATTGGGGTTACGAGTACCTCCAACCCCAACTAGTCACATACAAAAAAAAAAAAAATTCGCCACTTTAAAACAAAGTGTTGGACTTTATAAGGGAGGTGGGTGATTTGAAACCGAACCTCTCGCTAACTTAAAAAGACTCGCCACCAACGAGCCATGAGCTCGCCCTTCATGGCTCCTACCTCTCTATCGCTTAACCTCTAAACTCACACTATTAGATAGGGAGGATCGACGTAACTAGAAGTGGCCTCGAAAACAAAACAATGAGCGAGGGTATCTTGAGCTAAAAATATTCCCTTAAAGGGCCGAGGTGCCGTTGTCATTATTTGTCAAATTTATAGTCATTTTTTCATGTTTTCGCACTAGGAATCCATCTATGCAGTTTGTTTCTCGATCTGAGGTCCCCATTTTTAGGCCATCATCAAAATTAGGGGTATAAGGATTATTTTTTTAAATTTTCTTGTAACTAATTTCTTTGATGCCACCTAATGAAATAAGGTCTTCCCACTTTTGAGCAGGACCCGCAGATGTAGCACACATTGGGTGCACTCCATAATCAAGCCATTGCGTCTTTGATCTCATGTTTGCCTATGATTTTAGCTCTTTTAATATGGTTTAAGTTACTTGGTTAATATGCTCTTTTATATGCCATTATGAATGCATCCTTTAAAAGATCTCAATCACCATGCCATGCCATATTCTTAGTGAGTGCCCCTATTGTTTTTACTTGCATTTTATAAATGAGAAAAAGAGTAGAACATAAGCCTCGCCTTGTATTTGAGATTTTTCTCATGTCGATTTCCCAAGTCATATCTTTTTTTTATTTGTGAGCATGGTCTATTGATTCACTTGTTTATTAATTTTCATTATTTTCTCCATGATTTTGAGAATTATGCAAGTAATATTAAATATTAGATTTATGGGAATAAATTTCCTAATAACAAATTGAGAATATTATATGATTTGTTATCATAAGGTATTTTTGTAAAATATCCGAAGAAATTTTAAAGTCATGTATAATAATAGACACAAAATATAATATCTTAAGGATAGGCTAGTAAAGACCCTAATATAAATTTTCAGGATAAAAAAGCATCCAAAAACCTCATAGATGCTAGACAAAAGAAATCATAAATGTGTTTTCCCTTTTAAATCGTATCCTTTTATTCAATAAAATTGTGGCCACATTAGTTTAAAATAAATTCAAAGTTGTAATTAGGAGAGTATTACAAGCGATAAGATTGAATCTCAAAGGAACATACATGCATTTATTACCACTTAATTCATCCTTATCATATATCATGTCTCAAATCTTATTATGTGTATTTTTCTATAAGCAAGGAAATGGTGAGTAAGAAAATGGTGAGTGATGTATAAACCTTAGAAAAATTAATTAGTTTCACACCTTATTTCTATATATCTACGCTCATCAAGTTTTGTAATACTAAAATTATACAAAAACAAAGAATTATTTTTGTAAAATATAAATCTAAAATCCTTTAAAGAATATCATTTCTATATTTTATTTTCATTTCTTTTGACATGAGCCATCCTTTAAAACTATATTAATAATACTTTTCCTTAATATCTTCATTTCTCAATAATTTAAAAGTCAAAAATTATATTATACACCATTAAAGTGTTACATTTACATTATGCTAAGGCCTAAGACCATTTAAATTATGCTAAGACCTTCAACAATTAGGCCAACAATTTTATGTGTAGTAACACTAATACATTAAAAAATAATATCATATTATATTAATTACTAGATTCATTCTAATCTTAGAGACTCACTCTCTTCCGTGGCTCAGCCATTCGGTTCCATCATCTAAGTACTCAAACATTTCACTAACATGTATTCTATTCTTTTTTCAGGACAAAATGTCCAACTTAAAAGAAAAAAAAACAAAAAAACAAAACAAATTGTAGTAATTATGGAAAAAAACAGAAAAAAAAAATCTAGGTTATTCAATTTAATACATTTCAGATTAGTATTTAAAATAAAAATTTATTATTCTATTAAAATATGTTTAATTTTCATATTTTTAAATTGTAAAAAATAAAAATTATATTTTTTATATTAAAAAAATTAAATATCATTTATTTAAAAAAAAAACCAAAGCTAATAAAAATTTAACGAAGCTATCCAACTAAATCTTATATTTTACATTAACAATTATGCATATCATTCCCGAAGCCACCATGTAAAACTTTTTATGAGAACTAAAATCACAGCATGATGCCCATCTCTCCGTAAACTCTTTTATGGCAAGTCAATCCCTGGAACTTACCTTCCTTCACCTCCCATTTCTGGATTCCATGTGGATGTGAGGTGAGCTTATTTGCTTACAGGATCTCAAAAATTTTTACTGTCATTCCAAAAATAGAAAAAAAACGCTTCAGTTTCGTTTGTAAATATAGAATTCACCCCCAAAACAATTGAACGGAGCGATGTTTAAAATAAATCCCATATCATACTCTATATATTTTGAGCACACTGCATATAGCTAGTTCCAACATAGAATTCTACCTTAATTCAATATCGTTCAACATTCCCACAAGAGTAATTTTATATATTGTAACGTCTTTACATCAAACTTGCTCTTCAAGCTCTGAAATGAACTCGTATAGCTCAAGCCATTTTAAAATGCAGCGTTCTGGAATTGAAGTTCCCGGTTGCTCCTCACCACGCTCAAGAAAAGGAAGCCCTAGCAAATACAGTGGTGGCAGTCCGAACTGCGATAGATTGTTTTTTGCTTTTTGTTTTTTTCAATTATTCAGTTAATATGTTTTTTTTTAAATGTAATTATGAATGCATTCTTTAGTTGAAAGATATGGATAACCATGTCATATTTTAGTGAGTGTTTTTTCTTTTTATTTACATTTAAAAAATGAAAAAAATAGAATATAAGTCTGTTTATGTTGGTTTTCCAAATCAAGGCTTTTTGTATTTATTTGTGTCGCATCGCTCATTGATTCATTTATTTATTTATTTTCATTCCTTTTTCCATGATTTTGAAAATTATGCCAGAATATTGGGAATATTTATAAATGAAAAAAATAGAATAAAAGTCATTTTTTTTATGTTGGTTTTCCAAATCATATTTTGTGTTTATTTGTGGATGGTCTATTAATTCATTCATTTATTTATTTTTATTCCTTTTTTTCAAGATTTCAAGAATTATGCTTTAATATTAAATATTATCTATAGGACTAGGTTGCCCAATAACAATTTGAGAATATTATGTAAGATTTGTTATGAAGTATTTTAATAAAATATCCAATAAAATTTAAAAAGTCATATATAGTAGTAAACAAAACACAAAGACTAAATCATTCACAAAGCTATAAATGGTAAGATTCTTAATATAAACTTTCAAAGTTAAGTAGCTACTTAGACACAAGCAGGTAGAAACACTGTTGTGTCCATTTGGGGAACTATTGCCACCATCCCTGAGTTTCATATGACACTCGACATCTTTATCATTTGGATTACATATTGTGATGATGTTATATTCACTATATGTTGGAATTTCATGCACAAAGCAAGGTTCATAGAACTAAAGAGGATCTAGATTTTAGTTTTGCTTTGGCCTCTTCAAGGGGCAAAATTATTTCCAACCCGAAATTAGTAGCACCCATACATATCATAAATGGAGAGAGATACAACGTGGGTATGGAAAATTTGGGTTTTGGTTTATCATGTTCAGTCATACAACCCATCTATATCAGAAAAAGATATGAGTAAGTTTCTTTAGCTACCATTTTCAAGGGTGAATCTAGCTCTATTTGGATGATAGCATGGGATTGTAGTCATGGGGATTAAGGTCCCTAAGCATTCTTAGATTCCCATGCCTCAAGAAGGCCTATTTAGCATATAGATGCCCACGGATATCCTACTTTCTTCATGATGAGCTATTTGGTTTTGTCGCTAGCTAAATTATACATCTGCAAGGAGCAACTACAGAAAGGCTGGATTGAGAGCATCTTGTTCAAGGAGGAGCTTATTAGATGAAGATGCTACTCATATGAAGATGCTACGTGAGGAGGAGAGGATAATTTATGATCCATCCTGCACCAGCTTGAGGACAAGAAACATTTGGGAGGGGAGGATCAGATATTCTAATTAGCTTTTAGCTACTTGGAATATCGATTTTTTATTTGATAAAAGATAGGTGAATAAGTGGGTAAGAGACCCATAAATCTATTCATAGGAATAAAAAAACTGTCTCTCACTTTGAATGTGTATCATTGTATCACCGTATAAAACACAAAGGTGTGAATAAGTGGGCTGTATGGAAATGGTCAAAGTTGACCAAATCAATGTTGTTGTTATGGAAGGAGGCAGAAGCCAATGGAGGATAGCTAAATCATAGTGGATTTATGTGCATCGCAGTACCTTATTTAATGAGTGGGGACCTAGGTTGAGGAAGCTCACTAAGAATATGCGAAGAGGACAAAACAAATGGTCTTAAGTAAATTTGATTTTGCATTAGTATTTTATGACTTTTTCATGTTTTAGCCATTTAGTTTAAGTCTGATGTGATGTTTAGAAATAAGGGTTTTGGCGTATAGAAATCCCACCCTCATCCTCGGGGCCCTTCTCACCTGAGAGATTCATTAGCACCATTTCCACTATCCGGGCTTTGGACCAAGCTTTAGCCTTCATTCATAGGAGTCTCCTTTGTTAATGTGTTGTTTTCTGTGGTTGCAAAGAGGGAGGGTTTATAGACCTAATTCTCCGAGTTTGTTTTCCAAAGGAGGGAGAAGCTCATCTAGCAGCTAGTAAGGAGGTTATTAGAGCTTTATTCCACCATCCAACATTAGGCCAAGCAACAACATTCACCCACAAAGCACCAAAGCAGTAGTCTCCTCTAGAAACTACGTTATTTCCTTATGTGCAGGCTTATAAGGGGAGGTCAACTACCCAACTTGACCGTGCTTTCCGTTGAAGGGATCGGCCCTTAATCTAGAAAGGTTTGTGAGGAGGACAACAATTTTCATATCAGATCATCCAATTCCTCACCAAAGGTTCTAGTTGTAGAGAGCTAATCAGCCCAGCACATTTATTCTACTGTGTATTTCCGAAACCTCTTCCAAAGCTGTTTTGGAATAGTGCTAGCAAGCCTAGATCTTTGACCCCATTTCTACCCCCATTTTCTAAGCACAATATCAGAAAATACATGTGTTTAAATTTAGAATAGCATGTAAACCTCAAGAAAAATACACTATTCATTTCACATTTTTGTATAGTAGTGTTTTCATGTTAAAAATGTATCTCTAGAGCCTTGTTTTTCCTAACTTGAGTGTCTTTTTTCTCAAGATCTTGTACTTAATTTTCTACTATTTTGTTTAATATGAAGGATATATGATCCGCTTTGCATACATATACATAAATAACATTTTCCATTATGCTATATATTCCTCTATTTTCCATTTCCGGAATATTACACCTTAGCTCTCTCGAACTAACATCCGTGGCATGCATACAATCGGTGCATTCCCACTCTTAGTGCTTTCTTCACTATTCTGAGACATTCTTTTAGCCAGCTTTCAAAGGATCCTGAATGGCCTAAAATGTCCTTGGGATGGATGGATATTCCAAGGCAAGATGAGTAGGAAACCATGAAATTTCATTAAATGGATACATACAATTCATTAGTAAAGAGGAGTGCAGAAAGGAGAAATCAAGCTCAATACAATGTTTGCCATATGACAAGCACCAATTCAATCACCAATATTAGGCTGGGGACAAAGTGTGGCCCTCGTTGCAAGGACATAATAAAAGGGGTAGGACAAATAAGTTGTGATTAATTGAGGTGCCCATTCACCATACGCATAGAAGATTAGACAATGTTTTTTGTCTCTATTTTCCGCAAACATGTATATTGTATTTGATAGTGAACGTTGAAAAATTTAAGCTTGATGAGCCTCCTTCGATTATGGATGTCGAAGATAGGAAAATTCCTACAAAGGGACGATTCTCATCCAATAGTTGACAAGATAGAGGAAGATCATTGTCAAGTGTATAACATGTGACCTCACGCATGGGGAGACATGGAGGGTCTCTGGTGACGCTGATCTTGAATGCATCCATAAGGTTGATGTATGTAGGAGAAATTCCTCCACTTTCCAATCGGATTACTAAGCTTCTTGAGGTCCAAGGTTTCAATGAGGATGAATGACTCATGATCTGTAAATATAGGAAGTGGCCTTGGAAAATAGCTCAAAAATCACAATTCATCTGATGAAGTGCAATAACACCATATCGTAGTGTTTTAATATCTGACCTAACGATATCAACAACACCTCCAAATATGAGTTCTATTCTGCTATTTGTCAAAAATCACAAATGAAGCAGAGTCAGTCTAATGAGGAAATAATATGAAGTGCTCTTAAGGCAATTTTAATCCCAATTACTGTGAAAATTTTTTAGCCATTTATCTCATGTGACCTTATCTTTCGGTGGAAGAAATTAAACCATATATTTAAAAAATCAAAATTCATAAAAAATATGTGGTGGCGGGCCACCACCTCTGCACAACTAAAGAGCTGACATATTATTATATATACCGGGTGGCGAGCCACTCACGACGGGCCAAACCCCAACTACAAAAAATTTTATTTATTAACTACCAACCTAATGGGGTTACAGTACCTCCAACTCCAACTAGTCACATACAAAAAATCGCCACTTTAAAACAAGTGTTAATTTTATAAGGGAGGTGTGATTTAAATTAACTCCTAGACTTGCAAAAGACTTACGAATATGCTACCAACGAGCCATGAGATCACCATGGCTCTACTTTCCATCGCTTAACCTCACACTATTAGATAAGAGACTTATTAATCAGAAGTGGCTCTAAAATAAAACAATGAAATAGGGTATCTTGAGATGCCAAAAATATTCTCAAAATGCAGGTGCTGTTGTCATTATTTGTCAAATTTATAGTCATTTAAAAGCTCATTAGAATCCCACATCTATGCACTATTTTCCATCCGAGTTCTCATTTTTAGGCCATCATCAAAATTAGGGGTATAAGGATTATTTTTAAATTTTCTTGTAAATTCACTTTCTTTGATGCCACCTAATGAAATAAGGTCTTCCCACTTTTGGAGCAGATCCAGCAGACAGCACACAATAAGTAATTTACAATCAAGCCATCATGGCCTTTGATCTCATGTTTACCTATGATTTCAGTTCTTAATATGGTTTAAGTAACTCTTGTTAATATGCTCTTATTTTATATGCCATTATGAATGCATCCTTTAAAAGATCCAATCACACTTATGCTATGCCATATTCTTAGTAAGTGCCCCTATTGTTTTTACTTGCATTTTATAAATGAGAAAAAGAGAGAACATGCTTCCTTACTTTGTATTTGTAGATTTTTCTCATGCTCTATTTCCCAAGTCATATCTTTTTTATTTGTGAGCATGGTCTATTGATTCACTTGTTTATTAATTCTCAAATATTTTTCCATGATTTTGAGAATTATGCAAGTAATTATTAAATATTAGATTTATGGGAATAAATTCCCTAATAACAAATTAGAGAATATTATATGATTTTGTTATCATATGGTTTGTAAATATCCGAAGAAATTTTAGTTTATGTATAATAATAGACACAAACATAATATCTTAAGGATAGGCTAGCAAAGACCCAATATAAATTTTCAGATAAAAAAGCATCCAAAACCTCAGATGCTAGACAAAGAAATCATAAATGTTTTTTCCTTTTAACCATCCTTTTATTCAGACAAAATTGTATTACTAGTTTGAAAAATAAATTCAAAGCGTAATTAGAGATATTGTTGATAAGATTGAATCTCAAAGGAACATACATGCATTATTGAATTACTTAATTCATCCTTATCATATATCATGTTCCAAATCTTATTATGTGTATTTTTCTATAAGCAAGGAAATGGTGAGCAGAAAATGGTGAGCATGGTTAAACCTTTAGCTTAATTATTAGCTTCTACACTTATTTCTATATATCTACAAGTCATCAAGCTTTAATGTTCAAAATTTTACAAACAAAGAATTATTTTGTAAAATATAAATCTAAAATCCTTTAAAGAATATCATTTCTATATTTGCCATTTCTTTTGACATGAGCCATCCTTTAAAACTATATTAATAATACTTTTCCTCAATATTCGCTTTCAATAACTTAAAGTCAAAAATTATATTATACACCATTAAAGTGTTACATTTACATTATAAAGCATGCTCCAAGACCATTTAAATTATGCTAAGACCTTCAACAATTAGGCCAACAATTTTATGTTGTGTAGTAACACTAATACATTAAAAAATATCATATTATATTAAATTACTAGATTCATCTCAATCTAATCTTAGAGACTCACTCTAAACGTGGCTCAAATATTCGAACCATTCATCATCTAAGTACTCAAACATTTCACTAAACATATTCTATTTTTTCAGGACAAAATGTCCAATTAAAAGAAAAAAAAACAAAAAAACAAAACAAATTGTAGTAATTATGGAAAACAGAAAAAAAAAATCTAGGTTATTCTTAATTTATATATTTCAGATTAGTATTGTAATAAAAATTTATTATTCTATTAAAATATGTTTAATTTTCATATTTTTAAATTGTAAAAAATAAAAATTATATTTTTTATATTAAAAAAATTAAATATCATTTATTTAAAAAAAACCAAAGCTAATAAAAATTTAACGAAGCTATCCAACTAAATCTTATATTTTACATTAACAATTATGCATATCATTCCCCGAAGCCACCATGTAAAACTTTTATGAGAACTAAAATCACAGCATGATGCCCATCTCTCCGTAAACTCTTTTATGGCAAGTCAATCCCTGGAACTTACCTTCCTTCACCTCCCATTTCTGGATTCCATGTGGATGTGAGGTGAGCTTATTTGCTTACAGGATCTCAAAATTTTTACTGTCATTCCAAAAATAGAATTAAAAAACGCTTCAGTTTCGTTTGTAAATATAGAATTCACCCCCAAAACAATTGAACGGAGCGATGTTTAAAATAAATCCCATATCATACTCGTATATATTTTGAGCACACCGCAGATAGCTAGTTCCAACATAGAATTCTACCTTAATTCAATATCGTTCAACATTCCCACAAGAGTAATTTTATATATTGTAACGTCTTTACATCAAACTTTGCTCTTCAAGCTCTGAAATGAATCCTGTATGTAGCTTCAAGCTTATTTAAAATTGCAAAGTGTTCTGAATTGAAGTTCCCCCGGTTATTCTCACCACGCTCAAGAAAAGGAAGCCCTAGCAAATACAGTGGTGGCAGTCCGAACTGCGCGGGGATAGATTGTTTTTTGTTTTTTTTTGTTTTTTTCCACTTATTTGGTTAATGTGTTTTTTTTTTAAATGTAATTATGCGAATGCATTCTTGAAGTTGAAAGATATGGATAACCATGTCATATTTTTAGTGAGTGTTTTTTTCTTTTTATTTACATTTAAAAAATGAAAAAAATAGAATATAAGTCTGTTTTTTCTCATGTTGGTTTTCCAAATCATATTTTGTGTTTATTTGTGTCTATCGCCTATTGATTCATTTATTTATTTATTTTCATTCCTTTTTCCATGATTTTGAAAATTATGCCAGTAATATTAAATATTTATAAATGAAAAAAATAGAATATAAGTCTGTTTTTTCTCATGTTGGTTTTCCAAATCATATTTTGTGTTTATTTGTGTGGATGGTCTATTAATTCATTCATTTATTTATTTTTATTCCTTTTTTCATGATTTCAAGAATTATGCCAGTAATATTAAATATTAGATCTATAGGACTAGGTTGCCCAATAACAATTTGAGAATATTATAAGATTTGTTATGAAGTATTTTAATAAAATATCCAATAAAATTTAAAAGTCATATATAGTAGTAAACACAAAGATTAAATCATTCACAAAGCTATAATGGTGAAGATTCTAATATAAACTTTCAGGTTAAGTAGCCATTTAGAAACCAAAGAGAAGCTAGACACAACCAATTATGGCCTTGTCTTCCTTAAATTAGCATGCATTTTTATTCATTAAAATTATGGACATATTATTTTGAAAATAAATTCAAAATGTAAGTAGGAGAGTATTACCAATGGTAAGATTGAATTTTATAATGCATTTATTAACACTTAATTCATCATAGTCAAAATCATTATCAAATATCATGTCTCATATCTTATTATGTAAGAAACGAAATGGTGGTGGATGTAATAGTTTCACTCTCTTATTTCTATATATCTATATTACATCAATCTTTGCAATAGGCTACATTTACTGGTAGATGATAAAATTATTAAAAAGCAAAGAATTATCTTATAAATCCTTTGAAGATATTTTTTTTACTCTCTTTATTTTTTTTCTCAAAAACTATTTTCTTTAAAAATATATTACTAACATTTCTTCTTTGATATTTTCATTTCTCAATAATTTAAAAATCAAACAGAATTATGTTATGCACTATGTAAATGTCTCAATGATTTAGAAATAAAAAAGAATTATGTTATGCCATATTTAAATGTTACATTTACATAACCATTTTGATTATGTTAAGAATTAGGCCAACAAATTAGATACTAATGTCAAGTTGGTGACACTAATAATTTAAAAAATAATATCATATTATATTAATTATATGATTTATTCTAATTTTATACTCTCTTTTAGCTCAGCAAATTGGTTCCCTAATCCAAATACTCAAAAACTACACTCACAAAAACACATACCCTATTCTCTTTTCTATTCTATGAGAAAATGTCTAAAATCACAGCATGATGGCCATCTCGCCATAAACTCTTATATGGCAAGTCATTCTCTGGAACTTACCTTTCTTCACCTCCCATTTCTGGATTCCGTGTGGATGTGAGTTTAGCTTATTTGCTTACAGGATCTCGAATTTTTTAGTGTCATTCTAAAATTAGAATTCAAGAACGCTTCAGTTTCGTTTATAAAAAACAGAATTCACCCCAAAAAATAATTGAACGGACAAATGTTTAAAATAAATCCCCTATCATACTCGAATATATTTTGAGCACAGCGCAGATGAGCAGTTCCAACATAGAATTCTACATTAATTCAATATCGTTCAAGATTCCCTGAAGAGTAATTTTATATATTTTAACGTCTTTACAGCAAAGTTTGAAATGCATCCTGTGTGTAGGTTCAAGCGTATTTAAAATTGCAAAGTGTTCTGAATTGAAGTTTCGCCGGTTATTCTCACCAAGCTCAACAAAAGGAAGCCCTTGAAAAGCCGCAGTTACATCGACTTTGTACTGTGCGTAGAGCGTGGAAGTGTACAGAAAAGGGGGATCGCCCTCGACAGGAGCTCTATATGGTATAATATCACCTCCTAATCATAAAAAGAAGGTCAGGCTGTTTTTCCGCTGCAACATTTTACACGCACATACAATATGAGCACCTTAACAAAAATTCCATTACCTACGACAATGTCGAAACCGTTGAGCACTAGAACAACCCTCGACCCTCTATATACATAAGTGGTCAAAGATGGGAAAAGGGGAAAACAATCGAATTGAAGGTCCGTTATAAGGAATTTGACAGGGAGACAGCACTCCTTATTAAAGAGTTGGAATCTGCAAACCTGAAGGATGGCACTTGGGAAAGACTAAAGGAGGTTGAGCGAGAGAAAGGGAATATCCTCCACATTGAAGAGCAGACATGGCGTCTGAAGAGTAGAGCGATCTCGCTACAGGATGGTGACAAAAACACTAAGTTCTTCCATGCTTTTGCTAATGGGAGAGACCACAATTCCACCTGGCTGATAGAGGAGGATCGTTCATCTAAATACACTACGGAAGATATCCAGGAGGGTGGAGTCAAATATTTTCAAGAACTTTTCAAAACCACAGGGTCGGAACACTACAGGGAGCAACTATGGGCTGTGGAGGACTTTCCCCATTTTTGAGGACAGTGATCGAACATATTTCTATAAGTAGACCTCTGAGACACAAATCATGTAAGTAGTAAACTCCTTTTCGGTGGACAAGAGTCCAGGGCCAGATGGGTGGACCACGGATTTCTTTCTCCACTTTAAGGAAATATTCATTTGTGTAGATGGTGGAAGAGGCATGAAGGAAAGGAAAGATAAATGGAGCAGTCAATTCAAATTTCATTGTACTGATCCCAAAGAAGGGTTGTCCTAAGAAGTTTGAGGGCTATATGCCGATTTCTCTTTGCAACACTCTATACAAGATCATCTCGAAGACCATTGCGGACAAACTTAAGCAACTATTGTCGAGGCACATTACTCTAGAACAATCAAGATTTTGTAGAACAGGAGCATCGATTATGCGGTTGCTTCCACTCAGGAAGTCATTCACTCTATACACCAAAAGAAGATACCTGCTATGGCTATGAAAATTGACGTTAGCAAGGCTTTTGACCGGGTCGATTGGGGGCTACTCACGACGATTCTCTATAAGATAGGCCTTGGCAGGCCCTTAGTTAATTGGATCATGGGTTGTGTCACCAATACTTTTTTGGCTGTTATCATTAATGGCTTGGCTTCGAGATTTTTCAAACCTGGGCAACGATCTGTCACCTCTACTTTTCATATTGGTCATGGATTCGATGAGTCTGAAAATTAGCAAGGTAGTGAGATCCGGGAATATAAGGGGCGTTAAGCTATCACATGTCCGTGATATTAGTCATAACCTCTTTGTCAATGATGTGCTACTTATTGGTATGCTTATAAGATCTGTCTAGCTGGAATTTCATGAGATTTTTCAAAACTTTGGGCTAGCATCGGGTACGGTGGCAGACATTGGAAAATCCTGCATTTTCCACGAGGAGGAGGGGAGATATGTTGCTAATGACATTGCCAATATCTTCAACTTCAGTATAGCACCACTCAGGATGGGTTTCACATACCTGGCATTTTATATGAAGCCAAATAATTATCAAATTAAACACTTGCATTGGCTAGTGGAGAAGGTCCAAAAGAAGATCAGAGGATGGACAACAAGATGGTTTTCATATGACGGGAAATATATTTAAATACAAGTTGTCATACAAAACATCGTGGTATATTAGGCACATCTATATGCCATCCCGAATAATATACTTCTAGATATCAGAAAGGTCTTCATGAATTTTATGTGGAATGGTAGAAAGGATAAGGGAAAATACCATTTGGCGAGATGACAAGATGGGATCTAAGGTCCAAAAGAAGATCAGAGGATGGACAACAAGATGGTTTTCATATGACGGGAAATATATTTAAATACAAGTTGTCATACAAAACATCGTGGTATATTAGGCACATCTATATGCCATCCCGAATAATATACTTCTAGATATCAGAAAGGTCTTCATGAATTTTATGTGGAATGGTAGAAAGGATAAGGGAAAATACCATTTGGCGAGATGGGATCTTATCATGAAACCAAAGATATGTGGGGGCTGAGGTTTAAAATATTTGTTCCTATTTGGCAGAGCCCTGCTCATGAAAACGCTATGTAGAGGATTGAGGTCTACTAGGATCTAGTGCGAAATATTAAAGTATAAGTACCCGGAACTGGAGAATATGGAAAAATGAATTTGTCTGGGATAGAATAATCATAAATGTGGTTCTGCAATCTGCAATGGGTTCAAAATCTGTTGGCCTGATTTCTCTTCTTTCTTGCGGTGGAAATTCGGCGATGGAGGGAAGATTCAGATTGGTAGCCCGGTAATTTTTGGTGATGTGGCGACTTATCAGTGCAGTAATACATTGAGGAAATACTTAAATGGAAGGGGTATCTTCTTCATAAGTCAAATCACCAAAGGAGTCGAAAGGGGTATTCCAACCTCGAAGACGAATTCAGAGATGGGGTTGCTAGGACACTTAACAAGTGAGTGGGCTATCTATATTGAAAATTTGAGAAGCATTGGCCTCATTAAGAATATCGGAGGTGACAGAGTGGTCTGGAATGACCAAACGAAGAAGGGAATGTTGGAGGTGAAAACAACATACAAAGCACTACACATGCACAATTTACAGACACTCAATCATAGGACATACCAAGGGATTTGGGAGAAATCGGCTCCTCTGAAAATGAAAATTTTCCTTTGCCTGGTTTTTATGGATAAAAACATAACTTGGGAGAACCTGAAAAGGAAAGGCTTGATTGGTCTAGGTATCTGCAAGCTGTGCATGATGGAGAATGAAGATAATATTCATTTTCTTTACATGTGTGGCTTTGCCAGGGAAGTGTTGAAGCTGATATGTGAGTCTTTCAATATGCAGGTGCCTCATTTTTCTTGCATAGAAGAGCTCATACTTTGGTGGCATAATAAAAGCATTAACTATAGAAACATACTGGCACTGTTTCATTGGACCATTTGGGGAGATAGGAACAGATGGATTTTCGAGGAGGTTAGGTAATACTCTATGTGGACTGCCCAGAAGATATTGCAACATTGGACACAACTTATAATTGTTCAGAAACCCCTGGCTGGTTAGTCAAAGAGAATGAGACCGTTTGAAATAAACTATCTAGCAGGATTCTTCGACAGAGCCTCACAATAATCAAAGTGCGGCTATGGAGCCTGGCTGTTACTTTCTCCTCACTGTCATTACAAGATCCACTGGCACGGCGGTTTAGGTAATAACATGAGAGCAGAGATCCTGGTATTATGGGGATTATTATGTTTCGTGTCACAACTGTGCATTGAGGACATCTGGGTGGCATTATGGGGATTATTATGTTTCGTGTCACAACTGTGCATTGAGGACATCTGGGTGTTTGAGGACTCAAAAAATCTCATTGACTATCTTAATGGAAATAACAAGCTCTCTCCCACACATCTGGTGAATTGGCTAGATCTCATTTATGTATTAAAACATACTTTCAACTCTGTTCTTTTTAAACACATATTCTGTGCAAAAAACTCACAAGAAAACAGGCTTTCTAAAAAAGGTTTAAAAGGGGTCTTCGATCAAATGCATTACAAGTTTCAGAACGTGGAAGGAGAAGGTGCAGTCGGCATGGTACAGTTCACATAAACTCCCGCTGATTTCCTGAGGACACACCACAGTTTCGATCTCCTTCTATCTGGGATCCTCTGAGGTGACATTGACAACAGACATATTGTTCTGGGCTTATAGTTTCATTTTTTTGTTACAAACACTAGAGCTAAGCCTCTCACCTGATACCCAGTTGCTGGGTATATTATTTGATAGAAGTTCTACAGGGAAAAACAGAGCACTTTGCAGTTTTTCGTTGTAAGTATTTTGTTTTAAGATAACAGTGACAGTTTTTTATTATAGGTTTAAGAACGAACAGGTTTTGATTTTTTGAATTGTATTGATCTCAAGGATTTTTGTACTAGTGCTATATACATACCAGCATTTTTTCTTCCTAAAAAAAAAAGAGAGAAACCAAAAATCTACACAGAATAAAACGTATAAAATTTGAAGGTTACCAGTGTAGATATTCTCCAAGTTTGGGAAAGCTTTTATCACAGTGTGTTAGAACCTGAAATATCTAGAAAAGTTAATGCTGATTATCCTTGGAAATTCTATAAATTTCTCTTTAAACTGCTGGAGTCATTATGAATACATACTATAATATGGTGACAAGGATAGCAGTTCTTATACTTAAAGGTGACAAGAGGAGTTTGACCCATTTCTTGTTGCCTCAAGTTATCCCCATCACAAACAAATATCTGGCCGAACTGTGCAGTTCCAATGACTAAGAGGATCGAGGGGAACCTAGTCATGGTTGGCCCTGCGTACTCTCTTCCATCTGCTTGCCTCTCAGACAAAAGTTCATTTGTATCTTCTTCCATTACGAAATCGAAGAATTCGGGTCTCACACAAACGATTTTGATGCGACGGGGGAGAGGCTTGGAAGAATGATGAAGGTGTTGGAAAGAAATGGATTTATTTAGGAGTCAATAGGAATATGAACCGATGGAATGATGGAGGTGTTGGAAACACATGGACTTATTCAGAAATATGAACTGATACAACACTTGCAAAATGTGGTTGACACATGGATATGGATTTATATACTAGCAGTTGTCCCTAAAGGTGCAAAGATATAGAGAGAAGGTAGTTCATCTTATTAAGGTTCTGGAAGATTTGTCTTTCATTGTTCTGCTTGAAGTAGCAATTTTGTCTTGTGGTTATGTATCACAAATGAATTATCACCAAAATATATCAATTGATAGCGTCCCAAAATTGACATTCGAATTTACTAATTTTTAAAATTTTCAGATATTGAATTTTAGATGTTTATTTTTTTTTCTGTATTGAATTGAATCCAAATCCGAATTGAAACTTAGTAACTATGATTAAATATGCTCAAATGGTACCAGAGCAGCTGGAAAAGTCAATTTCATTTGAGATGGAGATGCCTCATAGTTTTTTTTGCAGTGGATTAGAAAGCATATTAATCAATATGTGCGAGGAGATTATAGCTCACATGGGCTGTCATTTATGTTTTTTTTTTATTAAAAGGAATTTTTTTGGCTTTCATAATTATAAATTTTGGACAAAAACTATCATGTATCCAAGTGGATGGGTTGAAATCAATGTAATTAGTTTTTCTGATGGGAAGTATTTACTTTTTCGTAAAGATCTCAATGATGGGAAATCCAAATGTTTTCAGCAAATTGAATGAAATGTAAATTGTGTGGCCAAAAAATTTTATTGTCCTCGTACAATATATAAACCAGATTATTTTTCATGTTGAAAAAAATTATGCTTAAATATACACGAAAGACAAATTATAAATGAATCAAATGTTGCTTGACTTGTCCAACACCATAAATTTACATGGAATGCAAATTATACTTGAATCAATGTGTGCTTGTTATGCCGTAGTTAATCTATTTATGTTTGACAGGTTGTTAAATTTGAAAATTTTGCTGAAATTGCATATAAATTTATGAATTTTACATGTTTAAATATTTTTTAATCTTAAATAAATTTATTTATGTATTTAAAAATAATATAGGTATATTAACATATTTAAAAAAAATTCTAATCAAATTCTTACAAAATTCCAAATCTTGAAATAATTAACTTTAATTTATATGATGTATGTAAATAGTTATTTTTAATTTATATAATTGAACTAATTTTATAACTTTGACAAGGAATTTTGAGCATCATACATAGTGTAAACACATTTTAAAATTGTAGGTTTTGTTTTCAAATTTACGATGGAATTTGAGGGACATATCATTTGGTGCTCTACCTACATTCATAAATCGCTGAAGAAAGAAAACACAACCATGTGATACAGTAACATTAATTTCAGTCATTTTCTAGCAATTTGTCCACTTTGCCGATGTCTGTTTATTTGGATATGACCCACCATTACCTTCAATAGTTCAACTAATTATAAATAATATCGAGTGCTGCTTGGAGAAAGTCAAGGAAGTATGCTTGAGGATTCTATATTCTCGTTTCAACTAGTTTATCTACAGATGTAAAATATGAAGCAACAGAAAAAAATATAATAGTAAGAAAAATATGAAGCAAAAGAAAAAATACCACTCGGCATTATATACCTAATCACCCCTTCACTCCACACATCCACTTTGTCACTGTAATCCTTGTCTTCCAGAGGTGGAAGTGGAGGTTTCCTATTGCTCATTTGAATAGGGTTTTCACACAATTCCTACCATAAGAGCTTAACTGAGATTCTCTAACCTTTTTAGCTTTCTAAATTATTAAAGAAAACAATCAAATTAAAAAATTTATAAACAATCTATATAAAAAACAACTTCAAAATTTCAAATTCAAGATTTTATTTCCTCATTCTCTAAGATTTTTAGCTTTTTAAATTATTAAAGAAAAAAATCAAATTAAAAAATTTCTATACTCAAAATTAATTTCCATTTTGTGTGCTGCAATTTTCATTTCACGTACTAGTTTCCAATTCTTAAAAAAAATCTAATCAAATTCTTAATTTATTTTTCATTTCCAATTCTTAAAAAAAAATTCTAATCAAATTCTTAAAATATTCCAAATCTTAGTTATTTAACCGAGATTCTCTAACCTTTTTAGCTTTTTTAAATTATTAAAGAAAACAATCAAATTAAAAAATTTCTATACTCAAAATTAATTTCCATTTCGTGTGTTGCAATTTTCATTTCATGTACTAGTTTCCAATTATTTTCAAGATGGCTTGCAATTAGTTTTCATTTCTAACGCTACACAGATCCAAAGTGTGACAATTGTTTACTTGATCAACGACATAAAATAAAAAGGTCGACTATGGTGAAGGTGGAATGATTCAAAAGTAAACACCTTCAATGTAAATGGATATGACATTTGGAAAATTCTGTTGAGACTAGAATTGTCTTTATTACATTGTTCAAACTTGCAATTCCAACATTTTTTTGTTAAATTTCAGAAAAATATACATAAAAGTACGTCAAAATGTAAGAGAATAAACTTAAATAAGAAAAAATTAAATTCTTTTACAACATATTGGTTTTTTTCAATTGCTTTATATATATAATCTACATGCATATGTACATTGTTGAGGTTCAAATATATTACTTAACATATGCATTGAAATATTTTATTACAATTCATATTTAATGTTTTATAATCATTAGTATTTTTTAAATGCCAAATATCATTTTTATATTAAAAATAGAATGAATTACATATCTCCTTCTTATTAGAAATTATTTGTAATTACTCATTTATATATATATATATATATATATATATATATATATATATATATATATATATATATATATATATATATATATATTACTTAATTTTGATATCCAAATAAAATGGTGTATATTTTTAGAAAGTATAAAATTCATTTGTTCAATATTCTAAAATACATTTAATAATTTTTTTACTTTTAATTATTTCATCTCTCTCAAAAGCTATTATAGAATTATGTTAATTACCTACACATCTAAATATTTTATCTATGATTTTAAGAGTGAAATATTTTAATCACATCTACTTCATATAGAGTTATAATGTCAACAACCAACATAGTGACACTCAAATTATTGATGGTTTATAGTGATTTTAATTAAAACTATCTCTTTTCTATTTTTATTATAATCTATATTGACTTTTTTATTTAATTTTATTTTAAGCAAGACATCTGTCATAGGGTTGAACATAAAATGAGTTATACATCTCTCTTATACTGAGCTATTGAATGTGCTTCTCATTCCAACTTTTCAGCCTCACATTAACATTGTGACAACATCCAACTAGCAATACTTACACAATCTTGAAATGGATATATCCTAATTACTTTTATTAAAAAAAAATAAAAAAATTCATTATCTAATTTGGTTTCAAAATATTAGATGAGTAATTAAGTTTGTTTGTTATATTGTTTTTGTTAAGTTATTAGTTCAAATTTTATATAAAGAGTTAAAAAATGAGAGTCACATAACGCTAAAGCCTATTTTATATAATATCTAAACTCTAAAAATTTTACAGAAACATAACAACAACATCCCACTAATAAGAACATTCTACCTATTAAAATATAATATATAATTATATTATAATTAAAAAAAATTAAAAAAAAAATTATAATTAAAAAATTTCTCACGCTTTTCATAAAGAAAATTGTTAATAATAACTTTTGAAAAATATCGTTTACCATATTTCATCGTTTTAAGAAGATGATGAATTTCACTTTGAAAATTTATATTTTTATACTTATTTTATGATATAAAAATTATTTTAAAATTAAATTTTTTAAAATATATTTTTTTCACATGTTAAATTGAAATTTCTACGGTCATTTTCATAATGAATTTATGAATACTTCAACTTGATGACATTAAAAAGCGCCCACTAAGAAAACCTAAAGCAAAATAAGGATTAAATATCAAAATATTGTTTTGGTTTTTTCATTATTTTTATTAAATTTATCTCCCGAAAAAATGTTCAATGTGGATTTATTGTAAATTCAAATTGAAGTTTCAACATTTGTGTAGAATATCATTTTTATATTAAAATTAGAAGGGTTGGATTCATAAAAATTCTTCACTCTTTCCTATAAAATTGCATTCACAAATATATGTTTGAAGAATAAATATTAATATTTATTATTGATATTATCGGATGTTTTTTATTTGAATTGTATTAAATAATATGATTTACTATTGAGATAGTTGAAAGATAAAAAATGATTAGTTTTATGGCGAAGATGAGGTAGGAAATGGGAATGATGGATTGAACGGATCCATGCCATTCCAGCCAATGCCTGCATGATTAACATTGTACTCGTAAAAATATGAAGAGAAAAAAAATTGCAAAATAAATAAGAAGAATAAAAAATGTGTTGGTATAATATGATGAGTTGGGGACAGTTAGGATTTCAATTGACTTCTTAATTGAGTCATTTTGTTATTTATTAATGTAATTTAAATGGAATAGGGTTTATTTGGTTCATATTTAGAGGATTTTCTACCAAAATTCCTAAACAATATTAAGCTTACTAGAGTGTTAGAAAGTATTGTATCTCGCTCATTTTCTACTAAATAAATAGATTGAATGAAGCCAATCAAATGTTTATTTTCCAATTTGGGTTCCAATGGTAAATACTATATTATTGGTGGGATAAATGATTCTAAGTATTACTTTAATTTTTGTATATGAGTTAATGTTACTTTATTATATCTTAATTATATTTTGATTTCATTTTAATGGTGTCCAAGTTTATTTCAAGTTATATTTATCTTGATTTCTTTCATATTTTTATACTCTAATATTTCTAGAAGAATACATACCAAAAGATATATAATAATTGATTATTGACTTAATTTTGGATTGGATATTTATGACCGACCTTACATGGTTGTTACACTTTCTAGTTAAATATTAATAGTCTCCAATAAAAATTGGTGATTGTCAAACCCATATTTAGTTCAAATATCTTCCTCACTCCATATGAAACGAAAGGTTGAGCTAATGTTGTTAGAGATGGTGACTAGACATGTGTTGAGACATGTATATAGTGTACACCACATAGTAGATTATGTCCATATTTAGGAGGTTGTGTGACAAGCGTTAGCAATTCACATAAGTGTTTGGATGGTTGTTCGGTGCGTGACTATATTATGAATCATTCATAATAGATGGTATGTCTTTCGATTAGTATTTAGGTAGTGAAATTGTTGATTCATATTTTTTTGGAATTTGGTGGAATATTGTTTTACTCCCACACTATCATGTATCCATTTCAGATGGAATCCATTATACATTCTATATAATTGCCATCTCCTTTTGGATTCATTGAATGCAATTAAGTTTAATGACTGTTCATTATAGAAAATAGTATTTGGGTATAAGACATGTCACTCACTTGATTTTAATTGTGTAATCTATAATATTTATCATTAAAATCTTAATTCATATCATTATGAACATTTCAAATAGTATAAACATCTAGATGATCATTCCCTTGCATTCAAAGCCTTACTCGGTCCATTTACATGAATAGAAAGAGATCATCAATCTCTTTGGATTCCCTTTTGGTCAAATAGATTGGTCATAACTCAAATGATATATGGATAATATACATTGTAAGGAAACTTGTGATGCAGGTGGATATTTGTGGCTACCCTCCTATTCCACAAAGTGAGTTTCATCAGTTTTCTTATTTCGTATTTTCAACAGTTTTTCAGGTCTTGAACTTCCAAAGCTATTTTGAGTCCCGAAACGACGTTTTAGTAGCATGAATGCTCTACTGATTTCTTATAAACAACATTAGTAGTTGTAGTTCTCGGAGAAATATTTCCAACGAGGTATCATACATGTCAAATGGAGATAATATGACCAAATTACGATCGTGGAAAGTTGCCTTCCCAACTAACCCCAAGGTGGCCCATAAACTCTTGGTGTTACATCTCTTTGGGTTATGGCTTTGGTTTTTTAGGGTTTTCTCTTATTGTTCAATAATAAAAAGGCCCTTGAGCCTCATTGTAACTCTATTCAGAGGCATTTAGCCATCACATCTCTTCTTACAGATAAGCTACCATCGCCCGAGCTAGTTTATTATCCATTATGTCTGTAAGTAGTTTTCAGTATTTGATATTGAGGAAATGAAGTGTTATTCCTACTCCATCTCCGCATTTATGTTTATTTTTTTATTTTATTGCGTTCCTACATATCTTTGGATCAACTTTATTATAAATAAGAAATCACTCTCACTAGCCATTTTACAATCAATAGTATACTATAGTATGGATCATTATGGATTTTTTTAAAATTAATTATAAATTATAAGATATACCACTATAGTTTCCACCTTTATGCAATGCATATAGAATATATTGTAAGATATATGGAAATGAGGAAAAATTTTGTTTTCATAATGGTTTTTAAATCATATCCTTATGAGTAATCTCTTCACATCCATTTCATCATATTCTCCTACACCTAATATGCGCATTAAAAAGATACATACCTTCCTCAAAGCTTTTGGCACATAAAAAAATTTTTATGCACAAGTATAATCTAAAACCATATGGATTGTTATATTTATCAATCTGGAACGATAAATAGCATAGTGACGATTAACACTAGATATGGAGTGAAATAACATTGATCTAGTTTCATAAATATTAATTACAATAGATGAATAGTACCTTGAGGCTTCTCGCTACTCTCTCAACTCCAATTTACTTGAGATCATCCTTGGACACCTTTTCTTAGTTGGAATACGTAATGCAATTATTCTTTCACAATAATAGTACAATTGAACTACTTAGATAGGATTAAGATCTCCCTAATATTGATTCTCGTCACCTAATTCTCTAGAAAATAACAACAAAAGGATTGTTCAATTTCTCTTCACCACTTTAGGATCTTAGATTGACTATAGTAGGTGAACATTTCTCCATTATATATGCCATTTATAGGAATGTACAGAATCTAAAGTATAGGTTCAAGTCATACGAGATAGATGAAATCAATTCATGTATAGTTCACAACTCAACAATGCATCATAGATAACACATGCCTCGTTGATATCCTAATATATCTTTGGATTGAGAAGATTTTAAGGGTTTCCATAGATTTTTTATTAACAACCAATGAGTATCTATGCGTTTTCTATGAGAAGCAAGTCAATGACCATTCTTCTGCTTAGGAACAAAGTGTTTGGGACGATGTGAAGTGTTCTATACGAAGTTTCTAAAGTGAAACACATGGTTTTGATGTAATAAGGTTGTTAGGTTCTCTTCAAGGCCTAAGGTGGATAATACAAGTGTAACAAACTCCCCCCTAACACATAAAGTTAAAAGAGGAATTGATGGGGAAATTAATTCACGAATTTACAAGGAAACAAGAAGTAGAAAATAAAATCTCATAAATAAAGGAACCACGATGTACCTACAAATAGACATCAATTGTTCATATATATAGATCTCCCCAAATATAAGAAAACACATCCTTATATGTAGGATAAAACATAACCAGTAACTGAATACATTTCAAAATTCATGAAATAATATAAAATACCATGGCAATGTAAAGTTACATGCCTGGTCTAGATGTCATAATAAATATCATAATCATGAATAAAAAAATATGGATTTATGTATTTGTATACATTAGGAAGATATATATAAAAAATTAGAGATTCAATGTGTCATTTAGACTAGTCATATAATAATGATATAACCTAGTGGAACTAGAAAATCTACGCTAAAATAAATTAAGAATGCTTCTAATCCCAAGGTTTCCAGTTCAACATATTTTATGGTATGAATACATATCATGTGAATAGATGAGATGAAGTAAAGAATGGTAGAAAGTATTTGGTTAGAGATCAGTGATGAATATCATAAATAGAGATGACATGACACACTAATAATGAAATTGGACCCTATTATACTTGGTATAATCAACCAAATGTTAACAAAGGATTTTATATTGAACGCTCAGAGAATCAATTGATTAAGATTCATTGAGGTGACTGCAAGTTCCTACTTATTTACTTATTTCTAATTACACTTTTTCTATAATGAGTTGGTATTGCCAAAATATATTAACAAAAGGATAGTCTTAAATTATTCCCCATCAATCAACATGAAACGACAATTGAGAGATGTGGTGAATAGATAAATAATAATGTACACCTATTATATGGATGGTGCACATGAAAGGTCAAAAAGATTGTATATTATACTAATAAATATTCACTTCCCTTGAACATATAGAATAGCATAAGGATGAACTGAAAACACTAACTGTAGTTGACTAATGATATAGTGAAAAAAATTCCATGCTTTGGAAACATACTCATAATCAATAGAAGAGTGTATATTCATCAGAGTAAATGGCTCAGGATCATGGCACAATTTGTAGGTAATATATTTGACAACTATCATACAATGACACAAATAGAAGTCATGTTCAAGGGTGGAAATTATTGATGGTTTAAACTTATTGGAATACTAATTGAGGATCTCCCCCCAACCCCTCTTTATCTTTTTTATCTCTATTTGAAATTTTGAGGAATTAGGAGATTTTTTTCAAGTGAATATATAATTAGGGTTTTTAACCTCTTATCTCAATTTATTAAACACATAAACACGATTTAAAACTCTTTTTTTTTAGAAATAATGAAGACAATAATAGCATAAAAACAAATAAAAAACAACAAGTGATGAAGGAATTCACCCCTCCTGGGCTACATCTCTTGGTCCAACTTCCAATGGTTAGGCCTCTTTCATTATGCTAAAATAATGTCTTTAAATCAAGTTACAATGTTCAAATGGCTTAAACAATGTCTCCAATGGCTTGAGAAGAGTCAAAAACCCTGAATTGGGCTCCTTTTGCCACAAAAAAGGATAAAAAATGAATGAGTTATGCTCCAATGAAGTTATTCACTATATTTCCTACAATTAACACTTCTCCTGCAAAAAAAATCTACAAAATATGACTTTTTTGGCCACGTGGGGTGACAATTTCGCCTTGCGTCAGTGAGAATCTAGCCGGACCGAGTGGAAAATGTCACCTCCTTAGTTTTCCTATCTCGGCCTTTATCTAGTTAATCTAGTGCCACTTGGTTGATCTTGTGTCTTTGATTTTGGAACCACAATACCTTTTCCATTTGTTGCTAATTGTAGCATTAAATGTGTGTTGGCCGGTGGTTGGGTTCCGAAACTCACCATGGTTGCATTCAACTCCATGCCATTTAAACAAACTACACCATAAAATATCATTAAGGCATGTGATCATATGTTAGGCTTAAAATGTTGGGTTAAATATTGGACTACACTCTGACCCATAACATCAAATGTTAACATTTTGTGTTCAGAGGTGTTCGCATGTGACACATGGAAACAACCAGTGCCTAACCCATCTACCACCATAACCTATGACATATAATGTCACTGGTACATGTTAAGACTCGACTATAACTGCCACCCAATATTTAATACTCTGTTGCATAGAATTTTGAATGTGGGTTATGTATTAGTGTTTGGTGGTGGTGATATATGGCACTCCACCAAGTATGTGTAATGCATAAAACTTTGTGTTATAACTGGTATTTAGTTATAATATCTTCATCGATATATATTGCAACAAGACTTTGGGTTATGAAATTTATACATATCATATTTGGGGTCACGGTTATCCATTGAACCTGTTCCGTGGAGTGAGGCCAGGGTTAAGCCTAGTCCCCATCGTTGATTGCAAACTGAATAAACTTCATATATGTAATTAAACCTATAGATGTTAAGTCACAAACTAGTGGAGTTGGTCGGAGGTGTTGTTGGTTAGTTTGAGGTCTCGCGCTTAAGTCCAGTCGGCTTCTTGGCCTAAGCCAAATTTTTCTTGGCCATTCGAAGGCCATATGGCAGCCTCTGGTTTGCCCACATTGTCCTATCTGGCTAGTCCAACACATTCATTAAACAACCAATGAAATACAACCATAAACGAACCAATACTAACCTTCCAAGTATGAACCTGCTACTGGATAATGAACTAAAATTACCTTCCCAGTCATGGTCCATTCCACAGTACATACCACTGATTATGCACCCCTCTACAACCAAATAATTATTTTTTTTTATTTCCCAAAATGGACAGAACACGATATCGGGAGCATCTTATGTCACATTTTAATGAAACATGTTTCACCAGATTCAAAACAACAAGATATATGCATTGGTGCTGGTTTCGAGCCTTTTTGAAAAATTTGGATTTTGAGCATTAAATTGATCCGCCAGATTATTCCTCCCTACTCGAAGCTTTTGGACCTCCATAATATCTTTATCCATAAAAAAATAGATGAGGGTACAACTCCCTCACCCTTCTAGTCTCAATCTACAAAAAATTTCTTGAATTCGACACTTTGAGATTTTCATGAAAATAGATCATTTTATTTGATTTTTGGATTCCTTGTCTTGCTCTTAGATGTAACATCTTATTGAAATTTCCCATAATATGAAGAACAAAAAACTACCCTTGAATGAATAAACACATTCCCTCATCGGCCGTCAATCAAAGGAAACTTAAACAACCTAAAATTATTCTCACTTTGAACATGTTGACATGACGATGCTTAACATGTCTAGCCTTGTGCTTGGCTCAACTCTTGACCAAATGTGATCACCATCACCATGCACCATCCCTTTTCAAAGCCAACACATTATGGAACCCATAATAAAAAGTTTTGGAACCAATTTTCTCTTTGTGAAATTTATTTTTCACTTGTTCTTTGACCTCTGCACTCTCTAACACTAGCATCTTATTCACACCATTGTTCAGCAATGATGCATGTTGTTGCAAATTTACTTCATCTTTATTACCTTTTTTAGGAGGGAACATGTTAGTCTCGTGAAACATCTTATCACTTTCATTAGAAACATCTACGAAATCAGATTTCACATTTGGCTCATCTCCTTGAAAGGCCTCATTCAAAACATATTTATGCTTGAACATTAACAATGAAAAATTCTGACTAGCATTAGCAATTCTCTTCATTTTTCTAACATTCATAAGTGAAAAAATCATATTCTTATTATGTTCTCTGAAAATTTACTCAATCCCATTCTTGAACATGTGATACTTATATCATGTTGATTAAATATTTATCTACTATCATAAATATATCTGCTTCCCAAAACTCTACCGCACATATCAGGTGAAATTACATCAAGTTCAACTTCATCAAGAAGGTTTGCAGTGATTACAAATCTAAGGATGTGTAGTGATTACAAATCTAAGGATGCAACTCCTTGTAACCTGAAATTTTTCATTTTCACACACCAAACCTAAAGGATATGGTCTAGGATGTGGAATGGTATCTAAATTTAACTTCTTGACAATCTTCTAAGATAATATTTTCTTGTGAAGCACTATCAAACAATGTGTCTATATTTGTATGATTTGAAATAACTCTAATATTGAAAAGCTAAATTCTTGTTTTTTCATCATGAGTATCATTGAGACAACTTGAAGAACTAGTACTTGCTAAGTACTTACCTTTCAAACCCATCTTTGTGATCTGTGTTTCATCTCTGGAATCATAGCCTAAATCATCTTATATAGTTGTAGTTGTTTTCTCCTTCTCCTTGTTTTTCAAATTCTTGGGTCTCATCTTTGGATGAAGTTTTCAACAATGATCTTCATCATGTCCATATTTGGAACAATTTTGGCACGTGAGTTTTTCTTTCTCCATCTTGATGGATGCATTGTTCTTTCCTTTTCCCTTGAACTTACACTTTACCTTTTCTCCAAACTCAAATGTATTCTCACTTGTTTCATCCAAACCTTGTTTCCCTCTTGCTTCTAAATGTGTGGCATGTACACAAACTTCATCTAAACTTGTAGATGTAAACTTGAGTATTGTATGTCTTAAGTAACTATGCAAACCTCCAACGTATTTCAAAAAAGTGTCCTGGGATGTAAAATCTACACCTAATATCAGTGCTCCTCTAAACTCTTTAGTATATCTTTGCACGCTTTGTCTCTTTCCTTGCCTAAAGTTTTGGGAATCCATAACAGATTTTTGCATGTATGCTAATGGATATAATTTCCTCCTCAATGCAACAACAAAATCATTCCAAGAGTTTAATACCTTACCATGTTTCTTCATGTCCTCTTGAGTTTTGAATTCCCACCAAAATAAGTGTTGCACTCTCCAACATTAATGAAGCAACTTGGATCTTGGTCTCATCATCCTTGATCCTTTGTATCCTGGAATTCACTTCAAGCCGACGAACCCAATTATCTAATATCTCAGTGTTTACCTATCCATCATACATAAGAAAATAAAAATTTATATCAAAATTCATAAATGGTGTTTTACCATGTCCCTTTGGATAATGTGGAGGTGGTTGTGAAGGGCTTGTTGTGGAGGATGATGATGGTTAAGATGGTGGTGAGGATGGAGGTGAAGATAATGGTGGTGTCAAAGGTGGCTTGTCACCATTACATCCACTACCTTTTGGAGTCTTGTCTCCATATCCTCCATCTCATTTTGAATACTTATCTCCCTTTCGAGGATTGGAGCTCTCACCTTGCAATCTTGTGTTTCTCTCTTCATAGATAAATTTCACCATTTCTGTCATGTAAAAGAATTTCTTTCTAAAATATTTTTCATCCTCTGACATTTTTTCATGCTCTCCTTCATGCAACATGCTTGTTGAAGCTTCACATAAAATTTGAGGTGAAATTTGTGGTGGATATTGTGGAAAATTTTCTCTCCTTGTCCTTGACCTAGCCGTAGTATTTGCAACCATAAGATTTCCTTCTCCTCTATTGAGCTTCAACCTTGTAAGCATCATAAAAACTTGAAAAATTTTAATTAAACCCTAAAAGAAACAAATAATCAAAGAACCAAAGCTCTGATACCAAATTGATCTGTATATGAAGGCTTTAAGACTTATGAATTTTTTTTCAAGTGAATACCATAATAGTAAAGACAAAGAAACAAGTGATCAAGGAGTTCACCCCTCCTTAGCTACATCTCATTGTCCAACTTCCAATGATAGGGCCTCTTTCATTATTCTAAAAAAAAATGTGTTTACATTAAGTTACAACCCACAGATGGTTTAAACAATGTCTCCAATGGCTCCAAAACAGTCAAAAACCCTTGGTTGGTCTCTTTCTTCTCCAAAAAGGGCTAAAAATTGAATGAGTTATGCTACAATTAACTTTTTCACTTATATATTTCCTACAATTCATACTTATCTGCAAATCATTCTACAAAATCCAACTTTTTCATCCATGTGGGGCGACAAGCACACCCTGCACCGACAAGATTCTCGCCGCAAAGAGTGCAAAATTTTGCCTCATTAATTTTCCTATGTTGGCCTTTATCCGGTTAATCTAACACCGCTTGGATGATACTGCACCATTGATTTTGGAACCATCGTATCATTTCCCTCCGGTGCTAACCATAACATTGACTGTGCATTGGTTAGTTGTTGGGTTTCAAAACCGACCGCAGTTGCGTTCAACTCTGCGTCATTTAACCAAACCAGAACATAAAATATCACAGAGGCATGTGATAAAATATTATGCCTTAAAAAACTGGGCTAACTTTTGGACTCTACTCCAACCCATAACATCAAGTGTTAACATTTTGTGCCGAGAGGTGTTCACATGTGACACTTTGAAAGAATTGGTCCCTAACACATTTCCCACCATAACCTATGCCATATAATGTAACTGATGCATGTGAACGCTCAACTGTAACTGCCACCGAACAGTTAGTACTCCATTGCATCAAATTTGGAATGTGGGTTATATATTATGGTTCAGTGGTGGTGATATATGGCACTCTGTCGAATATATGTATGACATAAAAATTTGGGTTATAACTAGTATTTGGTTATAATATCTCTACCGATATATATTGCAACAAGACTTTTGGTAATGGAATTTATACATATCACATTTAGGTTGAAGGTTATCCCTTAACCCCAGTCCATCAACCGAGGTTGGGGGTTAACCCCAATCCCCACCCCTGATTGCAAACCCGATAAACTTCGTATATGGCATTGAACCTATAGAGGTTAAGTCACAAACTAGCGGAGTTGGTCAGAGGTCTTGTTCATTAGTTGGAGGTCTTACTCTTGAGTTCGGTGGGATGCTCGACCTAAACCAAAATTTCATTGGCGATCTAGAGGCCATGGTAGCCTCTGGTTGGCCCACGTGGTCCTCTCTTGTTGGTCCAAGGCATTCACCAAACAACCAATGAAATACAACCACAAGCAAACCAATACCCACATGTCAAATGTTAAAATGCTACTGGTTAATGAAGGATAAGTCACCTGGCTAGTCATGGTCAAGTTAGGAGTATAGACTCTTGACTGTGCACCCCTCTACAAGTAAATCAATTTTTTTTTGTTCCCAAAATAGATAGAACATGATATCGGGAGCATCCGATGTCGGATTTGAGCGAAATGAGTTGCGTCGGATTCATAACGACGAGATCTATGCATTTGCGCTAGTTTTGATCCATTCTAATAGTTTTGTATTTGAGCATTAAATTGATCCACGAGATCAATTTTTTTCTTTTTCCTTTTTTTAAAATTTTTATTCCTTTTTCTTGTTCTTATGAGTTTGAAAAGGAGAAAATTTTATGCAATAGTGGAGAGATGTAGTATATAATGTGTCCCCTCTTTATTTTATTGAAAATTTGTGATTGGCCTCTAAATTAGTCATAAATTAGCGCTTATCTAACCTTTCTTAGGCACATAAAATATATATTAAATATTTCCTTCTACAGTTAATAATGTTTTTTTAAGCTTTAATATATTCTTAGGAAGGTTTAGAGATAATTGCATATTTTTTCCTAATATTATTTATTTTTTAAGAATATTGTGAGAAGATTGGGAATATTATGAAGATTTGGAGAAGGAGATAATTTAGGGACTTGATCCCTACTATTATAGGATCAATATTGGAGAATAAATAAATAAAATATCATGAAATTATTGAGAAAATATGGAGTAATTCTCTAACTCCAATGATTGAGAAAATCTAGGAATGTGTTCTGTGTCATTTATTGTAGACTCCTAGTATTAAGAACTAGATCCACTATTTGAGCAATTTTGCATGAGAAACTTCCTAATTTCAAGGATAATGCTTCATAATCCTTTTTTATAAGTACCAATTTGAATTATTCTCTAGGGGCATGTATTTTGTAGTCTTATTGTGGAGAAATTTTTTCGTTTAGCAGCTCCACTTTCTTTTCTTGCAGAGATGTACTTGGACTGATTCAATAATGAATATTGGTCTAATTTTTAGCTTCTAGGGCTATGTTTCTTCCATAGGAATATAATTACTCTTTGGGATTGGCCATCCCAGGAGCCTCAGAGCCCTCTTGCACAATTTCTTTATTTCTTCTCACTTCTTATTCACAATCTTTTATTTTTGTTTTGCGTATTTATGTATTTAGTATTAGTTCTTTTCTTGTTGTGGGATTGAGTTAAAATATTTAAGTGAGTTATTTAGTAGATTTTTTATAGGTTAAAAAAATTTATTTATAATTATAATAACTTTGTAATGTCATCTTAATCATTAAGCTACTTGGATTTGGTTACTAGTTCACGAATATAGGATTTCTCGAAAAGCCTTGTAGAAAAATAATACTATAGTTCTGATATTTTTAGAAGGGGTTAATGAGCTTCATTTGACTTGAGTACACTTGGATTAGGTCCTGATAATATTAAGTTAATAAAAAAATTTACCCCATTGCATTTTCACTTCATTAGGTTAGGAATTTGATAGATTAACTAGCTCACTAGTTCTTAAATTTCCAGAGTTTGGAGTTGTAATTTTCTGTTATTTTTTAGCATGTGTGAACAAGGGTATTTTGGAGAGATTCCACATGGAATGGAGACCTAAGAAATAATAATTAATAAAAAAAATTCACGTCCCATTTTAATTTGATTTATTTGGTCATTCAGTGAGTTATCTCCAAAATATAACATATTATAGCAAAAACATAACTTCTTGGAGCACTCTTGTAACACGTATTAAATCAACCAGATTTTCTCCCAAATATTGGTTTTTTCTCTTAGGCTTGAATCACGACCCATAGGATCCATATCCATGATTTAGGAAGAATGAAAACCACTTAGGACATGAATTTTCACAGAGTACATTGTGCCTATTTATTTGAATTCATGTTCTTAACATTTCAATTACAATTTTTTGTTCTTGCCTAGGATTAATTTTCTTTCAAAGAAACACTTCAACTTCTGAAATTAGTTTAGTGTTTTATTTCATGACACTCACTCCATTATATCAAATCAACAAAATGAGGAAACATTTTATGCTGCACATATAGTGCTGATACCTGTTAAGTTTGTTTGAACCAGTAGTTGATAATTAAAGTTGGTAGCCTTGAGAATTACAACATTCTTGTTGCAATAATAACGCTCATAAATTTTTGGAATTTTTATTGGGGAGGTGCAAAAGTATGCATTGTGTCGTTCCATAGTTAATTCATTTCTTTTCTTTCTGCAAAAAAAAAAAAAATTTGCATTAGGCATATTTCATTTCAAAACAAAAAATTGTCCCTTGCATTAAAATTCTTATTCAAAAAATATGTAAAAACACTTCTCCAACACCAACCCCCCCATTTCATCATGTGTGTTATCCTTAAAAACAACTAGGTTTGTCTAGGTTGGTCTTAGGTAAGTTAGGTTAGGTCATTAGGGTGAAATAAGGTCATGAATTTCATTAATTAAAAATAATAATAAAATTTAGATATTTTTATGGGTTTTAATAGTCATTAGTCATGCAATAAAGGTATTATCAATGTAAATTCAAAAAAACCTGATTGCATGGGTAATAAAGGTCATTTCGTGACACTTAGAATTTTTTTCTTAATTCTATAGCATAGTCAGTGAAAAACAGTTTGATTTCATTATGGAAGAGTCTGATAGTTCCATAGCGAATATTACCTCTTGAGTACTTGAAATGATACGAATTTTGTGTTTTCTACTAACGATCGGATAAGATGTGTCTTGGTATGATTTCAATGGTCAGTGGAAACTTGGTCATCATGGTAATATTCTGTTATGTGTCATCATATGTCATGTGCATGCGTGGTAATCATTATTCCTCACATCATCTCATTTCCCCCACTCATTTCATCTTTCCTAATTTAGTCTCATCCCTAATTCGAAAAGAAGCACCTCACATTCATCCTTGTAAGTTTTTTGAATACTTTTTCCAATAGTCTTGAGTCTCGAATTCTGTCCTATAGCTGTCTTAGGCTAGGTGTTACCTGTGTCAAGGGAGGTGCTTGTTGTCTCAAACAATTCTGCATGTGTCAAAGAAGAAGATGATTAGTGTTGTGTTTGAAAGTATGGATTCACATAAAAATCCAGACAAAGGGGGAAATGTGGTCAGATATGAGCCCATGGATATGAGGCTAATTTCAGAAGACCCCAACTTCTCACAAATTTTTTCGAAAGCAAGTTGCATGTAGTTCTCCCTGAAACTGCAATGGTATCATTCACATGTGTATAAAGATTTTGATGTAAACTTCATTATTACAGGTTTGAAGTTGGGAATCCTTAATTTTGTTATGCCTCCTCACACAATTTCATATGCAACCGAGATTCCAACGTCTAGAGAGGAGTGATTTAAAGAAATAAAGTTTAATCTTCAAAATTGTGATGAGTTTCTAAAGGAGGAGCACATAGGCATAGACATGAGCTCAGGAATCTCTAGGACTTTCCTGAAGGAAAATTATTTAAAACTACTGATGGTGATTGAGGAATAATTTACTTATGAAGGTAGATTTCACATGATCTATCAACACCACTTTAGATTGTTGTTTCATTTCACAGGTAAAAACCCTTGTATTTACCCTTTTTTCTGTTTAGGAGTTTAGTGAAAATCGTTGATAAGGTTCAAGATAAACCTGAAAGTAGTGACACTCCTATTTTTCACCATGGTTTGATAAAAAAATTAGTTATGGATGAGTTAAGGAAGTTAACATGGATTGGTCCACTTTTCGATTCTTGAGTGGGTATGAGGTGGATGTTCACATTCCTAGAAATATACCTAGATCAAAGGAAAATACTCCAAAGAAAGAAAAAGACTCTAAGGCTACAATAGAGTTTAAAGATGAGGTGGAAGTGCAGACATAGGTGCAGCCCATGCTAGAGCCTATTGAGGTATAAATCGATCAATTTCAAGAGACGGTAGTTCCTAAAAAACACCCTACCCACAATAAAGATAAAACTGATATAAGAACCCATAGAAGGATCACTAGAAGTGAGACAGAGGGGAAAGGCAAGATAGAAGATATCTTGCAGGAAATTGACATTGAGGAATCTCCTGTTGTGAAGGCTATAGAAGTTAAAGGAGAAAAAACTAAGAAAAATAGTCTTAAAGCTAAGAAATTATACTTTTCCAAAGAAGACTTGGGTTTTTCTTTTAATCCTAGGAAGCCAATCACTAGGTCATGGTTATCAAAGGGAGAAAACATGAGAAGCTGTTGAAGGAACCAGAAAAGGAAAAACACACAACAAGGGAAGAAATACTAGAGTTATCTCCAATAGAGGTAGAGGTGAGCAAGGCAAGGAAGGGCAAGGAAAAATTTCAAGAAGAAACTGAATTGGAGCTTTTAAAAGAACAACTTAAGGAAGCCAGAGAAGAGATTTTAGAAACTAAGCTGGAGTTAGAAGACTTCAAACAAGAGAGGCATGAGCTCACAGACTTTAAAAAATAAGTGGCCAAACAGATAGATTTTTATAATGAGGTTGCAGAGGCGTCAAGGAAGATTTTGAAGAGGACAGTGCCTCTGCAAAGAATGATGAAACATCTCTTTAGGAGGAATAGGTGCTTGAAATTAGAAATAAGGAAGTTAAAAATCCAAGTGAGAGAATTGGAAATAAAAATGGAGATGGTGCAAGCAGAGTTGAATAAAAAAAGTTTAAACATGATTATGACGGAAGATCTTCTCCTTGAAAGATGGTAAGACAAACATTTTTTGGCCACTTTTTATGTTATGATATCATCAGAAGTCATTTCCAGGGCTACAAATATGTTTTTGGAGTTAATAAGAAAATTTCAAAATTTGGTGAAATTAGGAAAGTTCGTAGCGAGCTTGAGGCTTGAAGCTGAGTTTTCCCTATGCACTCGATATAAAAATTTTTGAAGCATAAATTCCAAAAAAATATCATTTCAGGGGTAAATGAAGACATGTGTTTACCTTATTATACCCAATGAAGATCCTCTCATAGGTAGAAAAGTAAGAAAATTTGCAAAAGGCAGTGTTATGAAAATGCTACGAAAACTATGCTATGAACATGCCTAAATACTTTGTTTTTCCAACGTTCTAAATTTTTTGTCCTTTTGAGGTATTCAATGCATTTAAAGAAGGAGATGAGTTATCAAAAGAGACTTTGAAGTGTCATTGGCACAGCTATTGATGAAGACAACTGAAAATAAACTTCATAGGATTGAGATGGCTAACAACACATCATTATTTCCACACTACCAATGGACAACTCATCATCAAATTCGGTATATAAGGACTTCAAATCCAGTATGACATTTTTCCACCTAAATAAGGTTATTTGGTTTAATAGGGATCTCTAGCATGGGTTATTAAAAGTTTTTGTTGATGTAGTTAATAGTGATAGAGTTCTTTTTTACTACAAACTCCCTCAAACGTAATATCTATATTTTTTCTCAATGTAATGAAATAATTTTTAGACTAGATCTCTAGATCAGGTTCAAGAGTCTACCCAAAATGGCAGACCTATCTAAAATGGATTTCACTTTATAAATAGGGAATTTTAGAATTAGAGGGGGTTGATGGACGCAAATGACTAGATCTACTATTGTAATCTGTTTTCACTCGGTTAATAGACAGTTCCAAAAGTGTTTTGTTCATACCTAAGATTTTGATTGAGATTTTATGTGTTTGTTTCCTTTTTATGTTTTGAATATTGATTCAGCTTTATTATACATGATTACTTGGAATTCATAAACCGTTATGCTCCAACTTCCTTTATGTATTATGTTAGCTCTCAAAGTTATTTTGTAAAATCTCATGTGCCTCAGTTTCCATGAATGATACTTATTTGTAATTTAATTTCCATGTTGATTCCATGCCCAAGGTAGCCATCACTCATCTTCCACCTACAAAAATCATCTAAAAAACATATAAGATTTAACCATCTTCATTATAAGCATGTTTATTGAATATGTACCTTTTTCTTGAGAGAGTCGTCTCTGGTCGGAAGGGCTAACTTTCAACCCCAAGTGGTTTGAAATAGTTACATCAAAATGATCGTTGAACAACCCAATTAGTCCCAGCTTTGTGATAACAATGTGGTGCGGTAATAACCACACCACCATCCACTTTTGCAGGTAGAAGAAGAAGAGGTGGCAGAAAAGGCGGAAGAAATGGATGTAGATGATGAAAATGAAGAATATCCTCTTGGATTTACCAGTAAAGATATTGATGTTAGTGTGGATATGAAGAACATTCCTCCATATTTCCTTCCCAATTTCCATGGTATGAGGTCAGAGGATCTAGAAACCTTTCTATTTGAATTTGAAATACTTTGTAGGTCTTATGGCTACTTATCACAAGCTCAAAAATTGAGATTGTTTCTTGCAACATTGAAGGATAGAGCTCTTAAATGGTTCATTAGTTTAGGTACTAATTCAATAAGATGATATAATGATATGCAAAATATATTTCTAAAAAAATATAAAGATCATGATATTGAAGAATAAATATTTAGAATGAATCAAAAACAAGATGAGAGCCTTGAATATCTAATAGAGAGGTTCATGTCTAATGTTAAGAGTGCTAAATTACATCATTTAGGATTTGACACACTAAAGACCCTCTTAATTATAACAATTAGGGATGAGTGGATTTATCTCCATGATGTCATAAGTAGAGGAGATGTATACCAAATATCATTCAAAGAAATTTGCGAGACATGCAAGCGCATATCAAGAGGAAGGGAAAGAGTAAGTAAATCGACATCAACATTGGTAATTCAAGATGAACTTGGAAATTTGCTTGATAACTTAAAAAAAGAAAATATTAGCAATCTTAGTGAACAAGTAGAAATGTTAAGAACAAAAAATGAGCAAAAAGAAGATATTGATATTTGTGTTAGCCATACAGAATCATATGCTACTAAATATTGTCCATCATTACCAAGGTTGAAGGAATTATACCAAGAGGAAAATGGAGCAAGTCAACCACCAAAGAAGATATGTTATGTAGCTCCAAGACGACCATCGGAGCCTAGTCAACTTCATATGTTGCAAGGACCAAGTTCACAATTTCAAGCTTATTCACATCCATCTCAAAGTAATTGAAACACAGTCTTTCCTTGAAAACCTTGCCATATCAACCCCAAAACCAATCTTGGCAATAAGGATGGATAGAAACTTATAGGATAAATCCAAAATACCCTCAGTATTTTCCTCAATATCCTCCATACCCAAATCTATGCTATCCCTCCCATCCACCTCCACCACAACCACAACCTCAACCACATCCATCTCATATATCCACTCCCACTCGGCTACTTGTACCACCATTTCTGAACGCATACAAAGAGGTAACTCATACTACTTACAATATAGAGGTACAAAAATTCCAAACACATCCTCTAGATATAAATGGTATTCATCGTAGTTCAAGAAAGGTATTTCAAAAAAGAAATTCTCTTGATCTCATTGAATGAAAACATCTAGAAGAAGAAGATTCAAATCAGGAGATTAAAGATTCATGGGTTTAACTTTATGGAGAGAAGACATCAGAATCATATATTGAGAGGATTCCCTCATGTTTACCATCAGATCCTCCATTTGTTCAAGAGAAAAATGAGAAAAAAGAGGAATATTTGAATTTCATGGTAGAATAGGACATCCAATATGATCTAAATAAACAAGTGGAGAAGGGGCATCACAACTATATTGAAATATGGTTCCAGATATTCATTAAGTTGCAACAACACACTCCTCTTCAATAATACTTGATATCATCTCAGTAAAATAAGTTGGTCTATCATATTCAGGTACATGTCAAAGCATGTATTTCAAACCTAAACATGATTCTATCCTTCATCTTGATGTGCACATGTCTCCATTGGAGGTATTCCTATACTTGAAAGATATTTTTTTTTTCAAGTAGAGTAGGTTAGAGAAAATAAAAAAAAGGAAAAAGAGAAAAAAACATAAAGAATAAAATTTCAGGTGAAAACCTCTTTTGAGGCACCTGATATTAGCTCACTAACTGAAAACCTCTATAAGGTGGTCAATGGGTTGGAAAAAAGAGAAAATAAGAGAAAAAAAGATCCTAGGTGAAAACCTCCTTTGAGGCACATAAGCACACCTACTAGTTCAAATCCTCATTGAGGTAGCAAGTAGGCATAAAGAAAAGAAGAAGAAAAAAAAGAAAAAATGAAAATAAAAACCAGATTCACTCCACGTATCTCTCTAATGAATGCAGGTGCTCTCCAACCTTTGCAAGTAGCAAAGACAACAGTTGGCACCAAAAGAAAACGTTGGTGAAAACTTTAGTCAAAGGAAGTCAAATTTGGACTTACTCCTCCTTTTCTCATATGATTCAAAAGGACGAAGGTCATTCCAATCCGCCGCCATCATCCATTTCCATGATCCACTAATAATTTCAAAGTTTTTCACATTCATATTCCTCGTTGTCCTAAAATGCTACAGGAAATCTTGTTTTCACTACAAGAAGTCCTGCTTTTTAGCAAAAAAATATTTTTATTATATCTAAAAAAATGTGCATTCTTTTTTCGATTTTTTTCAGGGGGAGATGCATATAAATGATGGTTACATTATCATGCAATTTCAGAAATTTATGGTGCACTGTTTTTGATAAATTTATCTCCATCACATACAAGAATTTTTAATTTTTCTCGAGATTCATGAATCCAATGCCTGAGATTTTTCATGGGGTGGTTCATAAGGATGATGGTAATATGCTCATACAATTTCATGTCAATCAAATCTACCATTTTAGAGCTATGGCTAAACCAATTTTTCTAAAAGGGGTTGTCCTGAACTGCTACATGAAATTTTGCAATTGCTACAGGAAGTTACAACAAGCTACATGAAGGTGAATCAAGGACAAAAAATAGTGACAGGGGGCCTTGATGTGTAAAAAAATAAATTAGGAGAGTCTTCCCATTATTTTATACCACCATCTCATCAATCCTCCATCTCAAGCACATGGATGTTTCACTCAAAACCTACACTTTCTCACCTTAGTAACACAAATGTTTCTGAAAAAAAAAAACATAGAGTTCCTTCACTCTAATTTTCCAAGGCGACACCACTTCCTCGTCATTCCATAATAATCCTACCATCACCCTAAGATAACTTCACACACTCCCTCATCACTGATACAGAGATATAAGCCTAAAAAAATCAAAGAAAGAGGACAAAAAAAAGTAACCTCATGTATCAAGCCATGTGTAAACACTAGAAAAATGTTGAAGATGGTTTTGACCAATCATGGAGACCAATAAGACTTGTGAGCTGAATTTGAATACCACTATGGCTCCACCAGAATACATACACTTGAACACTCAGAAATAATATTATGCATTCAAAAAATTTATCAGTCAAAAAATCATCATGCTATGAAGACTTGTACAGAAGAAAAATCATCAACTATAACACCACATCATGAGCATCTCAATAGAAGAATTTTATCCAGGAATGTGAAGCAACAAAAAAGATAACAAAAAAGCCCTAGAATACCTCCATATTCAAGGCTATCAATAATAGGACCTCCAACAAATTATCACATGCAGCTTCAGAATCATTAGTAGCAGTTTCATAACCACCAAAGGAAGCTTCAACGATCATCTCAGCAGCCTCAATATCACCTAAAAAAACACATCAAGGATAAGGCTCAGGTATGCAACTATCTAACCTCACCCTTTGAATCTATTATAGCTTAAGAACACATTAAAAGTGTGAGAAGGAATGATTTTTTTTATAGCAAAAATCGATAGGAGAGCAACCTTGCCTTATCTAGTAGTCCACTTTTTTGCCAAGACACACGTACATGTGGGAAAGGAACAAAACGAAAGTGAAGAGGAGTTGAGAAAGTGGGTAGTAAGCAGTTAGTTGTTATGGATGACAAGGAGTGCCAAGGGTCACTGAGGCCGAACTCAGTTAAAAAAAAAAAAAAACTTTGAGTTTATTTTGCATGCAATGAAAAAAGAAGAGTTTTGAAAAAAGTGAAAAAATTGAAAATTTTTGAAAAAGAGAAAAAGAGAAAAAATAAAAAAAGGGTGGACCCACCACCTCTTGGAATCAAAATATTAGCTTCTATAGGCGAAATAGAGCTGCTATAGGCACAAAATATGATATAGGAAGTTGCTATAGGAAAAACAGATTTGCTACATGAAAAACATATTTGCTACAAGAAAGACAAATTTGCTACATGAAGCTAAGAGAGGGCTACAAGAGAAATATTTTTCTACCTGAGTATCAGAAAATGATTAATTAATAGCTAAAATTTACAAGGAAACACAACAAAGATACAAATTATTTTCTAACAACATGGTAAATTATCCAAGGGTGAAAGGTATTCAAGTCACTAGTTTGATCATCACAGCATTCCTTGCTTTTGCCCTAGTTTATTGACCATCATTTCTTCCTCTGTGAGAAGAAATAGTTCTTTGTGAAGTGTTTTCAATTCCATAATTTAATGAACAGAATATAAATTACTAGTTAAGAGTGTTCATAAGAATTTGATGGATAATATGATGTGTCATGACCAAGAATTTGTATCATCAGTAAGAGGCTTGGACTTCAATGAGAATGACATTGGTAGTGAGGTAATGGATGCCAAGAAATCCTTCTTTTCATAAGGAGATGTGCCATAGGAATAACAAGAAGACAAACCCAAAGAAATGTGCTTCCCTCGCAAATAGAAACCCTTATAATTGAAGAAGAGTAGCGAGAAGAGCAGTAGGAGGAGCAACATCTGGACCAAGAAACAGAAAATGACCATTCCAACATACATGAAGAACCACAGAGCAAGGAGTATGAATAGGTTTCTAAGAGGATGAGCAACAGTTTCAGTAGGGGCTTATGACGGGCCTCTAAATTTGACATAAATTAAGGCACATCTAACTTTTCTTAGGCACATAAAATATATAAATCTCTCCTTCTGCACTTAATAATGTTTTTTTAAGCTTTAATATGTTCTTAGGAAGGTTTAGAGAGAAAGAATAGTTATTGAGCCAATAGGAACTATTATCTAAAAACGATAACTCTTGCCCAAATAAACTCCAAAAATATGAAAAAAAAAGCCAAAAAAAAGAGAAGTGTGTCTTCGAGAACGCAATGTTTTTTTTAGGGTCAGATTTCAACATTTTTTTAAATTATGCTAAAAACCAATTTTTTCCTTGGAAAAGGGATTGAAAAAACACCCTCGAAACAAAAAGGGTTGATGGTGGAATAACATCCCCAAAATTTTCTGTGCAAAAAATAACTTGAAAACAAAAAGTGTTGATGTTGGAATAACGTCGCCATTTTGGTGTGTAGAAAAAGTAGCCTGAAAATGAAAAGTGTTGTTGTTAGAATAACGTCGTCAGTTTTTTGTGTGCAAAAAACACCTTGAAAACAAAAAGTGTTAATGTTGGAATACCATCTTTTTATTTTCTGGGTAAATTTTCAACAATTTTTAATAATGAATTTAACAATAAAATATCACGGTTCTGAAAAACCTTAAAATTTTAACGATAAATATGAAACTGAAGATAAAATATTAAAATTCTTAAAATTGCAACAATTTTTTATGCATGGTATTAAAGTTAATCTATTGTCGTGTCTTTGAAAAGCCTTGAAATTCGAAGGATGACATTCAAGATAAAACATCACCTATATGAAAATAAAATTCCAATGATTTTTAGGCATCGTATTAAAGGTAAAATATCACTTGTAAAAAAAAAAAACAAAAAAAAATTCAAAAGAAAATAAAAAGAGAAAATTAAAAAAAAATACACAATTTAAAGAAGAAATAAAAAATTAACCCAAGACAAAAAAAAAAATTGAAGTTATAAAAATAATAATAATAATAATAATAACACATAATTAAAAAAGATACAATAAAATAGTTAAAATTAAAAATTAAAAATTAAAAAAAAAATTAAAAAAATAAATAATAAAATAAAATACTTAAATATAAAATAATTTAAATTAAAAATAAAATAAAAATAAAAATTAAATTGAAAATTTAAATTAAAAATAAAATAAAAATAAAAATTAAATTGAAAATTTAAATTAAAAAAAAAAACATATAAATCTATGAAAAATACAATTTTAAATAAAAAAATTAACAAAATTCATTTTTTCTAGTTAAAATAAAAAATAGAAAATAGAAATAAAAAAATTTAAAAAAATTAAATATTTCAAATTAAAATTAAAAAAAATAAAATAAAAAGTGAAATAAAACAAATATATTAAAAAATATAAAATATATTTAAAAATAATAATAATAATAATTAATTATTAAAAAAAAAAAATTCAGCGTTGTCGCCCACTGTCGCCACACTAGAGGCGACGGAGAGCTTGCCCATCCGTTGTGCCCCGCGGCCCCTGGGGCACCGGTGGTGGGTGGCGATGGTGATTCTCCTAATCGACCCAGGGCGACAGTGATTCCTAAAATCAAACGAGGGCGGCGGTGATTCTCGTAAGTGATCCAGGGCGGCAGTGGTTCCTAGAATAGACGTAGGGTGGCGGTGATTTCTTCAATTGACCCAGGGCGCTGGTGATTCTCGGAGTCGACTCAAGGCAGTGCTGATTACCGAAATCGACCTAGGGCTGTGGTGATACCCGGAATCGACCTAGGGCGGCGGTAATTCCCGGAATCGACCCAAGGCGACAGTGATTCCCACAATTGACCCTTGCTGCCCTTGAAGTTGCGAGGCTTCGTCAAGGGTCATGGGGCTTGGCCAATGGGCGACGAAGACCTGCCAGCTCTCTGTCACCCATGGCTGAACCCTGCAGCCCCAGGGTGATGACAATGATTTTTTTTTAATTAATTAATTAATTAATTAATTTATTTATTTTATTAATTTTTATATTATATTATTTTATTATTTATTTTAAATTTAATTTTTTTTTTAATTATTATTATTTTTCATTTATATATCTTTTCAAACTTTTTTTTTTATTAATTTATTATTATTATTATTAAAAATTTTAATTTATTTCTAAATTTTTAATTTTTTTAATTTTTATTTTCTTTTCGAGTCTAATTTCTATTTTTTTTTTTTTTACTTTTACTTTTAATTTTTAAGTTTAATATTATTTTACTTTTTATTTAATTTTTAATTTTAATTTTACAAATTTGTTTATTTGTCATTTTATTTTTAATTTTTTAAATTATTTAATTTAAAAGAAAAATAATTGCTATTTCTTTTTTAATTTGAAAATTATATATTTATATATGTGTGTGTGTGTTTTCTTTTTAAATTATAGTTAATTTTTTTTTTTTTTTAGAGATTTTTATTCTTTTAAATTTCTTAATTGAAGGTTGTTTCTAAATTTTAAATTTTGTTTTTTAATTTAGATTTCCCAATTTTAGTTATTGTTAATTTTAGTATTTTGATTATTTGATTTTTTTTTAATTTTAATTAATTTTAATTGATTTTATTTTATTTTATCATTTGCTTTAACTATGTTGTTTTTTTTAACATTGAAAAAATGTGTTTTTTGGTTGATTTTTATTTTTTGTCTCTAAATTATGAGTTTTTTGGAATTTTTTTTTATTTTTTTTAGAATTTTTTTTCGGATTTTTTTTTTGTTTTTTTTGGATTTTTTTTTTAAGTTTTTATTTTTACAAATTTTTTTGTTTTTTTTATTTTATTGGTTTTTTTCATATTTTCTTTATATTTTTATATTTGACTTTCTTTGTGATGTTTTTTTATTTTATTTTTACGTCTTATTACCAAGATGAAAATCACCACTCTAAACAAAAAGGATTGATATTGCATCAACGCTTTTCAAAATTAGCATGAAAATCATTAATATTTTAAAACAAATGTGCATACTTAATAAACAAAAAAAATTTAAGTGGTAAAAAAATTACCATTTTTCAAAATCGCCGTGAAATTAAAAAAGAAAAAATTAAAGAAAATTTAAAGCTCCAAAAATATGCTGCAAAAAAAAATAGGTTAAAGCAATAAGAAAATTTAAAGTGCCAAAACTATGCTAAAAAAAAAGGTGGGTGATTCTGCATCACCACTTTTCAAAATCGAGTGTTTTTTGGCTGCCTCAAAAAAATGGGTACTAGGTAATTTTCTCGTTTGATCGGTAACAATGCTATAATTGCATATGTGTGCCTAATATTACTTATTTTGGAAGAATATTGTGAGAATATTGGGAAGATTTTGAAAATTTTGAGAAGGAGAGAATTTAGGGACCCTCTCCCTACTACTACAGGATCAAGATTGGAGAATAAATGAACAAAATATCAGGAAATTATTGAAAAAAACTAGATTAATTCTGGAACTCGAATGACTCAGAAAATCTAGGAATGTGTTATGTGTTATTTAATGCAGATTCCTATTGTTGAGAACCAGATCCACTATTTGAGGGATTTTGGAGGGGAAAGCTTCATCCATTCAAGGAGAATGCTTCCTCATCATTTTGTATAAGTACCAATTTGAATTGGCGTCTAGGGGCATGTATTGTTTAGTTTTATTGTGGAGAAAATTGGTTGTTTAGCAGCTCCACTTTATTTTCTTGCAAGGATGTACTTGGACTGATTCAATAATGAAGATTGGTGTCATTTTTAGCTTCTAAGGCCTGGTTTCTTCCATAGGAATCTGTTTCTTCCTTGGGCTTGGCCATCCCATGAGTCTCAAAACCCTCTTTCACAATTTATTTATGTTCTTTTCACTTCTTATTCATATTTATCTCTTATTTTGTTTTTTGCATATTTCTATATTTTGTATTGTTTCTTTTATGGCTGTAGGATTGAGTTAAATGATCTAAGTGAGTTCTTTTGCAGGTTTTTTACAATTTCAAAAGCATTATTCATCCTTCGAATAAATTTGGAAGGTCATCTTAATCATTAAGCTACTTGGATTTAGTTACTAGATCAAGAATACAAAATTTCTGGAAATTTCTTGTAGCGAAGTAGCATAAAAAAATTTCCCCATTACATTTGCACTTGATTAGGCTAGAAATTTGATACATTAACTAGCTCACTAGTTCTTAAATTTCCATATTTTAGAGTAGTAATTTTCTATTTTTTATAACACGTGTAAACAAGGGAATTTTGGAGTGATTCCACTTGGAATGGAGACCTAAGACATCATACTGAATAACGAAATTTGTCCCATCCCATTTGCATTTTATTTACTTGGTCATTTGGTGAGTTATCTCCAAAATAGAACATCCTATAGAAAAAAAAGAACTTCCTATAGCACTCTTGTAACACGTATTAACTCGACCAGATTTTCTCCCAAAGCTTTGTTCTGGTCTCGTAGGTTTGAATCATGACCCCTAGGATCCAAACACATGATTGAGGATGAATAAAAACCACTTAGGACATGCATTTTTACAAAGTATATTAGGCCTATTTACTTGAATTGAGCTCTTAAGATTTCAATTGCAAATTGTTGTTCTCGGCTAGGATTAATTTGTTTTCAAAGCAACACTTCCATTTCTACAATTAGTTTAGGCTTTGATGTCATGACATTCACTCCATTACGTCATATCAACAAAACAAGGACACATTGTATGTTGCACATATAGTGTCGATGCCTCTTAAATTTGTATGGACCTCAAGTTGATAATTAAAGCTGGTAGCTTTGACAGTTGCAACATTCTTGTTGTAATAACGAGGCTCATCAATTTGGAATACCATGGTGTAACAATAATTCCACGCTTGACCTCCACCTCAAGAAGGTGGGGTTATCAAATTTTCAATTTTCTACCTACATTGAACCCCATTTATGAGGCCACCACCACCTTTTCCTCATTGATATAAATTTTATCAAAATTGAAGACTACATAACAAATATGTGGAGCTTTGAATATTTTATACATAACCCCATGTCAACCTTATTGTTTAGCCGACACATGGAATATGAAATGACACCTTAGCTCACATGTCACTTGGGGATGGTACCAAGTCAACGCCCAAGCGAGGTGGCCTAACACGTTATCTACTAGCTTTATTTTTTAATAACATAATTAAATTTTTAAATCCAACATTGATGAGAAGTACTTGAATTCTAGGTGGTTTGGGTTGATATTTGATATGACATCATAACATTAATGGCTTTCAAATACTAACTTATAAAAATCAACTTAATAGTAGTGATATTTTAGAATAAAAATAAACCAAGTTGTAGTGATATTTCCGAACGTAAAATATGTTAAACTTTGGAAGTTTCCTCCACATTTCAAGCGACTAGATTACACAACATAAAAGATTAATATTATTTGTGAAAGTCCTCACTTACGAAACACACATCCTACCTTGTCAATGTTAGGAATGAAAATATATTTTCAATGTGATGAGATCTCACTAGGACTTAAAAGCTAAGCATTTCAAAGATTATAAATATAATAAGAATAATAAACAAATACTTATTAATATGTATAGATATTTAATTTAAAGTTATAAATTTTTTATACTATACTATAATTATAAACAATATTATAATTATAATATTTATATTGGTTTTTTTAATTAGTCTCAAGCTTTTTTATTAGATATATGTATTGATAAAAAATATATATTAATAAAAAAAAAAATTATTTGAAGTTTTTTTTTTAATCTTTATAGATACAACCAAAAATTGTTAAGGTGTAATAAGGAAACTAGTTGATGTAGGTACATAGATGGAGCACTAAATTAGATGAAGACTGGACTAGAGCTTTTCAATGTGATGTGTTGGTCACATGATGAGATTGGAAGAAATTTAAATGTTTTTATAACAAATTTTAGACATTTACATTAAGAAGTGGATTTTTCTTTATAATAAATTAGAATAATTATTTCTTAATCTAAATATAGTTTCAGTATCACTTCTTTTGTGGAAAAGGGGAAATGATTCATCTTGTGACTATTGGTTGTCTCATGTTAGCTTTATTTTTGAAGGAAATGGTGTTCAGAAGAAGTGAAGTGCTGGAGCAATGGAGAAGAAGAGAGGATGAGCTCTAGAATGAGGAGGAGACAAAGGTAGAAAGAGGCCTAAGATACATTGTATTTTTGGCCAGTTTAATGTATATCTGAATTTGGTTTATGAGCAACATATTTATATGCATTTGTGTCTATTTCTCTGTGTATATATTATTAATGAAGGTTCAATTTATTGATGTATTCAATTGTTTAGTCACTTTTTATTAAGAATCTGACTGTGTTGAGAAGTGTGGTGGTTATATGCTTCAGAAGAAAGTGGATTTTTTAGTTCAACTGCAATTTGGAGCTGAAAATATTTACTCCTGTATGTATGGAGTTGTAACTTTGTATTAGTGTCAAGTTTTTGCTAATGTATTTAGAATATATTTTTTTGGCCTATTGATGTGTGTTATTGCTATTGGTATAGGGTAGTTTTGTATATGTGTTGCAGATGTTATGCTTTGCTAGTATACAATTTTGAGACCCTGTAATTCGTTGAATCGACTTATATCACGAGATGATGCCTTATGAATATACCTTATGTGTGTGTTAGTCATGCATTCATATTTTGTTGAATTATTTTCAAACACATAGAGGAATGCCCTATGTGTCCTGGAATAGTTACTTTGTGGTATTTACAGTGAGCAGAGCGTTTTCATAGAAAACAGAGAACCTTTTTTTGTTGCATGTTTTCAAACCCCTTTTGGACAGATTTTCGGTTGGAAAATTTGTAATAATTTGAAAATAAATGTGAGGGAAGGTAAGTCAAATTATTTATTATGTAGAGGAGTAAGTTAAGTTTGTGGGAACTCGATCAGAACAAGGATGAGTCATTTCACCATTTGGAAAACAAATTTTTTGGGGCACTAAAAAGTCATTGCAATGGATACAATATTTTGTAACAGTGTTAGAAAATAATTTCGGATCCCCTACAACAGGAAATTTTCAAAGTTGTGTGTTGGGTTTTTTAACTACATGTGGACCTTTCCGTTGCACCATTGGATAAGGTGAGTCTTATTTAAGTTGGATGAGGTGAGAATAAGGACTATAAACTGTGGGAAAGATATCTCGTGGAATTAGAAAAAGTAAATGCATATTCTTATTTTGATTGTGTATTTTAAATGTTGTGTGAAATATTGTTGGAAATAATTACAAAGATGTGTGTGGAGTTTTTTCCTTGGTTATTGACAATCGAGGAAACCTGACTAGTCTTCATTAAGTGGTATCAGAGCAAGGTACATTCTTTGGAGAGTATCAGAGTATGTTTGTTATGTGTCGATGCAGTCATAATAGTAGAGGTTAGATTTTAGAGTTAGAGTACAAGTAAAGGTGAAATGAAGTGATAGTCAAGATGATTGCATGTTAAGAAAAGTTGATACATGTATATATGAAATTTCAAGGATTGAAGAAAATATGACAATGAAAAGATGTTGAAGAGAAGAAGAACCTTACAACAAGAAGGGGACAAGTTGAATTCTTAGGAAGTAGGTGACATGATTACATGGAGGTGAGGAGTTGATATGCTCCTGATAAAAAGTAAGTGTATTTTTTGGACATGAATTTTTTCAACATGTAGATCTAAGAAAGATTGTGGAAGATGAGATCTTGTTATAGATCTTATAAAATTGAATGTGATTCTTATGCTAACTTGGTCATTAAAATAATTGTCTTTGTATAAATGAATTTGTAAGAACTACCATAACAAGTAAGCCATGTCAGAGGAGTAGAAGGAAGATCTCTTAGATGATGAAATGGTGATGAAACCTAACAAAAAAATATTTTTGTTGAAAACTAAGAGGATTGAGCAATTGAAGATGTAGCATCCAAAAAATTTGAAAGTGGAGGAGCAATAGTGCTTAAGAAGGGTTTCCACTATAGAGAGCCTAGAGAAGAGAAGATTCCAAAATGATGATTTGGTATGGGTGACAAGTAGAAAATTTTTTACAAAGAAAATAAGGACTGTTTAATCTCACTAGTAGACAAGAAGCACTCAGAAGAGGAAGATATGAAGATTGTTATTCTTAGTCATAGCCTAGGTTCAAAGGAATCTCACAAGAATAGGAAGAAAAGTGCCAAAGAAGTTGGAATCAAATGGATGAGTGATGAAGAATTTGAGAAGGAGATGTTAAGTTAAGAGAAAACTCAATCGTGTGAAGAATTTTGTACTAGAAAGTAAATATGACCATATATGGTTTGATAATGAGCAATCAAGAGGAGTAATTATGTTGATTTAAACAACAGGAAAGTCTGCAACAACAAATGGAAACCAACAGTATGAAGAATTATGCATCAATGGTTGTTTGTTCAAGATAATATTGAACAAGAGGTGATGGTATTTTGTGTTCAATCAATTTTGGATTAATTTTTTATTACAAGTAACAACGATGAATGTTTTCAGTTGAGGATGATGGAAAGGAACCTTGTAATATAAAGTGAGGAAGAACAAAAATGTTTTTAGAGGAATAAGGTGAGTAAATTGGATGCATAAGAGAGAATATTAAAGAGTTTTTAGATGAATATTCCATAGGAAGGAGTCAGTAGAAATATCAGGAGAAGACTAGGCATGGAAGATATTTGTATGGTATTGTGAGCATGTTGATAGAGTCAACTTGTTGGAGTGGGTTCTGTGAAACTTATACTAAGTATGGATAATCTCATAGAAGAAGGAAATTTTTGACTATTGATAGTCATAGTAAAGGTTTAGAGTGAATCCATAGTAGATCAAGTCAGGACAAACTTTATAGAGAAGTAGTTGAAACCAAATTATAGCTAGAGATTTTGAGCGAACTGGTATAGAAAAATGAGGAAGACGAGGGTTACAAATTGTATCTCCAGAAGAAAGTAAATTGGAAATTGTTGTAGGTGAAGCTAAGAAAGAGATAAAAAATTCTTAGTTGAAGGAGAAACTCAAGGAGTTTGAATGAGAGATGAATTCTTAGTTGGAGGGAAAGCTCAAAGGAGTTGAGCTGCAGAAAAGGACAATTGTTGAAGAAGAAGTTTTTTGTCAACAAAAACAAGGAATAAACCTTCAATAAAGAGAGAATGATGATGTTGAAATGAGACTAGATAAAATTATCATGGGCCATTTAGAAACTGAAGACTAGGCTTATGAAGAAAAATGTTGATGAGAGACTAGTTGAGAGTCTCACAACATGTCTAGACAATCAACATATGATGGTTGATGCTTTAATGGAGGGTACAAGTCATTATGATTTTGATTTTAACAACTGTTGTATGAATGTAGTACTTATTCCAAATGAGAGAAAGGGAATTGATTTTGTTATGTGTAGAGAGGAGAAACAATCCTTAAGTGTTATTATGCAGGTTGGAAGTAAGAAAGAGGATAGTCAGATGATGACTATGTGCCATGGGCAAATGCAGCCATGATGAAACCTCCTAAGGGTGATGAGCACATGTGTGTGGATGATAATGAGGATTTTTTTGTAATAGATGAAGCTAATGAATATTTGATGGGTAGCTTGGAATCTTTAGTGCTACATGAGGAAAGGATGTTGGGAGAAAGTGAGGAAGAGACAATGTACATTTGTACACTAGAACAAGGATATGTCCTTGGAGAGGATGAAAATGAAACTACAAGATACAATAAACAGGTTGTAAAGGAAATGATTAAACTGAAATTAAATGAGGGTTGTTTAAAATTTGTGACAAAATAAGATGTGAAGTAGCATGGCGACAATAAATTTCATCCAGTGACTGAATTAGAAGATGAAATTGACAAATGGGAAGCATGAAGGTATATTTGGTTGTATGAAGAGAAAACTTATGGTTCTTAGAATTTTTTCCACAATGCATGGACAAGTCTGAATATTTTAGAAGCAAGTAAAGGTCCGAGTTTGGAACAGAAGAAATGGAAGAAGGTACACATTGATTACATATATGATAATATTTTTATGTTTCACTATGTAGCTAACAGTAGAGGAAGGTGAGAAGATTTTAAATAGCCTAGAGCAAGGAGTCCTCAAAGGGTTCCAGAGAAGAGAACCTGGAAGATGGAAAAACATCAAACTGAAGAGAAATTTTGGTGAGGTATAATGTAGCAAGGTGGAGAATTGTTACTGCATAGGCATGGTGTGGCTCACGAATTGAATATATTACGAGAATACTAAATGGATATGACTAGAAGGTCATAAATTTTCGTACCTTGGGAGTCTAATGCAGGTGCATATATGAAGCATTAAATTTTATGAAGACTTGATCGAATATTTCCTATGTGATGGGATGGTCATATGATGAAGTTGGGATAAATTTAAATGTTTTTGTAATAAATTGTAGATATTTACATTAGGAAGTGTGCTTATTTTAGAATAAATTGGAGGAATTATTTCTTAATGTGAATATAGTTTCATTTTTCCTTATTTTGTGGAGAAGTGGAAACAATTAATCTTCTGACTCTTGGTTGTCGCATGTTTTCTTTTTTCTTAAAGACTCAGGAGTGTTGAGAAGAAGTGAAATGGTGGAGAACAGGAGAATATGAGAGAAGAAGATACAAAATGGGCAAAAGCGATAGAGGTTGAAAGAGGTCTGGGATGCATTTTATTTATGGCCATTTTAATGTATATTTGAATGTGGTTAATGAGGAACATATTTATATACATCTATGTATATTATTTTGTCTATATATTATTAATGAAGTAATGATTTATTGATGTTTGCACTTGTTGAGTAAAATTGTATTAAGAAGCTGAATGTGTCGAGAAGTGTGGTGGTTGTATGCTTTAGGAGGAAGTTGATTTTCTGGTTCATGTGAAATTTGGAGTTAAACATATTTACCCATGTGCGTATGAAGTAGTAACATCATATTGTAGTCATAATTGTTGTTGATGTGTTTAGAATATATGTTGTTTGTCTATTCATGTGTGTTATTATTGTTGGTATATGGTAGTGCCATATATGTGTTGTAGATGCTATGTGTTGTTGCTATATGGTTTTGAGACTTTGTAATCCATTGAATATTTTGATATTAAGAGTTTATGCCTTATGACTCAAATTGTTGTGTGTGTTAGTCATGAATTGGTACTTTGTTGCAGTTCTTTACAAACTTTTTGGATGAATGTATTTTGTATCTTGGATTAGTTACTGTGTGGTATTTATAATGAACAAAGCATTGTCATAGAAAACAAAGCATTGTTTTTGTTGAATGTTGTCAAAACCCTTTTTGGACTAATTCTCAGTTGATTTTTTTGTAATAATTTGCAAACATAGGTGAAGGAAGGTAATTGGAATCATTTCTTGTGTCAAGGAGTAATTAAAGGTTGTGGGAAGTGGATTAGAACAAGGAAGAGTCATTTCAACTTCTAGAAATTTGAAAAACACTTTTTGTAGGGAACTATGAAATCATTTTGTAGCGCCTATAAAATTTTGTAACAAAACTACGAAATAATTTCATAGCACCTACAATAGAAAGTTTTCAGAGCTCCGTGTTGGGTTTTGTAAATGCTCGTGGAACCTCCCATTACAACATTGGATAAGTCCAGTCCTAGTTAAGTTGGAGGATGTGAGAATAAGGATTAGAAGGTGAGAGAAATATCTCTCATGGAATTAGGTAAAGTTAACTCATATTATTATTTTGACTACATATTTTAAATGTTTCATGAAATATTGTTGGAAGGCTTTACAGAGATGTGTGTTGACTTTTTTCCTTGGTTATTATCATTTGAGGTTACTCGATTTGTCATCACTAATTGATGTCCTAAATATAAGATATTTGACAATCTAATATTCACATACCATTTTATTGTTATAATATTATGTTGTCACTTTCCATTATTTTTAATCATATATTTGATATAAATGATGATTATTTGCAAAAAAAAAAAAAAAATTATGATATTTTTTTATATTTATTTTTAGTGTTACCTCGAGCTACGGATTATTGGTTTATGGTAAAAAATATTTTTCCACAATATTTATAAGAACTTAACCAAAGTTGGTTGGAATTTTAATAATAACAATGGAGTTATATCCAGAATTTGATGGAAATAACATGACTTAGTATGTAAAATAATTTTACTTTCCAATTTATTAAAATTTTAAAATTTAATATGTTATTGGTTAGAATATATATGATGTGACTTTATTATTTTGAAGTAAGATTTTTTTTTCTTTTTTTTCAAATTATCATAATTAAAAATGAACTTAAAATAAGAAAAATATGATTGGTTAGCTCATTTGGCTCAGAGAGAATTTGAAATTGGTGCACTTGAGGAGTGGTGTATTAAAGGAGTAATCATGTTGTATATATTTAGAATGGTGTAGAAAAAAAATAATGACATAGTTGAGGCTCTCAAACACTTGTTTTGTACTCATGTTTTCCTGAACAACTCATCACCACCAGTTTTCATTGTGACAACAAGCCTCCAAAATTATAGCATATATCTATTTTGTAGTCTACACTAACTGTCATTTCAATCCTCCTCGCGTCGTCATGTGGTTTTATTTTATATTTGTGTGTTTTCTTGTAATGGCACATCCTCCTAAGTTAATGTTTCCTAGGTGTTGTCACTTGATCTCTAGAAATGTTTGAGTTAGCAATTTGAAGTTAGGTGAATTTATGATATTTTCAAGACTTAGTGCACAAAAGTGAACAAAAGCATAAAAAAAGAAAAAGCACAAAATATCTCACAAAAGCTAAAAAATCACTTAGAGTTGACAAAAGCTTGAAATTGATGAAAGCACACTTCTTCAGGTCGAAGGAATGTGCCCTACTTGGGCACAGTCCTTTAGGTTGAGAAAGTGCGCCATACCTAGGCACACTCGTTCATGAAAAATATTTATGCCATGTCCAACTACATGCATGACTAAACTTGTTCTATGAGGGCACACTCTTAGAAAATCAGAATTTCCTTAACTACTTCTTAACTGATACTTTTATCGAATGACAAGTGGCACTCATGCATGAGTCTATTTTTCATGTTGATATCTTTAAATGAACTAAATTAATTAGTATTTCACCATCATTTAATTTGAGTGCATAGTTAGAGAATCATAAAACCCTTCATTAACCAATGCAATAAGTAAGTTTCATGCTCACTCTTTTACCGTTTTTATGATTTCACTGCTACCTCTTGATTTGTTTGTTGTATATTTCTTGTTTTGTAGAATTTTTGGTGGAATTTTAGCTGATATTTATCTTGGAAGTGTTCATTTACTATCACATGTAAGAAACATTTCAGATTCCTATAACCTTTCATCTTCCACCATGCATGCGACACCAACTTATATAGCCTTATTTATCATTCTTCTCTTCCTCATCTTAGCATCAAATTCTTCTTTATGTACTTTTTCCTAGGCTCATTTCAACTAGAATGCACTTCTTGGTCTACAATCTCCTTTAATCTCGAAAATTGTGTCCTTTTCAACCCATTTTTCTTCATAGGAACATGGGTGCATCACGAAGGCTTGAAGATTTTCCACTCAGCCCTTCAAAGTGCTAAAATGTGCCATTTATGCCTTAGGGCATGAAGCCTCAGCACTCAGCCCTTTGGCATGAAAAAGTGTGCCCACCTTTTCCTTCGGCACATAGGCACATATTGAAGACCCGAAGCTCTAATTTCTTCATCCTTTGTCCCTTTAAAGTACGACAATGTACCCTACTTGTCTGACAGGGTGTATGTGCATATAGGGAGTACTTGAAGGCCACTTTTCCCACCGCTTCGAACCTTCAGTGTGCTATAGTGTGTCATGGCTAACATTTTCCTCTTTTTTGAACGTATTAGCACACTACGAAGCCTCAAATTACCATGTATGTCCCTTCACGCTTCGAGAGTATGCCCTCCTAGTTTTCATGTATGATTTTTCTTGCATGCATGTTATTTTTGGTTGCATTCATAGTTTTTCATGCTCTATCATTCATGTCGACTCTTTGAAAATGATTTAAAAATTTTGTTGCATAATTATTTTTTTTAAAGTTTATCTTGTCGATATGAGTGTGATTCCACAAATAGGTGTTTGTGCTACAAGTCTTAACACTTTTGTATTGTAACACCCTCTTCCCACATCTACCCAAGTAATCTGTCAACTATGGTAAGCATGCGATGGGAGGCTACTAATATGAGATTCAACTTCTTAGATGACCCTAAGGAAGTGGGACCAATGGAAACAAGACAAAAACACCTTACACAACATCAAAACATCCTCAAGAGGTAGCCCAACCTTCCAAGCCCCTGATCCCCGATGGAGACTAAATTTTTAACCATTTTGAGCCTTATAAATTGTCATGCCAAGTAAAGGTAGTGGCCAAAAGCCTATAGCCACAAGAATTCCAAGGAAAGGTAGTGGCCAGGGCCCGATTTGGTCGATTTTATGACTACAACTCCATGATTTGTGCCACCTTTTTAGGCACGGAGCCTAAGGCACTACCCAGAAATTGATGAAACTATATGAGATGACAAATAAATATAGAAAAAAGGTATGAAGGTAGTCACATCATCAGGAAATCATCTAGACCCATCCTAGCCATGACATGCATTTTGTGAAACATGTCACCAACATTGCATCTACAGGTGTAAACAACATATTTAAACATAGGGGTCTCATACTTATCTGAGAATCACTAAGAAACATTTCTCCCTTACATCATAAGTTGCAATACAATATATTTTACCATAGATACATTGTGCATTCATTACAAGAAAAAAAACAGATAAAGCCATGCATCATCATGATAAAATACATGCTTGTAACCAAAAATAGAAATACCATGGATACAACAATAATAGAATCCACATAATAACTAGTGCAATTAAACATAAAATACCAAAGGAATGATATTCTAATTAATGAGCGTAAAAACCAACCAGAGATGGGACTTCGATGTTCCACCTAACCATAGATTGGATGATAAAAATATCTCTTCATCCAAATTCACTCACGCCATATTCCAAGCATAAATGTGGGACTCAAACTGAAAAAACAACGAGGGAATCCCAAGGTTAAATCACCTCACCCTCATCAACAAAAAATAGGTGTTACCATAATCCAACTTGAATCACAAGGCCAACACAACAAACATGTCCTAACTAGCTTTATTGTGATCTACAGCCAACCACTAGGCGAACACAATAGTTATGTCATAATGGGCTTTACCGTGATCTAAAACCAACCACAAGTCCCACACATGCATGGATATTATCAAATTCTCTACGCCTAAACCTTGAGGAATTTTCATTTATCCTAGCCTGTTAGGATTTACCACAACCCACAATCTGAATCAGTGGTCACTAGGCCCTAAATAGAGACATACTCTCTAGGATTTACCATATATCCCAAACCCAAGATTCGTAGCCCTAAAATGGAGAGAAAAAAACCTCTAAGGATTTCCCACAATCCTAACACGGATTACTAGGCCCTATAGTGAGGTAACACATGAACTGATTCCATAATCATTCATAGATCCACCTTAATCAACCTCGAATCCATCCAATAATACATCTAAAACAAACATGAGAACTCCACAACACCATGGCTATCCAAAAATGGAAAGGGTAAGATGAATACACTGTCACACCTGGAAAATACCCATGCTAGGACAACAAAGAATCACATGCAATACCAGAGTTTCCAAACATACCGAGGAAATCATACATTCAAATGAATACCTACAAAGAATCATATTTTACTTTCTTGATTTCTGCTCCTCCTTGCTTGCTTCCTCATGTTTCATTCTTTCTTTCCTTTCTTGCTCCAATTCTAAAGTTCTCCATTATATCTAAGTGTCCAAGTGTGTGTGTGTGTGTGTGTGTGTGTGTGTGTGTGTGTGTGTGTGTGTCTGTGTGAGAGAGAGAGAGAGAGAGAGAAATGAGAGAGCTCCAAAAAATTCAATCACAATAGGTAGCCAAAGCTTGCCAAGTAATCCTTAGAAGCCTTTTTATCAATGAGGCCTCTACTTTCTTCACTTTCCATTATTTTCCTTAATTTTTATTCTCACATCTAACATGTGACCTTTCATCTCCCTTTTCTCCTAATTTCCATTATTTTCATAAATAAATGTGCCAAATATGTCATTTTTCCTTCTAAATTCCTTTTCCTTTGCCTTTGCCAATTTCCTTAGCCATATTAAACGAAATGAACACCCACTAGGATATTTTTCCCATAATTCAACTTGGAATAACCATCTCATCACCCGTGGTTATTATTTTAACTTTTTTTACATGGAATTTTCACCAGGCCTATTACAAAACCCACCCCCTTGGGTGAACACTGTCCTTGGTGTTCAATGACACGTAAAAACCAACAAAATAATAAAAACAAAACATACTTCCTATGGAGATTTATAACATAGCTTGTTACAATATTTACAATGAATAACCTTCTCAAAAGAAAAAAACCATCATGAAAATCATATAGTGTATTGGAGCTTTATAACACAAATCATTATGGTATTTATAGTAATATACACATATATAAATATGAAAATTTTCTCAACCAAAAACGAGAAGTATACAATGCTTGTATTAGAAAAAAGGAAATCCATAGGCTCACACCTCCACCCTAAAAGTAATACCAGGATTTACCTCCTTCCCAGGAAGTCTAGAATCCAATGCCACACTCAAACTTGCATCCATTGTCCAACGCTACAATCCCAGAATATTATACCCACAGTGAAAGGTTACCAACTCATTGTTCCAAGGAACATTCCTAATGTGCATTTGATTCCATCTAGTAATGCTAATGAAAAAAATAATCCATCCCTGTCCTTCCCTTCTCTGATACATAGTCCCTCGGGAAATTTGGTCATCTCGTTTTTTGCAGTCACTCACCTTCCAAGTTCCTCTACATTCCCTGCCTTGGGCGATTATCCCTTAGTAAGGATTCATCGCATCAGAATATATAAAAACAAAGCCATACACCTGCCTCAACCATCATATCAGTCAAAACATGCTCATGTAAATTAATGGATGCTATTGGGTATGAGTGTCCCACAATGGCCCTACTCTGGAAGTGCTTTACCAACATACTATGACATGTTACAATTATTTTTGTTGTTTTTCTAATTCTTGCAGTCAATTTCAACCATCCCAAACAGGGCATTGCATGCTTTCATGTACCAAGCACAAAATTTCCATTAGATTCAAAATAAATTAAAATAACTTCCAATCATAACTCATTGGTAGTTGATCAATAACGTACACTTTCAATTCTTTTTACTCGATGTCACAACAAGTCAAATCAATTGTTTGATCAAATCACCATGTATAAACATATCACATCTAGTTAGCTCAAAACACAACCATCATAAATTAAAATCATCAATCATATGAAATCATCATAATCCGTAATCATAAATCACATGTAACCATCATAAGTAAAAATCATAGAACACCTGCATAATAAAACCGAAAGAAAATATCGATACATATACTTCATCGATCCTTACTTTGGTCTTCATTATTTTGTACTCATACTGGATCCGTTCCAACACTCAGAAAGCATGAATTTCCTTTTCTTCTGTTCAATCACGTACACGTACACATAGGTTACATCACACACATAGAACCACACATGGCATACAATACCATACATTACATCCACCCACACTGGCATACGACACATACACCTACACTCACTTTTCAATAGAACACAATACATACACCTACACCCAGTTTATAACACAACACAATGCATACACCTACATATAACATTAAACAACATACAATACACACACCTACACCCGGTGTACAATAAAACATAATACATACACCTACACCCAGTGTAAAACACAAAAAAATACATACACCTACATTCGATGTCAAATAAAACACAGTGCACATGTCAAGATCCCATGACTGCACAATGCACATATATAGTACCGCATGTCTGCACCACAATGTGCATGACATGCTCACCATACCACATGTATACTAGTATCATATCCACAACTTGTACATAGTACCACTTGTACACAACACTACCTGCACAACGTGTTCACAATGTCACATGTACATGACACCACCTATAGTACACAACAAAAAATGTACACCACAGCACCTGTACAATGTGTACATAGTATCACATGTACACATGACCACCTTAACGATATGTATACGACACCACATGCACACAGCACCACATGCATGACATGTACACATCACCACCTGCACACAACACCGTACACACAACACGTACACAACACCACATGCATGCATCAACACATGTACAATTATGCACACAACACCATATGTACATAGAACCATATGTACAACATGCACTCAACACCATATTTACATAACATTGTTTATACAACATGTACATAGCACCGTACATACACACCACCACATATAAAAAATGTGCACAATACCATATGCAGACAACACCACATATCAAACATGCACACAGTACGATAAGTACACAACAATGCACACCCAAGATGTACATAACACCATCTATACCCAACACTACATATGAAATATACATTGAACACCATATATACAATAGACATACAACATCGTATGTACACAATACTGCATATGTTACATTTACACATCACCATTGGTACAATCACTGAATATAAAACATGTGCAACATATACACAACAATATCATTACACATACATAGACCACACAATGACTCCATAAAGAAATCTTTCTTCCACTCTTTTTTCGTTATCCATGCTTATCCTATCATGTCGTAGATCACACTAATTACACTTCATTGATGTATCTCTCAGAATTACCTGTACATAACATAAACATAGGAATAGTACAAGCATATAATATCAATTCATATCCACATGATACTGAACTCATAGATTTTACAGAGTTACTTTTCCCACTTGATTCTTCATATGACCAAGAACCTCTTCATTCCATTCACCTACATAAGAAATCATTCCTCCTCAAGGATGATCCTTGAAAACCCTATCGTACAGTGACATATATACATAGATACATACATATCTGTAATAATTAGCATAAGTAGATCATGATCCATGATGACCCTATCAGACGTGACATACATACATACATACATACATACATACATACATACATACATACATACATACATGTATACATATATAAACATCAACATAATCATTATCATAACACATTTCTAGATTTCATAAGATATAGGCTAAGGGAACTCCATTTATGTGTCCATAGTATGCAAAACATTGAGAAAAATAGCTCCCAACATAACCAAGTCATTTGATGCCTCAAATCCACTTACTTTACCCTTTCTATTACCTTCCTCATAATTGCTCTTCCACCATCAATTTACCATAGTGGACCCAACCAATCCAATCGATTATCACATTCTTACTTTCCGTTACACTTACTCATTCACTGAGCTTCATATGTGTCTTACAATACCTGTTGGGTACCACATAGCTCTCCCTGAGCTCCATTAACTTTCATCTTTCCCCACCAATTCCCAGACTCTCAAACAAAAGGAAAGAACAAGAATAAACAAGAGGAATATCATGAGAAATGCAAAGCATTACAACACTTCAAAAAATTGTATGGTCATATACTAGACATAAAAAATTCCGCAAATCAATTGCACAAATAGAAAATACCAAAAGAACAAGACTAGAAATAAACACCATGACTCAATTCCAATGGTTCTCGGAGCTTCGAATGGAAAGATCAACCTGAACCTTCTCCAAGATTTCATGGTCGTATCTTTCCATGAAATCCCCTACATCATACTTCCATAAACACATAATTGTCACCATATAGATACATATAAAATATGAAAAATACCTTACCTTGTTTTTCCAGCACGTTGCCTTGTAACTGAACACATAAACCTCTCAAGGAACTCCAATTCCTTGATGAATTCAACCATAACCATAAAAAAATTCTTATACTTTTCAAATAAATGTTCATAAATATAGAACATATCCAAATAATTCCACTCAAGATTATTCTTAAGAAGTATTCTTATATGAAAAACACTCTTTCATTTGGAATTAGGGTTTCCAAACATAGCCAAAGTAATTCTTACCTAATTCCTTTCTTCTACATTTTACCTTGTTGTAATTGAGTCTTTATTACGTGATATCACATTGCCCAGTTGTTAGCTATATGTAAGCAATCAACTCACAGTCATCTTTCATAATACATATTGCTATAGCTATCACCTAATTATACTTATGTACACATCATCTATTTCCACACATATGGGTTAGCGCAACCATCTCAAACAATATCATTCCTCCATGAAATATTATATATACAACGCATATCATGTGATTATTCAAACATTGAAACAAAATATAAGCATACCATTTTAGATAAATCAACTAGACGATATAATAGGCACAAAACACTCAATGATATATAGATGATATAATGAAATAATCAAGCATCTATTACATGACATAAGAAAACTCATATCTTAATGTACCCCATGGGAGGCAATATTCTCTGCACAACACTACCATAATCAGGTCTACTCATGCCTGAATGTAACCCTGACCATCAAGTCACTAGCATAAAAAAACAACAAGTCATATATCATGTTCATCAACAAAATATGTGTTAGCTAACATAAAACAACAATAGTAATGCATACCACCATAGGTTGCTATCATTCATGATGATGTGACACATGTACATATAACCATACTTATCAACTAGCATTGATAATGTATGTAACCATAACATCAATATAGAATTAAGGGAATAATCATAACCATAATGAATATAACAATCGTTAACCTACGTACCTACATTCCCAACATTCAAAATTGTATGATGACATGCTCTTGCCTTGAGGTTCAATGTTGCAACTTCACTTTGATGGTCTACATCTCTTGCTATATCTTGGCCAACACATTAGCATAATAACATACCAATATCATCATGATGAAATAATTGCATACAATGACCTTATGCACAACAACCTTCACCAAACCAATGCAAGCTTGACCATATGCACCCACTTGACATGTATAACCAATCATGAATGAAAAATGTGTAGAAATTTTGACCCCACTTCGATTTTTAGTTTCACCTTATCACTCCCATATAGTTAAATACCCATTCCCATAATCATACATTCCAAATTCTGGAAATGAAATAAATTTATGAAAACAAAAATTTAGGAATTTCACAGTTGCTGGAAATACATAAATAAAAACACAGTAAAATACTACAGCCACATAGAAAAATAACACTGTGATTTTTTGTCAATATTACCGTGGAAAAACCTCTACAACTCTTGGGGAAAACCAGTTTTAGAGCTCTTCTTTATTTCTGAAAAATGATTTTATAGTGAAACAAAAATACACAAAAAAAATTTAGAAACCACAGAAACAAACTTATCTCGTTCTCCATGCTGGACTCCACCTCAGAAAAATTATAGTAAGAGATACCAGCATTAAATTTTGTACAGTCTCCTTGATTTTTGTGCCAAGAAATTATGTACTATTGTATATACTATACATAAAGTACAACTATATTTTCAACCTTGAAATTTTTGTGCACTCAGCCTCATAACATGTGCTACCCACTGTTGTTTCTTTCCCTCAAAATCTGCATTGTATGAACCTCAATTTTTGTGCCCACTACTGTTGTAATAAATGTTTCCTTCTCTCTCCTCAATTTTCATGCAAGGGTGCCTCGAAAATCATGCCTCTAAAATGGTATACTGACTACTGAAATAAATGTCTTGGGATTTGTGCCAAAGTTATGCTCTCCTTCTCCCTGCTCAAAAATTCTCCTTGCTCTCTCTTGCTCCTTCTCTCAATCTGATCATGAAAAGAATGAATGAAAGTTTCTCTTATTTTCTCCTTTTACCCTAACACTAAGTGGCTTTTGGGGAGTCCCTAAACCTAATGGCTGATATAGCTTTAGATCAAGGGCTGAAAATAAGTGTGCATTTAATTCTCACTTTCTAATTTTTAACTAACCCCATTGAAATAAAGACCCACTTAGCCTTTTATTTCCATAGTCACTTTTTCACTTTCTAATTTTTCATTGACTTTAATAAAGTCACTTTAAAATTAGATTGCAACTTTACCACTTATAAAGTCACTTTAAAGTTAGATTTGACTTTTCCACTTATAAAGTCACTTCAAGAGAAAAGTATAAAATAAATTTGGACACTTTTCCCTAGGCCAGCGATCAAAGCCTTAGGGAACCACTTGTCCTCTGGTACCCAAATTTTCACACTCCCTCTTACTTAGGAAAGTGTTACTCACCACTCCCATCTTGTCTCTAAAATAGAAATTCTTGCCCCATGGTAAGGCTTTGGTGAATATGTCTACTACTTGCTCATCTGCGGGAATATACTCAAGCTTCACGACTCCCTTCTGAACAGAGTCTCTAATGAAATGATATTTGATCCCGATATGCTTTGACCTTTCATGAAAAACTAGATTCTCTATGAGTTTAATGCAGCTTTGATTATCATAGTAAATCACTAAAGGTCTCAAATCCTGACCAAATAAGCCAAACAACATCTTTTGAAGCCATATGGCCTCACAAATAGCCAAACTAGCTACCATGTACTCTGCCTCCACTAAACTCAATGCAATTGACTATTGATTCTGGCATAACCATGACACGACTGCCGAACCCAACCCAAAATAAAACCATGAAGTGCTCTTCCTATAAGAAGCACAACTTGCCCAATCTTAATCAGTGTACCCTTCTAGTATCACTCCATCTCCCTATCTATAATCTAGACCAAAATCCACTGTCCCTTGCGAGTAAAGTGGTTGCAGTGGCATTTCATATCTGCGCGACGGTTTCCCTATTCTCTGACACAAATCACAAGCGTGACAATACTCCTTCGCACCACTATGTACTGTAGGCCACCATAACCCAACCCTCAAAATTTTCTGCGCAGTTGGTTTTCCTGCATAATGACCTTATGTAACCCCTACATGTGCTTAAAGTAGGATTCTTTGCCTTTCAAACTCCGAGACATGGTGTCTCAATATCTCATCACCATCCATCTTATACAACTAGCCATCAATAAAGGTAAAGTCAACTATGCACAAGACTAGTTATTTCTTCCACTTGACTATATAATCCATAGGCACACTAACAGTGGTGAGAAACAGGGAAAATTTTAGGGGCTAATATTCGTAAGTGGGCTAATTTTCCATTCTTTTTCCAAAAAAAATATTCGTTAATTTCCATTTTTTTCAAAAAATTATTCACCCACATTTTATAGTATAAAATTTTTCTACCTTAAAAATCACCAAAATTTTATATATAGGCTATATAAAATTATTAGAAATTTTAATACTTTTACAAAAAAATTTCCAAAACTTTTATAAATTGCATATTATGTACTAGTGAAATTCACCAAGATTTCTAAACTTAAAAATATTTTTTCATCGTTAAAATTTTCGCTGGTTAGAAAGTGGATAATATATGTGAAATGATCATCAACTAGTTTGATGGAAAATAGCTATGTGTCTAGTAATTTTTCCTTGAAACTAGTTGACTCCTCACACTTTCGATGGGTGAAAGGTGAACTAGACCCGCATTCAACCTCCCTGGTTTCACAATTACTTCAAATTCATACCCTTGAAATAATAAAATCCATCTATAAATCTTCCCCAACAACACAGGCTTATTGACTAGGTACTTTAAAGCATAGTGATTCGTAAATATCTTAAAATGACATCCCAGGAGATAGTGATGGAACTTATACAATGCGTAGACCATTCCTAATCCTTCTCTTTTTTTGGTGGAGTAGTTGTGCTCAAATCTTGACAATTTCCAGCTCGCAAATGCAATTGGGTGATCAATATCTCCAGATATTCCCTGCTTGAGCGCAATTCCTAGCATGATAGACGAAGCATCCACATGTACATGGAATCCCTTTTTCTATTCTGGGAATACCAATATATGCGCAGTTACCAATTTATTCTTAAGTAGCTCAAAACTCTTTTGACCATCCTCATCCTAGCAAAAAGAGGCATATTTCTTTAGTACCAAGTATGCCCCAAAATAAAGTGCATCTTTTTTATGTTTTCTAGAACCTCTAGGTTAACCATAACAAATATCTTAGCGGGATCCACCATCAATCCTTGCTGACACACAATATGACCTAGAAAAATCCCAAAGAGGACGCAAAATATGAATTTCCTCAAATTCAATGATTTTTGATGCTTCCAACAAGTATCCAACATTAAGCGCGGATTCGAAACAGGATTCTTTAATAGGAAAAATATAGTCCTCTCATAAAAATATACCTCTAATAAATTTTGTATTATTCCTTAAATGGAGCTACCACTATGCATTAGAAGATTCCTGACGCATTCTTCAGATCGAATGGCATGACTATGTATTGGAATGATCCCCATTCCATCGCAAAGTTTTTCTTACTTCTGTATTAATGCACAGTTATTATTTGGTGGTATCTAGGAAACACATCAGTGAATTATTAGGCCTCCTACCCTCCCACATTGTCCAATATTTCATCAGAAAATGGAGTTGGAAAAGTGTCATGCACACAGGCATCATTTAACTTGCGCAGATCCACACATATCCTAATTTATCCTTTGGTCTTCTTTTCGTGGACCACCATAGGGATGACCGAATCTGATTCTTTGACTAGTTCAATGATGCTTGCAACAACCATATTCTCCATCTACTCTTTTACCTTTTTCTTGTATTTAGGATTTAACTTGTAAGGACGCTACTTTATAGGTTGCATGTAATATCCCAAAAGGGAGAATGTAGTAATATTGAAACAAAATATAACAACTAAAACTAAGTAAATAATAAATCTAAAGACAACATCAAAATATATAGGGAAGTTGAGCCTTTTTATTATATGAAGAGTATTCGGTTACACAATGTACAAAAGATGAGTAGACCTAGCCAAAGAGATGGCCTAGAATCAGCCTGCAATGAAGCTACAACTAGAACTAAGTAACTGGTGAGCTTACATGAAGCAATACTGTGTTGCCCCTTTTTCTACTGATGTACATGAGGTTTCTGTAAAGGGAAATGCATATATATGGAGCTTAGGAGCTCTGATGATGCCAAGATTCAAGATCTGGCAAAGGTGATGGGAACCCAAGATAACCCACAAAGGATTTTCTAGATATACAACTTTGGAAAATCACCCTCCTAGGCTTTGATCCTTTGACTGCTAGGTTATATATATATAAAGCTAGATATGATCAAAATATGGTTGCAATATGTTCTATAAATGTATCTGAGCTTTGAGGGTTGATCCCTCCTTCAAATCTATAAGCTAGGAGCTTTAGATCTTCTCTCCTCTTCTTCCTCCTTCAAGATGCAACAACTGAATATGTAGCTACTATAGAAACTGTGATGTACAAGAGGGAGTGGCTCTATTCCTACTTAAATATGCTTCAATAATCTCTAGGATGATGGAAATGGCGATGGAAAGGTGAGGGGATGATCCCTCACAGTATTTCTAGCTGAAATACTAGTAACTTCCTTCCTCCTTTGGATCTGCAATGATGGACTACACAATCCTTGGTGGGACTGCTGCTGCTAGGAGGTAAATAATGTTTGGCCTGATTCCAGATCTGAAATGAAGCCCTGGGAGTTTTTATCTTTAAGCCCAAGGTGATAGGAATAATCCTACACTGGTTCTCCAGCTGAAATAATGAAGACAACCTCCACCTCCAAACTGATCTTCAGAGATATCGTAATTTTTGAAGTTTGATGTTCTGCATAGAATGGAAATGATATGTGGCACCAATTCTTGATGAAGAATGAAGTACAAACCTCTTCCAAGAGCTACTCAATGAAAGAGGTGGGATTCCCGACTAGGAACACCTAGTGCTAAACAACACTTGCAATCCTAGCTAAACAACCAAAGAAAGCATGGAATGTAAAATGACAATTCCAGATCTAAACAGACCCTTCCATGAATAATCAAAAGCATGCCTTCATTTTTTCCTTCATCTCCTTTATATAGTTTATGAGTCTTCCCATGCCTTCGACCACCTCTAAACTATGCTGTGCATGTGGAAATAATTCTCCATGTTTTACTGTGCCATCTCTCCAAGTCATCCATCATGTCTCCATACAATGTACACCCTCTCCATCATGTGTGCATTAATTGCACCACTTCCTCCATAACCTCATCATGAATTCTCTATGATATTTCATTAGATGTCTTCCATGATCTTATTTGATTGCTTCAACCTCCATGATCTATCTCATTAATGAGACATGATCTCCATTCCATCCACATTAGTAGTTGCTCCACTATCCCATTATGTAGATATATGCTTAATTATTCCACATTCAAACATAAAAGTGGATATTTATTCATCTTGAATATTATGGGTCCCTCCACCCTTTTATTTACTTAATTCATTAAGAAAATTAAGAACTCTAATATTCCAAATATCATGTGAAAATTTGGGAATATTACAGTCCTCCCCGGAAAAATGTTACTTTTCCTCAAGCAACTGAAAAATTAGATGCAAATCCATCCATTTCCCTCCAAATGACATCCACATACGGAAGGCCTTCTCCATTTGCTGCAATGTGTCATGCATGTTTGGTTCCAAAGTTATCTCTCATAAATGCATAGAATGACCTCCAAATTTATGGTTGTATTTCCTCCTTCCACCATGAAGTACCAAGTGAAAACCATATAATGTCCAACATCCTCATCAATACATGAGATACATAAAATAAAGTGGCTCTTTCCACAAAGGAAAATTTCCATCTCACAATACATCTTTTCATCCCATGCTTTATGAATTATATTGAGCATTTCCATGCTCTCATCCTTAGCCTTGTTGGCCTTGCTAGATCCAAGCATCATTCCAACATAATGCAAAATAATAAATAGAGATATATGCATAGACAAAGATGTCAAACCATATTCTCCCAATAGTAACCACCAGAGTAAGGCCCTTTGCTACCATCCTCCATCTCCCCCATGCAAGATGGATAAGCCAAACTCCCCCAAAAGTAACCAAAGAAACAAGACATCTTTCTACCTTTTCACATCATCATGTGAATCATGGAGCAACAACATCATATCGAAGGACATATGGAATGGAATATCAGCCCAATACAAACAAAATCCATTATCACACATCATGAGAGTATTATGCCATATTACAAACAATACAAAACACATAAACATGAGAGATATTATGTGATGACTAAACTCTCTTAAGGACAACCAAAATGAACATGCCTTCTTTTGCTACATTCTATCATTGATACACAAGGCATGAATCAGAAAATTATGAGCTATTGGGTGGTAAAAATACTCACCCTAGAGCAGCCAGCACAGCCATGACTCCTTCTTCATTACATGAGTGTTTTTAAAGGCATGGATTAAAGAAATAGGAGCCTTTGGATAGTAACCAAAATCACCCAAGAGAAACCATCGTAACCAAGCTTCTTGCTAGCCCATGTCATATATTTTCAACTTGTCATGCAACCCCTTGCTTATCATCCTCACCCACTCATCACAATGTGGATGATGAATGATGTACTTCATAAACATGGCACCCTCCCTTTGTATAATACCATCCTCCCCAAACTATTGAAGAAATTTTCACTCCATGAAATGTTGAAGTGCACCTCCAATGAGATCTCTTAATGCGACCTTCTTCTTACCAATGGCATTTCAAAACCAATGAGGTTCTGGATCTGCTAGAGGGAGAAGTCCCTCTTTGAGATGTGAGATTCTCATTGAGAAAGTTTCATCAAGAAAGAAGAAAATATTCCTCATCTCAAGATGTCTACCATTTATCATCTTAACCTTTTTTGCTTCATGAGTGAAGCTACCTTCAAAATTCTCCAAGGATAATGGGGACCCTTCCTTATCACTGTTAATAAGTGACAACGCTATAGATATCCATGGTAATACATGTGTTTTCTCAAAGCAAGGCACAATGCTAATCTCATAACCCGTCATTGTACATAGGATCATACTCCCCCCATTTTATGAAATTCTACACTTCAACTCAAAGGGTTGAATGTAGTCCATCAATGACAAAATGGGATAGTTTTTCATCTCCTCTTTTATTAGCTCAAGGGTCCTCTACGCTGTGATATGTTGCTGCTTCAAATCATCATTTTGTTCTAACCCTTGGTTATGCATTGGCCCTGATGGCATGTCCCCATAAGTTTCAATAAGATCTACTGAAACAATATGTGATGAATGTGTATGCATACCTTGGATCAACTGATGTGTGGGAACCTCTTGCAAGGACACAAGAGTTCCTTCAACTGTGAAAATGGTGTCTCCAACTGCTGGTAAGAGTTTTGGCTACTCTTCTATCAATATAACATCATTGTAATATTTCTCCTCTTCCTCATGCACCTCCTGAATCATGTGTGGGACTCTATGTGTCAAGAGCTCAAGACTATCTTCAAAAGGTGCAAGTGTATCTTCTCCGGATGTAAGTACTTTTGCAACTGGTGGTGAATGTAGTGACTTCTTGTCTAGAGTGACAAGATTGACATCTTGATTTGTTTCCATAGGAAATGTCTATTTGTCACACATCTCTCATTTTCTCACATCAAATTTCTTTCTCAACTTGTGAAATAAATCTAAATATTTAGTCACCTTTTCATGCTCCATGTGACCAAACCACCAATCATTGGCTTCACCATAAAGATGAAGTGTTGTAATCTGGACATCCCCTTTTTCATCCACAGGATGTATCATTAAAAATATATCTAACTCTTTCCTCCAAGCCTTAATAGTGCTTGAGGAAGATCCATCAAATGTAAGAAAATACAACCTGTTGTGCCTCTTTCTTCTATTGTTGCTATAGGATCTTCTTTCTTCTTTGAGTTCAAAGAATTCCTGGAGAGTTAGACTCTCTTTGAAGGCTCTCAACTATGATTTTTAATCTTCAAGATATAGACTGAGAGTCTCATGAGTCTCAGGATCTCTTCTTTCTTCATTTCTATACCTCTCACCTTCTTCAAAGAAAGTGGGCTTAGTAGATCTATGATTCTCTGGTCTTATTTTCTAGTGATAGGAAGTTCTTGGTCCTTCCTCATCAAATCTTCTTCTTGGATCCTCATTTTTCCTTTCTCTCTTCATTTGATTGAATTATTTTGAAAGATATTACATGGATCTAGAGAGAGAAGTGGAAAAAATACAATCCTCCTTTCATGATATACCTCATCTATCTGCTTCTTCTTTTGATGCAAAAGATGAAGTGTCCACAAAATTCTTGCATTAACACAACACCAATTCCATTTTGTGAGGCATCACATTCCAAAATAAAGTTTTTTCTGAAGTTCATCATAGCTAAGACCGGTGCTAGGCACATTTCCTCTTTAAGATGTTCAAAGGCCTTAGTTTCTTCAGGAGTCCATGAAAATGCATCTTTCTTCAATAATGTTGTTAGAGGTGCTGCTATTCTCCCATAATTATTAACAAACTTGCAATAATACCTTGTTAACCTAAGAAATCCTTGCAACTGCTTTATGGTTGTGGGGACTTTCCATCCCTTAATGAATTTAATTTTGTTAGGGTCTACCTTAACACCCTCGTGAGATACAATATGACCAAGATATTCCACCTCTTGTACTCCAAAGAAACATTTGGATGTTTTTGCATATAATTGTTGCTCCTCCAATAGTTTGAGCACCCTGTCAACATGTTGAACATAATCCTTCCATGACCTATTGTAGATTAATATGTCATCAAAAAATAATAGAACAAATTTTCTAAGAAAGGGTTTGAAAATGGAATTCATCAACCCTTGAAATGTAGAAGGTGCATTGGTAAGGCCAAAAGGCATGGCCAAAAATTCATAATGACCCGCATGAGTTCAAAATGTTGCTTTTGAAATATCTTCAGTCTTCATTCTAATTTGATGATATGCTAAACAAAGATCCATCTTGGTAAAATAAATAGCGCCATGTAATTCATCCAATAATTCATCAATCACAAGAATGAGAAATTTATCTTTAATAGTGAGCTTATTGATCTCCCTATAATCCAGACACATGTGCCATGATCCATCCTTATTGTGCACCAATACTACTGGAGTAGAGAAAGAACTTTGACTAGGTTGAATTATACCAACTTCTAACATTTCTGCAATCATATGTTCAATTTCGCTCTGTTGGACATAAGGATATGTGTAAGGCATGATGTTTGGAGGAACACTTCCTAGAATCAAATGAATAGCATGATCATGATCATGAATAGGTGGGAGTCCTATGGGAGTATCAAACACCTTGGAATGATTGTCAAAGACTTTTTGGAGATCTTGAGAAATAGATGATTTTTATGTTGGAACTTGTAGTGAGCATAATTTTGAAATTACACCTCATTGTTCTTTATTCATAATATTTTTCATGACATTAGAGCTTATTATCTTTCCCGGATTCCATGCGATACCCTGTAATTCGATTTCCTTTCCTTCTTAAAAAAATTTCAAGAAAAGTTCTTGAAAATTAAAAGCTACCGTCCACAAAGATTGTAACCATTATACTCCTAGTACAACATCAACACCTCCCATTGGAATGGAAAGAATTGGACTATTCAATACATATTCCCTCATGGTTAGCTTGACATTATTTCATTTTCCAAAGCGATTTATAGTTACTCCATTTGCAACCATCACTTGAAATTCTAGTGTTGGGTATAGGAAACAATTCAATTCCTTGGCTACATTACAATGAATAGAATTATGGGTGTTATCTGAATCAATCAACACTATTACCATTTTCTTCTTGATATGTCCTTCTATCTTGAGAGTTTGAGGAGTGTTAATTCCTACCAATGCATTACATGATATGGTCCAACTCATTTATTCTTCTTCTAAGGTTGGTTCCTGGTGTATATCCTCTTCTTTTGAATTTTCTTGTTCATTTTCTTCCTCCTCTTCAAAATCTATGTAAAATAATTTATTCTCAACACACTTCTAACCATTAGTGTATTTTCTATCACGACTGTAGCAAAGACCTTTTTCTTTTTCTTCTTCCAATTGTTGTGGTATCAACCTTGTAGGTTGTGGAAGTCTAGGAGTAGCAATACTTACATCTTTATAGATGTGAAAGGTAGGCTTCCTTGTCGCCATAATTTTACATTCATTTTTTCTTGCCAACCTGAATGCCTTCTCCAATTAATCAAGTTCCCAAATGCGAACTGCATGTTGGATTTTATCCTTTAAAGTTCCCATGAAGACATCAATCTTGTGTTCCTTTGGAATATCAGTTACCCTTATATTCATTTTTTGGAAGTCCTCAATGTCCTCCACCACTGAACCCTTTTGTGTGAGATTTATCAATTGACTAAAGAAGGTGTTGCTCTTTGTATCCTCATAATGTGCTATAATTTCCTCCGTAAAAATTGATCAAGTGACAATTTTTTTACGGGAGCAAAGCCATTGATACCATACAAATGTATTTTGTTATAAATGTAAAGTAGAAATGTGTACCTTTTGTGTGCTTTGCACATTATTGAGATCAAAATTATTTTCAATATGATGAAATATGTTGTCCTTGATGGAAATCGAGTTGATGAGTTGCCTATGATAAGAAAACTGTGTGTTGAAGATGTAAAAATTATGTTTCTATAGGTCAGTTCAGATGTGGCAGAGAAAGGAATTCTAGTAAGTGCAAGAGAAATGAAACAGGAAATATTTCTCAATGTATACCCAGTTTTGAGGAAGGAAACCCACGTATGGATGCAATGTATATGCTAATTTTATGAAGGAAACCCGTGTATACATTCAAAATTAGTATATATGCAGTTTTTATGAAGAAAATTCGTGTATACACGCGGATAAGAATGATCCAAGTCGTGTATGCCTTTTGCACTCTAAAATTATGATACCAAGGGGCATTACCATGGTATTACACCATAATATTGAGCACTATATTGATTCCATCCAAGAATACCATCAGCAGTTGTGTGGTTTTGACTCATGGTATTGGTAAAGGCTAAATCTATATAAGAGAAGAAGATCATAGTGCAAATGTGTGCATTGGTAAGGTCTATCACCAATATTTCTCTCTGAAGTACATCTGCATAGGATGAACTCTATTTTATTGATAAATATAAAGTTATGATGCACCCTTCGATAGATTGATGGATCAAGATCTCTAGATTTGAAATGACTATATTCTTGCATGATCCATTGAAGAGATGATTAGATCTAAGAAAGGGCGTATGTTTGCTGAAGTGAAGTGAAGAAATCTGGATAGGTTCTATAGATATGAAAACATTCTACTGAATTAATATTTATATATCTATACACTAGTTTGTCTTAGTAGAAGTGTATATATACGTGGGTTTGCTTCAGAAAAGGCGCATATGGAAGTTATGGTTTTCTGAAGCTTATTACAGAGGTTTTATGTTATTGCCACTATTATTTATGCTATCTGTCAATGAAGTATTCATGTAGATCTGGGTTTCTTGAATACTATATATGCTGCTAAGTTGAATATGTCCAAATATGATCAGTAAGTGAGTAAATATGGTTAATGATGACAAATTGTTTAAAGGTTCTATACTTCTAAAAATATGTCTGACTAAAAGCCTTAGATTTGGATCTGAGACAAATCATATTCTGAAAAAAAGCATTCACAGATCTATACGCAGGTTGGTGTGAAGGAAAGCGCGTATACACACGGGTTCAGTGAAGCGAAGTAGCATATGCATTTTAAGATGATGAATGTTCAGGGTTGAGTTTCATTTTTCAAACTTATTCTGAAGTCTAGGTTATTTCTGTGTTATGGTTACATTGTTCTCACTGTACTAATTGAAATTTGGGTTAATTTTATTATTGATTATCTTTATGATGAGCTGAGTTGAAGCTATGGGATCTAGTATGAAAATTGAGGAAACATGGTCTGCAGTGATTCTGAGAGAAGTAGAAGCTTCCTGCTAGTAGAAGCTGGTGTTCTGATCTAGGGGTTGAAGCTCCCTTCCAGTAGTGGCTTGTAAATGAGTTAAAGGGGTTGTAGCTCCCTTCCAGTAGAAGCTGGAAAATAAGAGAAGGTTGCAGCCTTCTGTAGGTAGATGCCTGCGTACTGATATGAGTCTGCATCAGTACAAAATTGTAACCGATTTTCTATATAATAAATATTGAAGACAAAGACGACAACAACAGTGGTTTTCTCCCGAATTGGGTTTTCACCTTAAATCTTGGTGTTCATGTGTGTTTCTATTGTGTGACGTTTAATTCTGTTGTTACTGCACATATTTTTTTATTATCTAATACATGCATGACTGATAAACTGAGTTAAATATTTTTTCTGAAAAGTGTTCCTAAAACAATAAAATTGCATCGGTATACGCTAGTTTCTTTTGGTATATGCGCATGTATATGCAAGTTGGGTTCATAAAATTCACATATTGAATTCAAAAAAGAAAAATTAAAATATTTCAGTAAGCTCTAAATACTGATTCACCCCCCCTCTCACTATTTTTCCCAACAATTGGTATCAGAGCAGGTTCTTCTGAAGAATCTTAATCACTAGAAGAAAGATCATCTAAGATGAGAAATCAAGATGGGACATCATCTATCAGGCCTCCTCTCTTCAATGGAAACAATTTAATCTTCTAGAAGATAATGACAATATCCTATATCCAGTCTCTTCGAGTAGATGTATGGGCTATAGTTGAAGGAGGTTATCAATATCCAGCATCATTTCCAACAGATGCAATAGAAAGAAAGAAATATGAAACCAATGCAAAGTGGTCAATACATTATTGGGAAGTTTGATTGAATCAGAATTTGTCAAATTTATGCTGTTGGATACAACAAAGGAGATATGGGACAAAATCATTCTAAGATACCAAGGTAAAAATTTCTAAACTCCAAACTTTCAAAATTCAGTATGAGAATATCACGATGCATAATGAGGAAAGTATTGCCAGTTTAGTTTTATGCCTAGATGATATTGTAAATTGTATGGGAAATCTCGGTGAAACCATAACTGACACTACTTTGGTAGAAAAGGCTTTAATATCTCTAACTCCAAAATTTGATTCAAAAGTGTCTTCTATTGAAGAGAAACAGGATTTACAAACTCTTAATATTGTTCAACTTCATGGTATTTTGACTACTTGTGAAATGAGAAAAGGAGGTCCATCTGAAGTCAAAGAAGTTGTCTTTAGAGTTGCTAAAAAAGGAAAAGAAGTAGAAGAACAAGAAGGATCAGGGTATGTTTCAGAAGAAGATGAGATAAATTTTGTAAAGAAGCTACAACTTGGCACTCGAAGATTTAGAGGTAAGCTTCCTTTTAAATGTTTTTCTTGTGGAAGATTTGGTCATTATGCTGCTAAGTGTCCTCATAAATAAAACCATGAAAAATGAAAGGAAGTGGAAAAATTAAAGAAGAATCATTTTATCAATAGAAAAAGTTATGGTACTCATGAAGATAGTGATGGGATATCAAATAGTGAAGAAGGAGAATCTGATCAATATGTTATACTACTCATGGTTTTTGAAAAAGATTCTAGTGAGGCTAAAGATACCTTTATGGATGCACTAGAAGAAACTGATTTTCTTGAAGAAATTAATCAGCTCAAAATATGTTTGGAAGAAAACAAAATTTCCATAGATACTCTAAAGAATCAGCTTATAGAAAAGGAGAATCACAATGAAAAATTAGAATGTGAAATAGTAAGTCTAAGAAAGGAAATTGAGAAAGAGAAAACTTTAGATCTTAGATTTGCTAAAGGAATTGAAACCTTAGATGAAATTATCAAGGTTCAATGCTCTCCTTTTGTAAAGACATGTCTTAGATATATCGGAGAATCCTCTCAGTCTTTAGCGCCAAGCTATCTAAATGCATCTAAAGCCAACCTACAACATTTTGTCGCTCAGCAAGAGAACAAATAAAATTCACAGGTAAAGCATGACCACTTTAATACAAAAAAAAATAGCAGAAATATCAATTAGAGAAATACCAATGAGAAGGTAAACACAAATAGAAGGTTTCATGATCAAAAAAATTTCTTCTTTAATGGGCAATGTTTCTCATGTCATAATTTTGATCATAAAGTTGTTCAATGTGTTTCATACAAAACCATCATGACCAGAGAAGCAAGAAAGCAAAGAAATGAGTCTAGAATAAAGAATAATACTTATAAAAAAAATTATCCTCTTCAAAATGTAATTGAATGTGCTTATTGCAATAACTTTGGTCATGGAGGATTTGAATGCAGGAGAAAACTTCGACCAAAAGAGCATGCAGCTTCAAATTCCAAGGTATGGAGAAAGAAGGACGTACATGCTGAGAATTCTGGCATAGCCTTATTTGCAGAAGGGGAAGAAAATCAATGGTACATTGATAGCGGATGCTGAAAACACATGACAGGTGATAGAAATAAACTCCTTGCATACAATGCTCTAGAAAGAGAAAAGAATGTTACCTTTGGAGATGATAATCCTACTGTCATTAAAGGAAAAGGTTATGTTTTTCTAAAATAAAAGGTAAAAGATAACAATGTTATGTATGGGGATGGATTAAAACATAAACTATTAAGTGTGTGTCAAATGTGTGATCAAGGAAACAAAGTTTCCTTTAGTTCAAAAGAATGTGTGGTACATAAACTTGACACAGGAAAAACAGTAATAAAAGGAGCTAGAACACCAAGGAATGTTTATGTATTGAAAGGTTGCAAAGAGAAATGTTACTTGGGTAAATCTTCAGAAAATTGGTAATGGCATAGAAGATTGGGGCATTTGAGTTTCTCTCAAATCAACAAATCTAGCAAACTCAAAGTGGTTCGTGCTCTTCGCCGCATCACTTTGCCTAAAAGTACCATATGAAAATCTTGCCAATTCGGTAAGAAAACTAGAGTAAAATTCAATTCCATGGAAGGATAAGCAAGTAAGCCTCTTGAACTCATACATATTGTCTTATGTGGACCTATGAGAAGAAGTTCACCCCATGGAGTACAATACTATATTCTTTTTATTGATGATTTCTCTAGAATGTGTTGGATTGGTTTACTAAAACAAAAATATGAAGCATTTGAAAATTTTCAGATATTTAAATTCCTGGTTGAAAATGAATTAGATCTAAAAATAAAATTTCTTCGATTTGACCGAGGAGGGGGATATATATCATATGAATTATTTGATTTTTGTGAACAACATGGAATAAAAAGACAGTTTTCTGTAGCTGGAACCCCACAACTAAATGGCGTGGTAGAAAGAATGAATATAACAGTTCAACAAATGGATCGTGCTATGCTTGATGATTCTAGAACACCTGATACCTTTTGGGGAGAAGTAGCAGATACAGCTGTAAATATTCTTAACAAGGCGCATGTTCGTGTAAACAGTGATAAAACTCCTTATGAGCTCTAGTATGGTAATCGTCCAACTGTAAAGAATTTTAGAGTTTTTGGAAGAAATTTTTTTATCAAGTACAATAATGAAAAACTTCGTAAGTTTGAACCTAGAGGAGATGAAGGAATATTTTTTTAGCTATTCTTCAAGAATTAAAGCATAGAAATGTTACAAAAAAAGGCTTTAGAAAATTGTTGAATGTATTGACGTTGTAATTGATGAGTCTCTCTCAACTCCTAAAAGGGAAATAACAACAAAAAATGAAGATGATTCTCCCACGATGAATAAAAAATAATACAAATCCATGATTGGAAGTCTGCTTTATCTAACCGGGACAAGACCTGACATTATGCATGCAGTTGGGATTGTTGGACGATTCCAAGCTAATCTAAAAGAGTCACACCTTTAGGCTTTAAAAAGAATATTCAAATATCCACAAGGTACTCAAGACTTTGGTCTATGGTATCCAAATAATGTTGATCTCACTCTTCATGCTTACACAGATGCAGATTAGGCTAGAAATGTTGATGATCAAAAAAGCACTAGTGGTGGTGCATTCTATATGGGGCCCTGCTTAGTATCTTGGTTCAGAAAGAAACAAAGTTCTATTGCCTTATCTACCGTAGAAGTAGAATATGTGGCTATCGTATCCTGTTGCACACAACTCCTTTGGATGATGTAAACTCTACAAGACATTCAAATCAAATATTCACCTCCCATCTCCATTTTATGTGATAATACAAGTGCTATTAGTATCTCAAAGAATCCTATTATGCATTCCAAGACTACGCACATTCCTATCAATTATCACTTCCTACGTGAACAAGTGAATGAAAAAAAGGTCAAATTGGAGTATGTTACCTGCAAACAACAAGTTTTTGATATATATATATTAAACCTCTGCCCAGGTAAGCATTCGAATATCTCAGACAGAAGCTAGGATTTGTTTATGCCTCTCTGATCAAATATGCTTAAATTCAGAAGATTAAATTAGATAAGCTGGTTTCATAAAGGAAAATCGCGTATATACGCGAGTTTCTATGCATAAAACCACGTATGAGTTTTGCTGACAGATATTCTCTGGGTCAAGATTTAGACCAGATGTGGTGATGTTTGGTAATATTAGTTTTGATCCAGTATTCATCTTTCTGTATCATTCTCTGATATTTATCTCCTTGATATAGATGCTTTTATGAATTGGTTATTTAAAGTGTTTAGGATGAACAACATGAGGGGGAGCACCTGCCTTGTTGTAGAAGATGCATTATTGGCATTATGATTTGGTTTCTGATTTATGATTTCTCCCTTGAGATATTTTTAGTCCTGGTTATGAAAATCCATTTATGTAATTTAATGCAAAAGGAAATGTTGATACTTATGATGTAAATTGTTATATTCATTCATGTAAGGACTTTTTCAAATTTTAAACCCACTTGGTTGGGTATTTGAATCAAAATTTTTAAACCCACTTGGTTGGGTAGTTCGGTCAAATATGTAATTCCACTTGGTTGGATCATTGATGTAAGTATGAGTTCTTGGTGATAAGAAAGTTCGTACTCGGTTGAGTTATAGAGTCATGTAATTCATTGAAAAATCCGTCTGAAGATTCAGCATGAACTCAGGGGGAGCATGGTCAATACAGTGCACATCAGATCAGCAGAGCTCTTCTTTATACAACGAAAGAGAAACCTTTTTTTGGTGTTAATCTTCCCTTTTCCCGTGATGACAAAGGGGGAGAGTATTTTGGTGTTTGAATAATGGTTATGATTAATGTATTTATCTATTGTGGTGATCAAACACCATCATGGTTTCCATCAAGTCTAAAGGGGAATATTTTTTCCAATATGATGCAATATGTTGTCCTTGATGGCAACCTACTTGATGAAGTTTTCCTTAATGAAAACCAACTGGATGATTCGCCTATGATAAGAAACCTATGTGTTAAATATGTAATAATGATGTTTCTATAGGTCATTTTAGATGTGACAAAGAAAGGAATTCTAGTAAGTGCCAGAAAAATGAAACAAGAAATATTTCTTAATGTATATGCAGGTTTGATGAAGGAAACCCACGTACGGATGCAATGTATACGATACCTTTATGAAGGCAACATGCGTATACATTCAGAATTAGTATATACGCAGTTTTTGTGAAGAAAAGTTGCATATACATGCGGATAAGAACGATCCATGTCATGTATGCCTTTTGCGCTCTAAAATTATAATACCAAGGAGCATTACCATGGTATTAGCCCATATTATTGAGTGTTGTATTGATTCCATCCAAGAATACCATTAAAAATTGTGTGGTTTTGACTCATGGTATTGGTAAAGGCTAAATCTATATAAGGAGAAGAAGATCATAGTGCAAATGTGTGCATTGCTAAGGGCTATCACTAATATTTCTCTCTGAAGTATATCTGCATAAGATGAACTCTATTTTATTGATAAATCTGAAGTTATGATGCACTGTTGGATATATGGATCAAGATCTCTAGATTTGAGATGACTATATTCTTGCATGATCCATTGAAGAGATGATTAGATTTGAGACCTGGCACATGTTTTCTGAAGTGAAGTGAAGAATCTGGGTAGGTTATATACATTTAAAAAAAGTTCTGTTGAATTAATATTTACAGATCTATATGCTAGTTCATCTCAGTAAAAGTGCGTATATACGTGGGTTTACATTAGAAAAGGCGCGTATAGAAGTTAGGGATTTCTGAAGCTTATTGCAGAGGTTTTCTGTTATTGCTGCTATTATCTATGCTATCTATCAATGAAGTCTTCATGTAGATCTGGGCTGCTTGAATACTGTACATGTTGCTAAGTTGAATATGTCCAAATCTGGTCCATAAGTGAGTAAACATGGTTAATGATGACTGACTATTTAAATTTTTTATATTTCTGAAAAGATGTCTGACTAAAAGCCTCAGATCTGGATTTGAGACACATCATATTCTAAAAAATAGTATTCACAGATCTATACGTAGGTTGGTGTGAAGGAAAGTGCGTACACACGGGTAAAGCGAAGTAGCATATGCATTTGAAGATGATGAATGTTTAGTGCTGAGTTTGATTCTGGATACTTATTCTGAAGTCTGTGTTATTTTTGTGTTCTTGTTACAGTGTTCTCATTGTACTAATTGAAGCTTGGGTTAAGTTTATTATTCATGATCTTATGATGAGTTGAGTTGAAGCTGTGGGATCCAGTATGAAAATTGATGAAATGTGGTCTGCAGTGATTTTAGGGAAGTAGAAGCTTCCTGCCAGTAGAATCTGGTGTTCTAATTAGGGGTTTGAAGCTCCCTTCTAGTAGTGGATGGTAAATGAGTTTAGGGGGTTGTAGCTCCCTTCCAGTAGTAGCTGGAAAATGAGAGAAGATTGCAACCTTCTGCAGGTAGATGCCTACGTACTGATATGAGTCTGCATCGGCACAAAATTGTAATCAGTTTTCCATATAATAAATATTGAAAACAGAGACCACAACAGTGGTGGTTTTATCACTAATTGGGTTTCCACCTTAAATATTGGTGTTCATGTGTGTTTCTATTGTGTGATGTTTTATTCTGCTGTTACCGCACATATTTGCTGATTATCTAACAGATGCATGACTGATAAACTGAGTTAAAGATTGTTTTTGAAAAGTGTTTCTTAAACAATAAAATTATATTAGTATATGCTAGTTTATTTTGGTATATGTGTGTGTATATGCTAGTTGGTTTCATAAAATCCACGTATGGAATTCAACAAAGAAAAATTAAAAGATTTCAGTAAGCTCTAAATACTGATTCACCACCCCCCTCTCAGTATTTTTCCCAACAAAAATATTGCTCCATATGTAGTATCCATGTTACGGGGTCCTTTCCATCAAACTTCCTCATGTTCTTCCATCCAAAATTAGAGTTTTTGAAATCACGACTAACATTTATTTTTTTCTCATCATTAGTTTCCTCTACTATGTTTTCGGCTTTAGGAAACATTCCTTCTATAAACTTTGTCAAACCTTCCATGTGTGCATTTAGATCATTATTCACATTTTCCATGTTGTCTTTCATTTTATCCATCTTAAATTCCATGCCATATTCCATTCCATTCATATTAGCTTCTACGCATTTCTTCAACACTTCCATTTCATTTTTTGTTGCTCTTTACGAGAGCGAAATTTGGTGCACTTGCTCTTGTAATTTTGATATGTCATGTTGCAATTATTCATCTTCATGAGTCATAATAGTGCCTTATAAAGGCTTAATGGATGTTGAATTATTTTTTGGAGGCATTTTATAAATGAATACTGATGTCTATTTTACAATATGCCCTTGGAATCAATTCAAACTGTTTTTTCACACAAGACTTATGCAATTCGAAAAAAAAAATACACACTTTTTTATTGATTTTGAGGAGCTCGATATTGAAACTGAATTATCTATGTTATTTCAGATCTTTAATATCTGAAATTAAGCCCTATACTATCCCTCGGAAGCTTCTTTCAATTTCCATAGGTCTCACCTGATTTGGATTCTTCAAGACAAAGCTATGCCCAATCTCCCACAATGACCTAATTATGGATTGGTTCAGTAGAGTGAATTTGTACGGAGTGCGACATGTCATTGTTTCCTCCTTCAGCTCTGAAATCCATAAAATGGAAACTACAGTCCGTTTAATTGCGTCCAATGTTTACAGAATTCCAATCTGATGCTCAAAGTGAGAGTTATGACGATTTTCACAGGGTCACCTCTTTGAGATGAAATTTGTAAGCTTGAAACAACTCTAAATTCCACAGATCATATCTTTGAAAATATTGCAAATAAAGCTCTGAAAATTTTCCAAGACTTTCCTCATGATTTCTTATTTTCTCGGTAACAAATTTAGCTTTTGAAACCTCGTAGAAAAAATGTTATTATGAAAATTTCACGATGACCTGTTTAGGTTAAATTTAGGAGCCTGCAAAAAGCCCTAAATTCCATAGGTCACATCTCCGAAAATATCGCAAGCCAATATCTAAAATTTTTCCATGACGTTCCTCCAAATTTTGGCTTCACGTTATAAAAATTTAAGCTTATGACCCTTCGCAGAAAAAAGTTATAGCGAAAATTCCATGATGACCTTTTTGGAGCAGTAAAACCCTAGAATCTAAAGCTCGGATACGAAATGTTATGAAACCAGCTGCAAAAATAGAAGAGAAGAGAGATCAGCGCCTTGGAAATAAGATATTTTGAGGGGTGAAAATCTAATACATTACATAAATAAACAATTCTTGGACGATACAAATGACAAAACCTCCTTCTATATATAGGGGTCCATGGTGTCATAATATAATCCTAGCTGACCTAACAATAATAATGTAAGCAAACAATAATAACAATATTTGGGTTACAGCAGCACAAAAATAGCAATAAAGGGGCTACACTAATAAAAATAAGGTACTACAATAGTAATATACAGACCTAACATCACTTATGATGAGATTTTATATTAAAGTCTCAGTGTTAGAAGAAAGATCAAACATAGAAAATTTCAGCATGAATGAGTTGCATGGAATACTTATTACATACATCCTATGAAATGAGAAGAGTGTGGGAGAATCCATAAAAAAGAGAATCATATTTTATAACATCCCATAAGGAAGGAAAAAATAAGAAATAGTCTAAGCCAAGCCCCAATTGTAGCTATAGTGAAATTTGAGATGAAGAGATAGCCAAGGTTGTGAGGAAGTTGAAAAGAGGAAAAGGAAAGTTAAAAGGTAAGCTCCCATTAAAATATTTCAATTATGGTGAAATTGGTAATTTTTCTTCAAAGTATCCCTATGTAAACAACTCAGACAATGATGATGAAGAGGAAGAACCTAGTAAAGTTAAGAAGAATAAAATAAGACACAAGAGGCAAAGTAAAAATAAAGGCTTCAAGAAAATTTTCTACTCAAAGGAAGATAGCTCCTAATATGAAGAATGGAGTGATAACATCAGTAAAAATGACACTAGCAAGGTGTTGTTCATGGCAAGAGATAGTAGGAAGGAAGCCCTTGAAAAAAAACAATATGAAGAAGAAGAAGTTGATGTTGATATTTAAAGAGAACTTATGAATTCCTTAAATGATCTAAAGGTAGAAAGAAGGAATGTTGAGATATTGGAAGTTGAATTGAGTGAAATAAAGAATCATGCTAAAAGTATCAACAAGAAATATAAATAATTAGAAATTATTGTCATCAATATAAAAATGCAACTATAGGATTCCAAGAAAATTGAAGAATCACTGAAGAAGGAGTTGGAAGAAAACAACAAGTCAAAGGATGATATGGAAGCACAAATTTTCCCTCTACAGAAGGAAGCATATAAGAAGAACATCTAGAAAAACTTTGCAAATAACAATAATATTTTGAATGAAATTATTAATAGTCAAAGATAATGTAGTGAAAAGAATGTATTAGGATACAATCCCAGACTCTCCAAAGGCTCTAGATCCATGATGACCTAAAATAAAGTTGAAAAAATAACATAGGTTGACATACCCAATGATCCCAAGGAGGAAATATTTCCTTCCAATGAAAAGGCTCAAGGTTAATAGATGAAAAATCAACAACCTATATTGAAGAGATCTCTATAGGTAGGTGTCTGGAGAACTCCCCCACAAATAAGAGATCCTCCTCTCAAGTACCAAACTATCTTCCTCAGTGTGTGTTGTTCTTGCAACAATTTTGGATGTAATGCTATAAATTATAAGAATGGAAGAAACTTTTGAAGATACTCCAAGATTGATTACTCTAGAAAATCTCAAGAAGATTACAAACAAAGTTATAAAATGTTTGGAAACTTGATTAATGAATTTGAGTGTTACAAATGAAACACCTTTGGACATATGGCTAACTAATGCATGCTGACCACTCCTCTAGTGGAACCAAAACATGTTGTAAGTGTTCCCACAAATGTGTATAAGAATAAAAATGAAAGGCATTAAATTTATATAAAATGAAAAAACAATAAAAATGTATGGTATGTTAATAGTGGCTTCTCAACAAATATGACAGGGGATAAGAAAAAATATGGATTGTTGTAGGAAGAATAACTTTGTAAGAATCACATTTAGAAATGATTTCACTACAAATGCGATATGAGAGGGTATATTTAATCTTAAATGCAAGAATTCCATATAAAAATATGTGTTACTCATTGAAAACATTAACCAAAATACGCTAAGCATGAGTCACATGTGTGATCAAGGGAATACACTATTGTTTGACTCAAATAAATGTTAAATAAGAAGGGATAAATTAGGTAAATTGGTGGTGAAAAAAACAAGAAATCCAAATGATATATAAACCTTGGATGAGATTAGAACGTAAGGTTATTTATCTGCTGAAGAGGATGAATATTGACTTTGGCTCAGAAGGATAGGACACATGAACTTCGACAACCTAGTTAGAATCAATAAAAAGCAAGTTGTGAGAGAAATGCTAAGGATTTAAAAACCAATAAGGACCTCATGTAAGCACTATAAGAATGGAAAACAAACAAGAGTTGAGCAGAATACAAAGGGAAATTCCACTTCTAAACCATTGGAGTTATTACAAACCAACCTATGTATACCGATAAGAACCAAGAATTGGATTTTGAATACTACTTCATATTAATGATTGACACTTATAATAGGATGAAAGTAGTCAATTTTCTGAAGAATAATTCCAAATCCTTTGAATGATTCAAAATATAGAAGGAGGTGGTTGAGAATGAAACCAATATGAGAATCAAATTTCCAATATCTGATAATAAGGGGAGTTCACATCCAAGGAATTCAATAAATTTTGCGAGGAATATTGAATAAAGAGACAATTTTCAACAACAAGAACACTACAACAAAATGGACTCACTGAAAGAAATAATAAAAACAATGAGGAAATGGCTAGGAGCATGATGAGTGATTCCAAATTAGGTTATGTGTTATGGTTCTAGGAAGTGGAGACAACGATGCACATTCAAAATATAGGAATTCTTAGAAGAAATAGTGATAAGAACATGTATGAACTCTGGAAGTGAAGACTAGTAAATGTCAAGAACTTCAGAATATTTGTGATAAAATTCTACATTAAGAGGGAAGCTAAGAAAATCAAGGAATTTGATGCTTGAGTAGACGAGGGAATATTTTATGGTTAATCAGATAAAATAAAGGCATATCGATTCTACAATATGAAAATCAACATGATAGTGAAAATCATGAATGTAACCTTTCATGAAACCCGCGAGTCAAATATGAAGCAAGAATCATCATATTTAAGAAAAGAAGAAACAAAAGAACTTAATGATGAAGGAAAGGACAAGGAATACTAAGTAGAAAAGCAAAAGCAGTAAACTACCGATCAAGAAAATAGTTTGCAGGAACCATCTAAAGCTCCCAAACACTGGTACTAGAAGAATCATCCATCAATGTATATTAGTGGTGATGTAAATGCAGGGATAAGAAGTAGAAGAAGCATTCCAGAGAAAATTCACATCACTTTACTATCAACATTTGAATCTAGTAGTCTTGAAGAAGTTTACCATGATGAACACTGGCTCAAGTCCACATAAGAATAGCTAGATGGATTGAAAAGAATAACACACGGAAATTGATTCCAATTCCAAGGGAAAAAAATGTTGTTAGCACAAAATGGGTCTTCAGGAATAAGTTGAATGAGGATAGACATGTAACTAGGAACAAAAAAATATTGGTTTGTAAAGGATATCCACAGGTTGAAGGAATACACTTCGAAGAGACACTTGCACGAGGGGCTAGGATGGAAGCTATTAGGATGTTCATGGCCTATGATTGTTTGAGAAAGATTAAGGTGTATAATATGGACATAAAATAAGAACTTTTGAATGGAGAATTAGAAGAATAAGTCTATATAGAGTAGAATGAAGGATGTTTTCTTACGAACAAGAAATATTATATTTTTAGGTTGAAGAAAGCTCTATATGGTCTCAAGTAGGCTCCTAGAGCATGGTATTCCCATCTAGATAGGTGCTTGCAAAAATAAGGATTCAAAAAGGCATGTGTCAATAGTTACTTATGTATAAAAGTTCAAAATGGCAGTTGATTCTCATCGAGATGTATGTGGATGATATCATCTTTGGGAGAAATGATGATAGGCTGAGTAATAATTTGTTAAATGAAATGTAGAGTGTAATTTAAATATATTTACTTGGTGAGCTGAATTTATTCTTGTGACTCTAGGTATTTTATGAAAAAATTGGCATATTTATTTAGCAATACAAGTACATCAAATAAACATTGAATAGCCTTCAAATGGAATATGGAAAGCGAGCTAGCACTCCCATGGTGATTGATTACATGTTTAGCAAGGGTGATATACCCATTGAAGTAGATTAATGACTACATATATCGATCATTGAAAAAATATTTTATGTGACATCTTTGAGACTATATGTAATGTAGGAAGTTGGGAAGGTGGTTAGATTCCAATCATCCCCAAAATAATCCCATGTTGTTGTTAGCATTGTAGTGTTGGAAATGATGTCAACGAGGTGTTGGTACTGTTCATCCTATGAATTATGTCAACACTATGATCTTAGTAAACCTCTTGATGTGCGATGAGTGTTTGGCTTGGTATTATGGTTGGTTGGCATTGACGTGAAGTACATAGTTGACATGACCTAGTGAAGGATGGCTTATGTACATGTTGTGTTGTTTTCTTTGAGGTGATGATACTACTAATTTCATTGGAGGTGCCATTATAGGCATTGGAGGTATTTGGATGAGTTGATGTTGCTACTGCAGGTGTCAGAGACATTGTTTTTGACTGATAAAAGGTGCTTTTAAAACTCCTAATTATCTCACATTAATCATCAATCCGGGAAAGTCCTCTTATTTCAAGAGTGTACACAATATGTGGCTGCTATTAATTGAAAGAGTAATGTTTCCTAAATTGTAGTACATATCTTGACACAAGAATAAATGGAAGCATCTAATAAACTCCAATTGCAATGATTAAAAGAAATATCAAAGTTCAATCTTCTATGGAAATCAAATTTTACAGCAATCCAAAAAATGGTATCATCAGCTAAGAGCACAATAATAGTAACTCACCCATACTTAGCTGATTCAATATAAACTATATTAAATCTCTACAAAGTGATTAAGACATGAAAGATATCACTTCTGAGATTCTAATAGCAATAATCAAACTCTTACAGATGATTAAAACAATACAATGCGTTGTCTAGATAACTCACGGTGTGATCAAATGATATCAATACAAATAATAAAATCAATGCAATACGTTGTCTAGATAACTCATGCTGTAATCAAATGAGAGCAATAAATATTGCAAGCAGCATATATATTATCTCAATGACAGGAAATAATGAACATATGAATAAAATAGATTCACAAAAACAGGAAATTATCAAACCAATTACATGCTTAGTAGAATCAGAGATATGAGACAGGGAAGCAGTTAACTCCACCAGAGGTCGGGCCCTTAGCCACTAGTAGGCACTGCTAAGTTACTTCAGATAATGCGAATTAAAACAACAACTTCAATTAATCATCGAACTTGAGTGGCATTACAATTTAATTGTGTTCTCTAATGACGCAATATGTAATTAAGCTTACAATTTGTAAAATAACAGAGATCCCAGATTTCCCTTTCTTCATACAATCGTTTCCTTTTATAATAAGAAAGGGTAAAGGGTAAATATTAAATGGAATCCCTCAGTATCTCCTGATCCTGAGGGATTCACAACCAATTCCTAATTTTAAGACATCGTTTCTTATTCCGAGTTGATCCTTCCGATTTGCTCTTAGCCTTGTCCACAACTGAGTCATTCCTTCCTCTGCTTGTCAGATTTGGCTCTGCCAACAACAGGGAACAACAATCGTTCCTTTGGTCACTTTCCTGCATAAAGAAGGATAAGAGGTAGTTAAATATAAAATGTAGATAATTCATTGTTTCTTACCATAATTCCTCAATATATTAGTGCATTAAGATATGAAAAGGATAATAATTAAAGAGAACAAAGAGAAACTTAATAGTAAATACATACCCATTTCATCACCCAACATACTCCCCTACTTACTTTGTTTCATGTCCTCATGAAAATAAGTAATTATGATGGAGTGCAGTTAAAGAGTAGGTTGGAGAAGGAGCATCAAAAATTGGTCGGAAACCATGATGTTGAGCTAATAGTGCAAAAGCGGCCCTTTCCTCTCCTTCAAGAAACTCATAGGTAGCCCAGTAACCTTCGGGAGGATACCAAATGATTGGACCACGATAACGACAGCCTAACCAATAAGGACCTTCTCTTAAAATGAGGTTTCTATGGGTGATAAAATGGGCTGCAGCTGCTTTAAAATTTCTGTAATTAAATGGTTCCCTACCCTGCACACTACCAGCAGAGACCATCCACCTAAGCTTGGATGTAGTCATAGAATTTTCTCGAATGGATTGAAAATATGATACTCCATTTTGTACAATCATTTTATGAATAGGCCCTAAGACTTGAATCACCCCTTCCCTTTTCATCAAACTCTTTTGGTTGGCAATAATTTGTAAAGGGTGCTTGGGTTCACCTCTAACCCAAAGATCAACCCATGCTCTTGTTTTTGGAAGGCATTCTGTGCTTTGAACAATTTAATTTGATTAACTGCAAATGAGAAAAAGGCCTGGAACTGAATGTCCCCCATGAAAGAGTTTGGGTTCTTTTCCACTTCATCTGCTAATACAAGATTGTACAGGTAAAATTCACAAAGCAACCTTTGTACCTTTACACCATGCTATTTTCAACAACTTATAAAATCTTCAACTGTGTTTAATTCAATTGGTTTTCCAGCTCTCATGACTTTAATTTTCAACAGCAAGAATCATTCTAACAGAAACAAGGCATAATTAGTGGTGGGATCTCTGCATGCCAAGACGTCTATATATAGTGAGCAGATGGTGTCTGTCCGCGCTAGGACCGTATCTAATCTGAGCTTGATTTTCTCTATTTTCTCTTCTTCTTTTTTATATCTGTCGAAGGTCTCGATGTCTGTCACATTAATTTCTTGAAGCTACCTCTACAACGCTTGATATTATTGCTGGGGAACAGTTTCTTGTTCAAGTCATTCTAACGCCAGCCGTGCCCATGCTAATTATTTCTAAAGATTCAGAATAATGGGGTCGTCGTGTGTCATGGTGTCTTTAGCTTGTATGCTTGTCTGAGTCTCTTTATCATGAGAGGCCCATGCCTCTGTTTGAGTACCTATATCTGCAAAAATTGCATGTTGTTCTTTTTTAATGATGACTGGTTGAATGGGTATGGGCTCGGTTTGAGTCCCTATAGTCTTCTCTTCATGTGATTATATTTTCACAGCCGTGTTTGCTGTCTCTAGGTTTTGTCTGGAACCTTTCCCACTGTGATTTCCTTTATTTTTCTTCTGATCCTTTTTACTATTTTACGCAGATTCTGTTGTCCTTTCCTAAGCTTTTTCAAATTGCCTCGATAATTTTTCTGAGGAGCCATTCTTCTGCTAACAGTATTATTAATATTTTTTGCCTCTAAAAAGCCTGGTTTCTCATCCTAGATTTGTCCTAATAGGACCCCGTCTCCGGATTGAGTATCAACTTCCCAAAGTATCTCTGTCTCTACTTCTTCCACTTGGCCTATATTTTCTGTACTTAGGCTTACCTGGCTATTTTCCATTGGAAGCGTGTCACCGTGTTGGTGCACTGCTTCCCAAATGGCTTCTACGTTGGCTTTTGCTTCATGGCTTGCATATTTCAAGGGAGATAGACACTCGGTATTGCCAGCACTCTCGAGAGATTCGGTTGCTTCAAAATTAAGTTTGAGCGGGCTTTTAGGCTGCATGTAATTACTCATGTTAGCCGGGACCTGAGAAAGTTCGAAATCATACAAAAAATCATCTTGGGGGCCCATGCTTGGTGTTGAGGGGAGTCCTGGTTCATTTCTTTGTTCATCCCCTGAATACTCTACTTCTTCCTCATGGTCTGATTCGAGGTTATTCTGGTCTTGTGACTCTGGCTACAAGCATTGTTCTCTTACTTGGCTAGATAATTCAATAGGTTGACTGAACTGCCTTGAGGATTTTCGGCCACTCCTAATCTTGACCTCAACCTTGTGGACCATCTGCGCTTTTGAGGTATGATACTTTCTTCAGGAATTTTGGCCAATCTTGATCTTGACCTCAACCTTGCAGACTGTCTATGCTTTTGAGGTATGTTCCCTGAAAGGGTGGCCCTCTTCCTTTTTTGAACCAGGTTAGGTTCAGGTAGAGCTAAACCTCCTTCTAAAGCTGATATTAAATCATCCCAGCTTAACTACTATTGGGCGAGGTTATGGCTGACTATTAGCCTGATAAGACAGTGGTGGGTTACTACGGTTTCTATGTGTTGGGACTATCTTAGCCTCTCAACGGTGTCATGTAGTAAAGAGTTTAATGATGCAGGTAAATTAACAAAGAATTTTTGTTTTAGAACTGCTAAAATTTTCAGTTGATGCGGCCCTACAACATATTTTCACCCATCGCATGTAATGTAGTTCTACATGATTTTTGCTAGCTCTCCGCATGGTTCTTCAAGAGAGGATGGTCGAACTCCTTTACCCTTTTTTACCAGCTCCTATCCTTCATCTTTTAAAACCTCGATAGCATCCTGCAGCTTCCATCGCTTACCCATCCACATAGGTCCTTCTGCTAGTAACCCGCATGCTTCCGCTATCACTGTGTCTGATACAGTGATTTTCCAGCCCCTTACCATAGATTTTCCATTCTGTAAATTTCATAAGAACTCGATGGTGATTTCCTCGTTGGGTGGTTGAAATCTTGTAAAGAATGTTATCCACCCAGCTTGAGCTAAAATTTCCCTAGGTGCATCAGAAACAGCCAGTATTAGTGGTTCTTTGAACAATGCTCTTCCTCCCATAGTGCTATAATTCTATAAATGATAAGTGTTAGAAGAAAAACACAATGATGCACAGAGCTGAGTAATGCAACAACAAATTGTTATGTGCTATTTTATAAATATAAATACCATTATTAAGGCTGTTATCATATCGCATGCTTTGTGATCATGGAATGTCGTGTTATTCTGCAAAATCAAATGAGAGAATGAAAATGCACTCATACGTACAGTGAAGGTCCCTAACCCCCTTTAAAATGATAGGTCGTCCTCGACCAAATGAATGAACAGGTAAGGCATTGGCGGCAAGGTACAGGGTAATGGATAGCGCATTAATGACAAGATCATAAAGGGTATTGGAGGGGTGAAATCAAGGTTTTTACTATGAGTTATGAATAAATGATAAGCTTCTGTCACGTGATATAATAAATAAAAAGGAAAAACATAAGAAATAATACTTTTAATGCCATTATTCCACTTAAATTATTTTGATTGATAAAAAAAATATCCATGGATAAAGGTTCAAGGTATGTTAGGGCCATAATCTCTCCATAGAAAAGATGATAAGAAGAGGGTATTATAATAATTATTGATGTAAAATGAAGCTTCAATACCATTAGTAGAGCTTCTACTGCCCGCAGGCATCCATAGCCTCAACAGAGTTGCTTTTTAACCCTTGGGAACCATGTTCCTCTATGTATAATTAGGGAAGTATCTTATCATGTCCATAGTAGAGACGAATGTGCTGGTTTGGTGACCAGGTGAACACATTTTCATTCATTAGGAAGTAGCGAAAGTGGTAAGGATGGCTCATGATGAGACCCCCTATCCTCCATCTGTGGAAAATAAATCATAAAATCATTAGCATATATATATATATATATATATATATATATATATATATATATATATATATATATATATATTTATTTATTTATTTATTTTATTTTTTTTTATTTTTTTATTAGTCCCCCTTTTATACATAGAGGGTGGCTCATCACTCCTTAAGAGTAGGGATGGAGGAAGAAGTTTGACATATAAATATATAAATAATATACCCATAATCTTATTAATAATATATAGAGAGATTTATATAGACAAGGGAGAACCAACATGGTACAAATAATCAATCAGTTTGATTTATAGTGTAAATGAGGACAGTAAAGTGACAGATAACCGTGTCTTTTTCTTTTTTTGGATCATCACAAAGCAATCTTGTTAAAGATGATAATATTCATGGTATTTTCATGTTCCACTATACCTCCATACGTATTGTACCTTTCATGTCATTAAGAGGATCATACAAAGTGAAACTGAGGTGGTCTAGAGATGAATATGTAAGAAATAAGATGTTTCTTAAACATATTTACAAGGTGTTGTTCTTTAGAAAAAAGAAAAAATCACACAAAAAGTGTTGTTCCTTTAAGGGAACAATAGGTGTTCCCTGTAAGGAACAACAAAGGAAACTATACTAAAAAAAAAAATTGTTGTTCCATAGAGGGAACAACAAAACAAAATTTGCATGAAAAATTGTTGTTCCTTTAAGGGAATATCAATTGTTCTTTCTAGGGAACAACAAAGTGAAATACACACAAAAAATTTTGTTCTTTTTAGAGAACAATAGTTGTTCCCTGTAGGGAACAACAAAGCAAAATACACACAATTTTTTTTTTTTTTTTAGGGAACATCAGCTGTTCCCTGTAGGGAACAACAAGGAAAAAAAAATAGATGAAAGAATCAAAACTAATGTGCAATATATTATCAAGAAAATCCAATCAAAATAGAAAGGAAAACTTATGTACAGATTTCAAAAAAATTCATTTCTTCACTGGACTGGCGTTGTGGAAGAATTGGCCCCCTCAACAAGAATTTGGATTGTGGAGTCTTCCTGTATCTGTTGGCAAAAGGATTCCCTTGTAATCGGTTTCTGATAGAGGCGTACTCAATGTCTGTTTGCTTTAAAAGAGTGGCTAGACCCATCAATGGTGGTTAATGTAAGCGTGCCATTATCATGCACTTCTTGTATCTCATAGGGGCCTAACCATCTAGTCTGGAGTTTTCCTGGGAAATCCTAGAACCTAGAATCATAAAAAAGTGCCCAATCACCTTCATGGAAGGTCTTCTTCTTGATGAGGGCATCACGCCATTTTGCTCTTTGTTTTTTAATGAGTGTAGTATTCTGAAGAGTTGATAGCCGGATCTCATCTAATTCATTTATTTGTTGCAATCTATTAATCTAGGCTTCAGTTAAATCCAGTCCCACTTCCTCGGCTGTCCGTAATGTTTGTATCTCAAATTCTACAGGAAATATAGGTTCTTTACCAAGTACCAGTTGATATGGGGAGTATCCAGTAGTATTCCTCCAAGTTGTAAGATATGCCCACAACGCTTCTGGTAGTCGAGTAGCCCAATATTTTTTGTGTGACGAGACCATCTTTGTTGGAATAGCTTCAATTACTTTGTTGGTTCTTTCTACCTACCCATTGGCTTGTGGGTGATATGGAGACGTAATTGTGTGAAGAACATGGTGATTTTTCAGTGTGGCAGCAATCTTGTGACCCACAAATTATAGTCCTCCATCAGTGATTACTTCTCTGGGTAACCCATATCGTACAATTTTTTTGAAAAGAAAGTGTATCATGGTTTCTTTTGTGGCTCTAGGTAATTCTACCACTTCCACCCACTTAGTTATGTATTCTATCCAATCCATATATACTTCCATATATACTTCCAATCCTTCATTTATCAAGTCTGAAAAAATACTGAGTATGGCTCTTTGGAATGTGGCAGGTGTGTTACATAATCCAAAAGGTAATACCCTGTAGCCGAATGTTCCCCACAGACAGGTAAAGGTGGTCTTATCCTAGTCCTCAGGAGCAATCTGGATTTGATTGTAACCACTGAAGCCATCCAAGAAAGAGAAAAATTTCTTCCCTGCCAGTGTATCTAGGACTTGATCAGCAAATGGAAAGGGAAAGTGGTATTTTTGCATGGCCTTGTTGAGTTCTCTATAGTCAATGAATATTTTCCATTTCCCATTATTTTAGGGGATGAAAACTAATTGAGAAACCCACTTACTGTCAGATATAGGATAAATAAAATTGACATCTAACACTTTTTGAAGTTCTTCTTTAACAATGTCTTTTAAGTGAGGGTTTAATCTACGCTGAGATTGTCAAATGGATTTTGCATCCTTTTTAGTGTAGATATGATGCATGCATGGCTGGGGATCAATCCATTTCATGTCTGAGTAGTTCCAGGAAAAAGCTTCTTTATTGTTCCTAAGGACTTGAGTAAGTTTTTGCTGCTGGTCATCACTCAAACTATTGTTAATGTTCAGTGTTTTCCCTGGCTCGATTTCGATAGGTTTACCATTATAAACAATGGTTGTTGGTATTGTTTTGTCATTGATTTCTTTGAGGGGATCTTATTCGATTTCGCTATCAAGGACTTCTTCAATCATGTGGAATTCCAAACATGATGTTGTGGTAGGATAACTGATAAAAGTATTAATAACATCATCTTCCATTTGGTTTTTAAATTCAAGAGCATATACCACAGTTAATGGTGAGAAAATGTTTTCTATGAAATATGTTGTGGGTTGTTTCCTGCTTTTTATAATATTCAGGCTTGGTTGAGCAGGAGGGTATAAAGCTAATTTTTTCACATCATTCCCCCTGGTTATAGTCATTTTGCCTATTCGGCAGTTGATATAAGCATCAATAGTTTCTAGCCAAGGCCTTAATAATATTAAAGGATGTCCATCTAGTTGGTTTCTAGGATTAATAATCAAACAATCTGCCGAATATTCCCAAGTGTCTACAAAGACCATCACATCTTGTAATGTTCCCTCTGGTCTAATGACTGATTGATCATCTAGTTCTAGTAAGGTAGTTGTTGGTTCCAAGGTTGTGATGCCAAGAGTGTTGCAAGTTGTAGTTGTGAGAATGTTAATGGTTGCCCCTGGGTCAACTAAACCATTGGGAAAAGAACAACCATATATCTGGACGGTGACAGTGGGGTTTCCAGGATCTTCATATTTTACAGGAGTTTCTTTGCCTAATAATAAATCAGACAAAGTCCCAACAACATGGATAGTAGGGTTTATTTTTGTTTTCCTTACAAACTTCTTTATACACAATTCTTTGATAGTTTTGGCATATATCGGAATGTCTTGGATAGCCTGGAGGAGAGGGATTTTTATACAAATATTTTTCAATTCTCCCAGAAGATCAAAGTCAGGAGATTCAATTGGGCATGGTATCAACAATATTTTTTGGAATGGGGAGGAAGTGGATATGATTTTTTTAGGATTTTTTTGTTGGACTGTACCTTCCCCATGTTTTATTTGTTGATAATTTACAATCAGAGGCTCATTTGTGTGAGGTTCTTCAGGTTGCAAGTCTTTATCCTTATCTAGGGTGTTTATATGTCCAGATCTCAACTTAATTTCGTTACATTCTTTCAACTCATTTTCAGGGTCCAAACCTTCAATGATTTATATTGACTGAACTGGTCTGTTTTTTGCGTTTGGGTTGGGTTGAGCTAAGAGTTGCAGTCATATATTAGATTGAGGATTCTGCTGCAATGTATAAGGTGCTGGTAAAGTTGGTTGAGGTAGAGGGACTTTCCACATAGGATGGTTTGAAGCTCTTTTCCAGTTTGATTGTTAATTGTGATTTTGAGAAGTGGAAGGGGACCATTGGGAAGAATAAGGGTTTTTCTACCAAAATTATTGTGGGTAAGGGAAATTTGGCCAACTATTGTTATTTGAATTTGACTGACTGGGCCAAGGTGGCATAAAATATGCTTGAGGTGGAAAAAAGGGTGACTGATTCTGCCATGCTACTGTCGAGCCATAAAAAGGTATATTTCAAACACCTAATTATCTTACATTAATCATCAATCTGGGAGCGAATTTTTATTTCAAGAGTGTACTCTATCTAAGGCTGCAATTAACTAAGAGTAATGCTGTGAAGATGTAGTACAGAATTTTGAATACAAGAATAAATAAATGCTTGTAAAGGAATCTAATTACAGTAACATAAATGGAAATGCTCTAGAACCTTAATTAAATCAAGCTGCAAAACATCAATTATGGATATAGTAGCAATAACTCCTTCCCATAGAAATCAATGTAAGATAACCAATCTAGGGACTTGGAATCAATGACCAGTGTCCTCTACAATTGGTGATCTTAAAACAATTGAAATAAAATCAAGCTCGAACTACTTGGTGATAAATATAACTGAAAGGAACTACAAAGGCTAAAAAGGAACAACAACTTGTAACTCCTATGCATGCACAAAAACTGTAACCAAACTATCTACTAAATTAAAGCTATGAATAAGAAATGAGCAATAACTAGAAATGGAACAACAATATAAATTGAACAGCAATTACAAACGTAACTAATCCTGTCGCCGACCAATACTAAAGATCAATCAATCACAAAGAATCATAGACTAATAGAACAACAACAACTTAGAATCGAATATAGAAGAGCAAAGCTTTCACAATGATATTAGGATAAATGAACAATGAATGTACTTCTTACAAAGAATAAAATAGCAACGCAATTCATTAATGAATCTGTATTCAATATAACAGTAGTCAATCAACTCTGTAATCAAAATAAACAGTAAACACAACTTCATACAACAGTAAAAAAAGATTAAGAATACAAACAGCAAGGTAATTCAACCAGATCCGAGCCCTTAGCACCAGTGAAATACAGCTGGGCTACTTCAGAACTTAAGAGATGAAATGAAACGTGTGTCTGATATTAATCGAACATAAAGAATTACAGAGGCTATTCTCTTAAAGCCGAGAGTCAATAAACATAATATTACAGAGGAAATGTCTGAATATAAGAACTTTTCTGACTCCTTGATCACTAAAGGACATTGATTTATATATTAGACCCTGACGGAAAAGGCAAGGAATAATATGAGTTTGAACAACGATCCCTCAGTATCGAAGGATCCTGAGAGATTTGCTGCTCTTCATTTTCTTATCATCTTGTGTACTTTGACCGAGGCCGAGATGTCCCTTGCCTCTTTTTAGCAATTCGTTCAGATATCCTTGTCTTTGGCTGGATGTGGTTCAACCCTGATGGAGCAGCAGTTACATTGATCTCAGCGTCGCCTTTGGTACAACTGTTTGCTTTGTCTAATTCCTGTTTTATCAAAAAAAAGCAACCTTTAGTCATATTTTTACAATAAACATAAACCTTTCCAATTCCATCATAATTCTTATAATAAATTACCATCCCAAGGTAAAAAGGGGTATATCTATAGTAAAAGAAAGAGAAAATACATAGTAATTTCATACCTTTTTCACTACCCAACATACCCCCCTACTTAATATTTTTCATGTCCTCATGAAAACTATAGTTCACATGGAGAGCAGTCAAAGAATAAGCCGGATAAGGTTTGTCATCAAAAAGCCTAAAACCATGTAGTGCAACTAGTTCCTCAAAAAAATGCTCAGTCTCTCCTTCAGGGAGTTCATAAATGGCTTTGTAGTATGAGGCAACGTACCATACAATAGGGCTTCATAACCTACACCCTAGCCAGAATGATCCTTCTTTTAAAATAATATGACTATAGGAAACAAAGTGGTTTGTAGCTAGCCCAAAATTTTTATAATTAAATGGTTCTCTGTTTTGCACATTCTGATTGGAAATTCTCCACTGGACCTTAGCTTCTATATAAGCTTGGTTTCTAATAGATAAGAAATAATCTGTTCCATTCAAGATAATTGATTTGTGGATAGGCCCCAATGCTTGGATAACGCCTTCCTTTGTCATCAAACTTTTCTGCCTAGCCCAAAATTTGGATGGGTTCTGAGGTTCACTCCTAACCCACAAATATAATTTATTTTCTTTCCTTTGGAAAGCATTATAGGCTTTAAGCCGTTTTAATTGATTTACAGCAAAGGAAATAAGTTCCTAATGTTGAACATCTCCCACAAAAGGGCTAGGATTTGATTCACAATCATTTTCAAGTATTAGATTATCTAAATAAAATTCACACAAAAGGCACTGTACTTTGATCCCATAAAGTTTGCAGCATGATACAAAGTCATTTATCATTTTTTTCTCTACATATTTCCCTGCCCTAACTTCCTTAATATTTAGCTATAAATATCTTTCTAGTAAAAATAAAGCATAGTTTTTGGCAGGGCATCTACAAGCTAAGACATCAGCGTATAGGGAGCAGAGAGTGTCCATTCGATTGTAGGCTAGTTTTAATTGGTTCATTACCTTGTCAGCCTTTTCCTCTGCTCTTCGACACTTTTCATGAGCTTCATATTTTTCTTCATGAATACTCTTCATCTGTTACTGCAACTCCTGATATCTCTTCCTTGGGACAGTGTCTTCTTCCAACCTTTTCCTTTCTATTCGGGCCTGTGCCAACTCCTCTTGGAGTCTGGCTAGTGTCGGATCACTAAAAGTATGATGACTACTAGATTGCATGTTTTCACTTGAAATGGGTCCCTCTGGAACAACTTGTGTTGGAACAACTGTTTTCTGTTCCGTATCTCCATAATTGGGCTCAGGCATGGCTTCTTCAACTTGGGGGTTCCTCTTAGCGGTTGCTTTTCTCTTTTTCGAAGCTCGCTTAGTAGATATGCTTCTTCTCTTAGGGGCTCTCTTAGGCATTTGTTTCATTCTCAGAACCCTAATGGTTTGCCTGAGCTATTCTACGAGTCTATGAAGCTTCATTCGCTCCCTGCGAAGCTTTTCAATCTCAGTTACTTTCCTCCTCTTTTTTAATGGAAGAGTTATTCCTTTATCTGAACATGTTTGCTCGATAGGGTGTTGGTCCATATCAGCAGTGCCTTTAGTTAATTCTCTTCTTGGTCTTCTACTTGGGATTCCTCTTCCACATCCATATGCCCTTGGCTAAACTCTTCGGGAATCATATCCTCGGTTAACTCTGCAATCTCCTGAGGGCTTCCAATTTGGGATATTACTTTGGTGTTCTCTTATTTTTGTTAATGCCTTTCAGGAGAAGCAACCCTAGCTTTGCTAGGGTTTGTTGTTTCATCCAAAATTTCTTCAGTTGTATCATTATTGACTGCAAAGTTCTTTTGTAACTGATTAATATCAATGTTAAGATCCAAAGGGCTATGAGGCTGCACATAGTCATTCATATTGGCCAGAATTTGGGCCAATTGGTATTCCTATAAAGGTCTTACGGTAGCATTCTCGGGAGGCTTTGTTCCCTCATTATCACTGTTGTGATTTTCTTTGTCCTCCTCACAGGTATGATAGCTTCCTTCTTCCTCATCCGAATATTGAATTTCTCCTTCAATTTCTTCTTCGTCTGAGTAGCGAATTTCTCCTTCCATTTCCTCTTCTTTATCAGTACGAGGGATTTCTCCCTCCAATTGTGGAGGTTGTTCATCCTCTAAGCTGTGAAATTCCAGGGGCTGGCTACTGCTGCCCGGAAGTCCTTCCATCATCCCCCTACTTCGTTTTGAACGGAGGGACTATCTGTGAGTTGATGGCTCAGCTATTGAGCCAGCCATTCTCTTTCTTTTCGGGGCAGGTAAGGCCAACCCTCCACCAATGGAGAATATCAACTCTTCCTAGCTGGTCTGTTGCTAGGAAAGGCTACGACTTACTATTAATCAAATTAAGCAATGGTGGCTGACCACCATATCTGTGTGCTGAGCTTTTCTTATGTTACGGGAAATACCATACAACAGGGAATTTAAAAATGCAGGAAAATTGATAGTCCATTTATGTTTTAATACAACCAGTAGCTTAAGGTGGCAAGGTCTTACCACATATTTCCTTCCATCGCACGTTATATAGGCCTGCACAATCTTGGCCAATTCCATCCGTGGTTCTCCCAATGATGCTGGCTAAACTCCTTTTCCTTTGACAACCAATGTTTGTCTGTCATCCTGAAAGATCTTCATGGCTTCTCGAAGCCTGAGCCTCTTCTGCATCCATATAGTTCCTTGTGCTGGTATGCCCGACACTTCTGCAATTATTTTATCAGATACAACTATCTGTCTTCCTCTAACCATGGATAACCCTTCTTCTAAGTTCTCTAAGAATTCAGTGGCCACTTCTTCGTGAGGTTGTTGCATCCTCATGAAATATGTAATCCATCCTATCCTTTCCAAAATCTCTCGTGCAACATCAAAAATGACCAGCACCTATGGCTCACTACAAATTGGTCGTCCTCCCATCATCTCTGCACCCTGTTAGTTCTTTGCAAGCACACAGTGATCACAATGGAACAACATAGCATGTTAAATTGGAATGATGTCGTTATTTCATAAAATGCAGGGATTTAATTTGCATACAGGTAAAGAAATAACGGGATTTGATCTACATGCATACATCTGTGCCCCCCCTGCTTGATGATAGGTCACCCTCAACCATCAATTGAGAGAGGCAGTGTGGCACAGAAGTAGTACAGGAGGAAAAAGTAGGCATAATTATTATACATTCAATCAAATTATAGCAATTACTGAAATCAATGCATGTGATAAATCGGTAACAGATAAAAATTCATTTTGTAATGATTCAAATATGAGGAGAAGGGATAGCTTAGGATAAACATACGTACAGATGTGTTTATTACCACTTCAAATTAATATGATCGATTTGTAATGATATTCATGTATAATGGTTCGAAATGGAAGGTTAAGAATTCATACTTTCATTTGATATTAAATAGAGATATAGGAAAAAGGGTTAAATATGACTATTAATGTGCATAAATGTGACTCCAATACCATCAGTAGATCTCTATTGTCCATAGGTGTCCATAACCTTGACAGAGTTGCTTTCTCACCCTTGGAACCATTGCCCTTTATTTATGCTGAGGAAGTGCTTGTTAAATTTCATAATGGAGGCCCCTGTGTTGGCTTGGTGACCAGATAAATCACAATGCCATTCACCGGGAAGAAGTGAAAAATGGGCAGGCTGGCTCGTGATGAGACCTCCTGTTCCAAGGACTTCTTTAATTTTTTCAATTGTCCATTGGACCATATCCCTGGTTTGGTGGCCATGATGGGAATGCCACTTCACTGACTTCCTTATGATCATGGTAGGCTGGCTCTTAATGAGACGCCCTATCCTCCATCTGCCAAATCATAAAATTATTAGTGAAACATATAAATATTTTTCTTTTTCATATAACACTTCCCTAGTTATTCTTAAAGGGTGGCTCAACACTCCTTAAGAGTAGGGATGGTGGAAGAAGTCTGAACATCTAAATAGAAAAGAATATGCCCTTATTCCTACTCCATAAATAAAAATCAAAGAAAGTTATAACATATGGAAAGGAACCAATCATGATAAGGATAATCGATCAGATTAATTCAATGGTAATAAAATAGCAAAATTATGTTATTGATTATGTCCCTTTTTCCTGTTTTCTTATCATTACTAAACAATTTTCTTAAAAATGACAATTTCTTTTGATTTGATGATTATAGTAACCTTTAATTTATATGATTGTATATAAATAATATGTTTTCCTTTAGAAGAGTCATCAGAAATTCTCAAAATGTTAATCTAAAACAGAAAAAACAATCCACTCAAAAGGTGTTATTCCCTTGAAAAGAACAGCAAAAACAATCTGGGGAATTGTTCTTCCTTTCGAAAGGAATAGAAAAAATGTACAAAACTGCTCTTCCTTTTGAAAGGAACAACAAAAATCTGTGGAAATACTATTCCTTTCAAAAGGAATCAGCAGAAGTGTTGTTCCTTTAGAAAGGAAGAACAAAACTCAAAACAAGAGAAATGAACATATTTTTTTGAAAAACCTGAATTCTATGAAACAAACAATGAAAACTGAAATAAGCAGAGGTTTGAAAAAAAATGAATTCCCTAAAAAAAATAATCCTAATAAATAGAAAATCTTTATGTAAAAAATTTAAAAAAAGAAATGATTTAATAAACTAGTGCCAAGGAGGAGTTATCCCCTTCAACAAGAATTTCCATGGTAGAATCTTCCCGTAACTATTGGTAAAAGGATTCCTGGGTAAGCAGTTTATGATACAATCATACTCGATGACCATTTACCTTAAAGGAATGCCCAGATCCATCAATGGTAGCTAATGTAATAGTGCCATTATCATGCACTTTTTGTATTTCATAGGGTTCAAGCCATCATGTCTGGAGTTTCCTTGGAAAATCTTGAAACCTAGAATCACATAGCAGTGCCCAGTCTCCTTCGTGGAAGATATTTTCTTTGATCAGGGTGTCATGCCATTTTTCTCTCTGTTGTTGAATTAACGCTGTGTGGTGAAGAGCAGAGAGCCTAATTTCATCTAACTCATTAATTTGCTGTAGTCTTTTGGCCTGGGCTTCATTTAGATCTAGACCCACCTTTTGAGCTGTTCTCAATGTCTGAATTTCAAATTCTATTGGAAAGATGGGTTCTTTTCCAAATACCAATTGATATGGTGAATATCCCGTAGTGGGTCTCCACGTTGTCCGATATTCCCACAATGCTTCTGGCAATCAGTAGGCCCCATCATGTCTGTGTGGGGCAATGGTTTTTGTTAATATATATTCAATCACTTTATTCGTGCTCTCAACTTGGCCATTGGCCTGTGGGTGGTATGGGGTTGTAATCTTGTGCTCAATGTGATAGTTTTGTAGTGTTTCAGCTAATTTATTACCTACAAACGATGGTCCTCCATCTGTGATTATGTCCCTTGGGAGGCCATATCGAACAAAGATTTGGAAAAGAAACTATATTATAGAGTCCTCTGTAGCTTTTGAAAGAGCCTCTACTTCAACCCATTCGGTGACATACTCGGTTGCAACTAGAATGTATGTTTTTTGGTTTGATGAGGGGATAATAGGACCAACAAAGTCAAGGGCCCAACATTCAATAAGTTAAGGGCCCAACATTCAAATGGTTTAATCAATAGTTAAGAGTTCAAAGGCATTTCATCAGACTACCCAGGGCGACCTGCCCTTTGGCAGCTATCACAGGCCTGCACAAATTTCTTGGCATCTTTAAAGATAGTAGGCCAATAATAGCCTATTTGTAAAACTTTATGGGTAGTTTTACGATCTGCAAAATGCCTGCCACACTGTCCATCATGGCATGCTTTCAAAATGTCAAATACCTCATCCTCCCGAACGCATCTTCTTATTTTCATATCTACCCCTGTGTGAAATAGGTAGCCCCCAATCCAGAAGAATCGGGTACTATGCTGTATTATCTATTTTCGTTCATTAAGGGATAGATGTTTAGGTAATTTACCTATTTCCAAGTAATTTTTTATATCAGCATACCATGGGGTTCTGACAGTAACAACGAATAGATGTTCATCAGGGAAGTGGTCTTCAACTGCTTCTGTATCTGTTGGCTTTGGCACTCTTGACAGAAATTCAGCTACAGAGTTCTCTTTCCAAGGTTGATATTTGATTGTAATGTCGAATTCCTGCAATAAAATCAACCATCTTGTCACTCTTCCATTTGTGACAGGTTTATTTTCTAAAAATTTAATGGTAGAGTGATCAGTATATAGTACTACAGGATACCCAGTTATGTAATGTCTAAACTTATTTATAGCATGTACTAAAGCTAAAAATTCCTTCTCAGTCACAGTGTAATTTAATTCAGTAGGGGACAGATTTTTGCTAATATAATAGATTGCATATGGCTTCTTGTCTTCCTCCTTCCCAAGTACTGCTCCAATTTCTGTGTCTGAGGCATCAGATGAAATTTGAAATGAAAAATTCCAATTTGGGCCCCTCAGCACTGGGGCTGTTGAAACAAGCTTCTTCAGATCATTAAAGGCTTTGTCACATTTATCTATCCAGATGAAATCAACATTTCCAGTTAGTGCATGTAAAGGTGCAGATATTCGAGAATAATGTTCTATAAATCTTCTATAGTAACCAGAGAATCCAAGAAAGCTACGTACCTCTGTCTGTGTGGTGGGTGTAGGTATTAACAAGATTATTTGAATTTTAGCTGGGTCCACCTGAATTCCTGCTGCTAAAATATAATGGCCTAAGATAACTCCTTCGGTCATCATCATATGGCACTTTTCATTGCTTAAACAAAGCCTAGTGTGAATACATATTTGCAATACCTTTTCTAAATTTTCCCATGCTGGCTCAAAGTCATCCCCATAAGGTGTAAAGTCATCCATATATACTTCGAGACCCTCATTTATTAAGTCTACAAAGATGCTGAGAATGGCCCTTTGGAATGTAGCAGGGGCACTGCATAGGCCAAAAGGTAAGACTCGGTAGGAAAATGTCCCCCATGGACAGGTAAAAGTATTTTTGTCTTGGTCTTCAGGGGCAATCTGAATTTGATTATACCCACTGAAGCCATCTAGGAAGGAAAATAATTTCTTTCCTGCAAATGTATCTAATACCTGGTCAATGAAAGGAAGGGGAAAGTGGTCCTTCTGTGTTTCCTTGTTAAGTTTACGGTAATCTACACATATTCTCCACTTTCCGTTCCTTTTTGGTACCACTACTAATGGAGAGACCCACTTGCTATCAGATATTGGGTAGATGAAATTAACATCCAATAGTTTTTGTAGTTCAGCTTTCACAATATCTTTAAGTTGAGGGTTTAGTCTTCTTTGGGGTTGGCGAATGGGTCTCGCATATTTTTCAATATAGATGTGGTGTGTGCATAATTGAGGATCAATTCCTTTCATATCGGGGTAATCCCATGCAAATGCTGCTTTGTATTTCCGCAATAGTTGGACCAACTTCTCTTCTTGTTCAACAGTCAGATTTTTGTTAATGTTTAAAGTTTTTCCCGACTCAAATGCTACAGTCTTGCTATTGTACACAGAAGTAGTGGGTATTACTTGATCAGGAATTTCTTTCAAAGGATCTACTTTTTTCTGATTATCAAATGTTGCCTTGATCATGTGACATTGCAAATGAGATATGATTTGTGGTTTATTAATAAAATTATTAATGATATCATCCTCTGTTTGATCTTTAAAATCAATAGCATTTTCTATAGTTAGAGGTGATCTTATATTTTCCATAAGATATGATATAGTTTGTTTTCTTGTTTTGATTATTGATATACTTGGCTGGGTTGGGGGATATAAGGCTAAATTCTTGACATAGTTTCTCCTTGTTATTGTCATGTTTCCTTGTCGGCATCCAATATAAGCATCGACAGTTTCCAACCAAGGTCTACCTAAGATTAACGGGTGTCCATCTAGCCAGGTCTTTGGATTGATAACCAAGAAGTCAGCAGGGTATTCCCAGGAATCTATAGATACCATTACATCTTGTAGTGTACCCTCTGGTTTGACTACTGATCGGTCAGCCAATTCCAATAAGGTTTTTGTTGGTTCTAGCGATGTAATGCCAAGTTTTTGACAGGTAGTAGTTGTTAGGATATTAATTGCTGCTCCCAAATCAACTAAGGCATTTGGAAATGATTGCCCATTGATTTACACCATCACTATAGGATTTCCTGGGTCTTCATATTTGATAGGTGTTTCGATCCCTGATAATAAGTCAGATAAAGTACCGACTATTTGGACAGTTGGATTGGTATTTGTTCTCCTCTTTGGCTTCTCTATGCATAATTCCTTTATGGTTTTTTCATGTATAGTAATGTCTTGGATAGCTTGGAGGAGAGGGATTTTTATACACAAATTTTTTAATTCTCCTAGAAGGTCAAAATTAGGATGTTCTAATGGGCGTGGTATAATTAATCGTTATGGGAATGGTGGAGAGGAAGTTGTTAATTTTTGTTGATCTTGTTGTTGAACTTCCTTTTCTTTCTGTAATGTTTTTTCTACAGGTAACGGATCTTCAACATGAACATCGTTGTTTCTCTCTATTTCTACTATGCGCCCAAACCTTAATTGAAGTTCATTGCACTCCCTTAGTTCAGTTTCTAATTCTGGGGGTTCCATTATTTGGATAGACTGAACTGGCCTATTGTTTGGGTTTGGGTTGGGCTGGGCTGGGAGTTGTGGTCTTAAGTTGGTCCGGGGGTGTGTATAGGGAGCTGGCAGTGTAGGTTGAGAGAGAGGGATTGTTCCAGCTGGCTGATTTGTAGGTATTTTCCAGTTTGAATACCAGGCCTGACTCTACGAAGTAGAGGGGGACCATTGTGTTGGATAGTTATTGTTTTTCCAAAATGGTTGGCAGAAAGAAAATCTAGGCCAATTATTTGGATTTGTTTGATTTGGCCAAGATGTTGTAGGGAATGGCTGTTGTGACCAATTGGGGAAAGGTGGTTGATTTTTCCACATTCCACTATATTTCTGAGCATTGTATTGAGGAGGTTGGAAAGAAGAAAATGGATCAATTGGCATACCTGATTGTCGTGGCTGCCATTGTCGGCGTTGATTAAGCAGACATACCACTTCTGATTCTTCTTCTGCCTCCTTGTAAAATAATTTTAAGCCAGGAAGTGAGGGACATCCTTCTGTAGGGTGATTTTTCATGCAAATGGCACAAACTTTAATTACATCCAATGGACATTCTTTGTGGCTATGTTTCTTCCTGCATCTAGGACAGAATACTGCCAAATTTTTCTCTGCTTCTGCTTGCTTCTGTTTGGCTTGCATAATATCGAACTGCATTGTTAGAGTCCCAAGTATATTTGTCTTAAAATCTTCCAGCAAGTTTCCAATATCTGCATGAGTCACACCTTCATTAGAGGTCTTTTTGTCTCTTGTAATCATATCACGTTCTGCTGATTTTAACCTTGTGTTGCCCCTTGAACTCCTCATACACAAGTCAATGATGTCAGCATAAATTTTCTGATATATATCACCTTTTCCCATAATATTAAATATTTCAACCCATTGATCTTTCATTCCCCTAATTAATGTAGTTTTCAACACATTATTAGGTAAGGGTAAGGATGCATAGGGAGATCTCTGAAGATTGTATTGAAACCGTTCCACATATTCTTCCAAGGTTTCATTTGGTTTTGCTGTCATTTGGAATATTTCATCTTTTAGTTCCCGAGACCTGTAATAATCTTGATATTTCTTTAAAAACGCAGCCTTCATCTAATCCCAATCAGTTATGACACCCCCACCTAATCCCATAAACCATCGTAAGGCTACCCCTTTTAATGTAGAAGGGAATAGTTTTAGTTTTTGGTGATCGGTGGTATAATCATATCCCCTGCATAACACATAAAATTCAAACAAAAATGCATCTGTATCTTCTGATGTTAAGCCATGAAATGTGGGAATATGTTGAAGAGGAATGTCCTTCATAGCGCATTGACTGTGGTATCTACTATAGCATATTGCAACGTAGAGGTTTGCTGCGGTGTCTGCTGATTCTGATTTTGGTTCTGGGCCATTTGGTCAAAAATGTGCCAATATCGTTCTAGGATCTCCAAGGAATTCCTAGGCTGACTAGCAGGGACAGGAATGGCTTTGACAACACTCCCCTTGTCTGGAATAAAGAGTATTCCTTGTTGACCTACTATTTGAGGTGATTCAGGACCTTGATTTTGAATAAGTTTAACATCACTTCCCTTATCCAGGCTACTTACTGTTTAGACTATTTCAATAGGAGATGTTGGGTCTCCTGTTTCTCTTGTTTCCCCTTCTCCTTCACAGAGATTACTAGAGTTCCCTTCCTGAGGGGAAATTATGCAAGAATTCTCAATTTCTTGGGAATCTTGCTCAATTCCCTCTATTTGACTGTGTATCTCAGTAAAGGCTTCAGATGGTGACTCTGTAGCCTAAAGGGAACTAGTAGGCTGTCTAGAAATAGTTTTTATAAATGCTACTGATGGCTGAGATTCAGTTCTTTTAAGGATTTCATCAATAAAAGTTGTCCGCCCAAGGGTCGCCGGTCCCTTAAGTTTTTCAATTTTAGGAGGAATTTTGTTTTTCTTAGTTGGTATATTCCTTCAAGAAAACAAACCTTCATTCCTAACCAAAGAAATAAGCTTACCTACTTTTGTTGTGAAGCGGGCTGTGAGCAAGTGTGTTTCTTGCCCATTGTGCAGGTTCTTACATTTCGTCTTTAATACCCAATTCTTCACAAGCAGAAGAAAATCAGCTGTGCATCACTCTTTTAAAATGGCATACACTCTCCCCGACAATGGCGCCAAAATGTCATGCCATAAAAAGGTATATTCCAAAAACCTAATTAGCTTACATTAATCATCAATCTGGGAGTGAATTTTTATTTCAAGAGTGTACTCTGTTTGAGGCTACAATTAACTAAGAGTAATGGTGTGAAGATGTAGTACAGAATTCTGAATACAAGAATAAACAAATGCTTGTAAAGGAATCTAATTACAGTAACATAAATGGAAATTCTCTAGAACCTTAATTAAATCAAGCTGCAAAACATCGATCAGGGATACAATAGCAATAAATCCTTTTCTTAGAAATCGATGCAAGATAACCAATCTGGGGACTTGGAAGCAATAACCAGTGTACTCTACAGTTGGTGATCTTAAAAAAATTGAAATAAAATCAAGCTAGAACTACTTGCTGATAAAGGTAACTGAAAGGAACTGCAAAGGCTAAAAAGGAACAACAGCTTGTAACTCCTATGCATACAAAGCAATTGTAACCAAACTACCTACTAAATTAAAGCTATGAATCAGAGATGAGCAATAACTAGAAATGGAACAACAATATAAATTGAATAGCAATTACAAACTTAATTAATCTTGTCGCCGACCAATACTACAGATCAATCAATCATAAAGAATCATAGACTAATAGAACAACAACTTAGAATCTAATACAGAACAACAAATATTTCACAATGATAACAGGATAAATGAACAACGAATGTACTTCTTACAAAGAATAAAATAGCAACGTAATTCATTAATGAATCTGTATTCAATCTAATAGCAGTCAATAAACTCTGTAATCAAAATAAACAGTAAACACAACTTCACAAAACAGTAAACAAAGATTAAGAATACAAACAGCAAGGTAATTCCACTAGAGCTGGGCCCTTAGCACCAGTGAGATACTATTGGGCTACTTCAGAACCTAAGAGATGAAACGAAACGCATGTTTGATATTAATCAAACATAAATTATTACAGAGGTTGTTCTCTCAAAGCTGAGAGTCAATAAACATAATATTACAGAGGAAATGTATGAATATAAGAACTTTTCCAACCCCTTGATCACTAAAGGACATTTCTTTATATATTAGACCTTGATGGACAAGACAAGGAATAAGATGAGTTTGAACAACGATCCCTCAGGATCGAAGCATCCTGAGGGATTCAATCCTCTTCATTTTGTTATCATATTGTGTACTTTGACCAAGGCCGAACTGTCCCCTGCCTCTTTTTAGCAATTCATTCAGATCTCCTTGTCTTTGGCTGGATGTGGTTCAATGCTAATGGAGCAACAGTTACATTGATCTCAGCCTCGCCTTTGTTACAGTTGTTCGCTTCGTCTAATTCCTGTTTTATCAACAAAAAGCAACCTTTATTCATATTTTTACAATAAGCATAAACCTTTCAAATTCCATCATAATTATTATAATAAATTACCTTCCCAAGGTAAAAAGGAGTATATCTATAGTAAAAGAATGAGAAAATACACAGTAATTTCATACCTTTTTCACTGCCCAACAACTGCCCCTGAATATTGTTGATAATTATATTGTGAAAGAGGAAAGAGTGAAGATAGATCAATGGGCATACCTGTTTGGCGTGCTTGCAATTGGCAACATTGGCTCAACTGATACACTGGTTCTGCTTCTTCTTCTACTTCCTTGAAAATTGCTTTTAATCCTCGGAATGATGGGCAGCTTTCTATGGCATGATCTTTAGTGCATATGGCGCATGTTTGTATCGCATCCAGAGGGCATTTTGTATGTGTGTGGTTTTGTCTGCAATGAGGGAAGAAAATAACCAAGTTATGTTCTGCTATAGCCTGCTTTTCCTTAGCTTGCATGACATCTAACTGTGTTGTTAGATTCCCCAAGATATCAGTCTTGAAATCCTCCAATAGATTGCCAATTTCACTTCATGTAATGATTTCTCCTGAAGCTTTGTTGTCTCTAAGGTTTGCATCAAGTCCACCTGGTTTCATCCTTGAACTACCCCTGCAACATTTGATGCACAAATCCACAATATCATTATAATTTTCTTGATAAATATCACGTTTACCCATTATATTTAGTGTCTCTACCCATTGGTCTTTCATACCTCTAATTAGTGTCGTTTTTAGAAAATTATCAAGCATATTTTTATAAGGAGACCTTTGCAGATTATATTGCAAATGTTCTAAATATTCTTCTAAAGTATCGCTTGGTTTGGCTACCATTTGAAAGATTTCATCTTTCAGTTCTCTAGTTCGGCAATAATCTTGGTACTTTTTAAGGAAAGATGTTTTCATTTGGTTCCAATCATTGATAGTGCCTCCACCAAGTCCCATGAACCAATGCAGAGCTGCTCCCTTCAAAGTAGAGGGGAAAAACTTCAGTTTTTGGGGGTCAGTAGTGTAAACATAACCCCTACATAAGATATCAAACTCAAAAAGAAATGCATCGGGATCTTCTGAAGTTAGCCCATGAAAGTTAGGGATGTTCTGTAATGGGATAGCCTTCATGGGAGCATTGACAACTATGTCAACGATGGGGTATTGCAATGTAGAATTTTGAGTTTGCTGGTTATGAGCCATTTGGTCAAAAATATGCCAATATCCTTCAAGGATCTCCGGAGTTGGAGAATTTTTCCTAGGATGCCTACTAGAGGCCGGAAAAGTTTTAACAGTACTACCTTGGTCTGGAAGACAGGGTATCCCTTTCCCAGTCACTAATTAAGGAGATCTAGGTTTTGGAAATTCAATTTCGGGCTTACATGTTTCTCCTTCTCCTTCATGGAGGTTGCAAGAATTTCCTTCTTGTGGAGGGTAGGCTTGTATGTTCTCAGTATCTTGAAAACTCTGCTCATCCCTTTCGGTTTGGCTATGAATCTCAGCATTAGATATAGATGGTGATTATGTAGTTTTAAGGAAGTCAATAGAACGTTTGGCAGCAATAATTCATGGTCCTACTGATGACTGAGACTCATCTTTTCTTAAGATTTCATCAATAAAATTTGATCGTCCAAGGGTCACTGGTCCCTTAGGTTTTTTAGGTTTAGAAGGAAGAATTTTGTCTTGATGAGGTTTCTTAGACATTCATGCAAAAAAATTACAAACATTCATTCCTATCTTAAACTCCTACTCAATTCTACTAGAAAGCGGGTAGATGAGCGAGCATGTTACTCATTCGTTACGCAGGTTCTTACCTTCCATTTTTAATACCCAATTCTTCCACAGTAGAAAATTCATCAATTACTCTTTGTAAATGGCTACACTCTCCCCAACAACGGTGCCAAAATGTTCACTGAAAAAAGGTGCTTTTAAAACTCCTAATTATCTCACATTAATCATAAATCCGGGCAAGTCCTCTTATTTCAAGAGTGTACACAGTATGTGGTTGCTATTAATTGAAAGAGTAATGTTTCCTAAATTTTATTATATATCTTGACAGAAGAATGAATGGAAGAATCTAATAAAATCCAATTGCAATGATTAAAAGAAATATCAAAGTTCAATCTTCTATGGAAATCAAATCTTACAGCAATCCAAAGAATGGTATCATCAGCTGAGAGCAGAGTAATAGTAACTCACCCCTAATTAGCAGATTCAATCTAAACCATATTAAATCTCCGCAAAGAGATTAAGACAGGAAATATTTCACTTATGAGATTCTAATAGCAATAATCAAACTCTTACAGATGATTAAACCAATACAATGCGCTTTATAGATAACTCACGTTGTGATCAAATGATAGTAATACAAATAATAAAGTCAATGCAATAAGTTGTATAGATAACTCACATTGTAATCAAATGAGAGAAATACAAATTACAAGAGGAATATATATTATCTCAATGACAGCAAATAATGAACAACTGAATAAAATAGATTCAGAGAAACAGGAAATTATCAAACCAATTACATGCTTAGCAGAATCAAAAATATGACACAGGGAAGCAGTTAACTCCACCGGAGGCCGGACCCTTAGCCACTAGCAGGCCCTACCAAGTTACGTCAGATAATGTGAATGAAAACAACCTCTTCAATTAATCATCGAACTTGAGTGGCATTACAATGTAATTGCGTTCTCTAACGACACATTCTATAATTAAGCTTATAATTTGTAAAATAACAGAGATCCCAAAGTTCCCTTTATTCCTACAATCATTTCCTTTTATAATAAAAAGGGTAAAGGGAAAATAGTAAATGTGATCCCTAAGGATCTCCCGATCCTGAGGAATTCACAACCAATTCCTAATTTTAAGACATCGTTTCTTATTCCGAGCTGACCTTTTTGATTTGCTCTTAGCCTTGTCTGCAACCAACTCATTCCTTCCTGTGCTTGTTGGATTTGGCTGTACCAATAGTAGGGAAAAAAAATCGTTCCTTTGGTCGCTTTCCTGCATAAATAAGGATAAGAGTTAGTTAAATCATAACTGTAGATAATTCATCGTTTCTTACATTAATTCCTCAATATATTAGTGCATTAAGATATGAAAAGGATAAGAATTAAGGAGAATGAAGATAAACGTAACAGTAAATACATACCCATTTCATCACCCAACAGTTGCTACAGGTGTTGGAGATGTTACAACAAATGTTGGAGATCTTACTATAGGTGTTTGAGGTGTTTAGACAAGTTGTTGTTGCTGCTTGAGGAGCTGAAGTTATTGGTCATGATGAGGAATTTTTCAGAGTAGGTCCTAAATGTCATTGAATTGTTGTAGAGGTTCTTGGCCTATGTCATCACTTGCAGACTTGTCACCGAGGATTGGAGGTGTGCTTTGGAGTTGATGAAGATATCCAAGAATTTTGGTAGATTTTTTAGCTAAATTGAGTAAGTTTTCTCCATCCTAGACCCCAACCACATGGAGTTAAGATCATGCATACAACTAAGAGGTTGTAGCCACTGAGAAAAGGCTTATACATGTGGCTAAAACTAAACATTGATAGTGTTGTGGGTGTGGTTGTGGCCTAAAGTATGTTTTCTTTTCATTCCTCATGCACATTGGGTGTTTATTTGTTTTTTCGGCTTCCCTTGTTCTAGACTCATCATGTAAAGGTAAGAAAAGGGTCATTGAGCTTCTAAAATATGGTTAAGGTGAAAAATATTATTTATTAACTGGAGTTAGTGGCTTCATCAATTCAATGAGATTAATCTGGATCAAATCAAGTGTATGAATTGAGTTTTTGGAGCTCAATATTTCTTAGTAATTATTGAGTTGATCACTTCAATTCATCCATATATCGGAAGAAGATCAATGATAGTATGGTTGGTTATTTTGATGTGTTGAGTGATTGTGAGACTAGAGAAGAGTGTGCAAGTTGTGTGAGGGTTGTGTTGCATATTTTCTAAGAAAATTTGTAGTTGTAGCAACAGATAAAAAGAATATGATCCAAGCAACATTTTATGCAATGAGTGAGAATATGAAGTGTTGATTGCTAGAAGGTGTTTTTGTCATGTGACTGCAGAGTATTTGGAGATTGTTTTCTCCCAGTATATTTTCCCACTTATTATTTGAGTGTAACATTCAATTGTGAGTAGTTTTATTTGTTGCAGAGAGGGTTTTAGCTGTTGTATTGATCAATTTATTTTATGTAGTGTTTGGTGATATTCTAATGCAACTTATGATGTAGTTTTGGTTTTCGATCTTGTGGTTTGAATATATTTTTGTTGTGATGTTTTTTTTACCATATTGGGATCACAGTTTGAAAATATATGAAACGTGGTTTGCACGGATGAAGTGAAGGTGTGCAGGATTCAGAGTTGACAATGATTCAACATATTCAGTAGAAGGTATATATTTCTCCATCCAATCAATGTTGAAAGTCCAATGTGTGTTAGGTGAGGATAAATGGTCATTAGTTCTTCCAGAAGATGTATTTCCATAGATATTTGAGATAAATGGAATTTATAACTGATAAGCACCATCATACTATAATGAAATCCAAGTATTTTGGCTTATGGGTGTAAGATAATCCATGTATAATTTGTTCAAAAAAATAATCAAACAGATTGAGCAACACAACAATTACAAGGGTGGTTTTTGACCCATGATGAAGTTTTTCCACCAGAAATATTTGTGTCTCCTTTTTTGAATGCTTGCATAGTTTTACTTATGTTTGATGCTATAATATTTACTTATGTGATTCATTTTATGCATGGTTTGAAGGTTTAATTACTTGAAGAAAAATATATAAGAGCCTTCACTACTGATTCACCCACACCCACCCCCCCCCTCCCCCTCAGTAGTGATATATTTTCTAAAAATTAGTATCCAAATGGGGCTCTCAATTCTAACTTGATCAATGAAGAGTGGATTTGGGATTTTTGGCAGAATTTTGCAAATTTTTCAAAATGGATTAGCAAGAAGTTCCAATACTTCACGAAGGTGAATTTGAAACATGGAGGATGAAATTTTATTCATATTTTTTGTCCCTTGATGATTTTTTTCTATAAATTGAATATAGAATTAAGGATGAATTTAATGATATAGATAAAGCAATTATTTTGAATGAAAATTCAAGATCTAATAATATATTTGTGAAGCTTTGTCAGACTACAAAGGAAATGTTGGATAGGATGCAATGTTTGTATCTTGGAGGAAAATTGTAGATTTAAGAGATAAGAAAAATGCAAAGCATTCAATACATATTGAAGTGGAAAATAAATCCTCCTTACAAGATGAATATGAAATCCCTAGTGATAGCATTGATGGATGAAGAATCAAATTAGAGGGACAAAAAGTTGATATCAATAGAATATATGAAGATTTATCCAAGATAATGGTATTAGAAGTAGCGATCAAGAGGATCATAGTCGAAAATAAAGATCAATGAATGCTGCTACAAATTTTTAATGAAAATGAGTGTGAATTGAAGGAAGAAATATCATCTCTAAAAATTCAGTTGGAGGAAGGAAGAAAAATATAAAATGGAATGAGAAGGAAATATAAGAAGGTAGAGGATGACTTCCAAAAATGGAAGGCTGAAGTAATTTCTACAGAAAAATAGTTTTAGCATTTCAAATCTAGTGCTCAAACATCAACAAGAAAATAAGAAAATTTTGGAGCAGCTAGTGGTAGCAAGAGAAATGAGAATCATCATCAAAATCACCAGCCATCCCAGAAGCGGAAGAATATGAAAAGAAGGCCAAATAAGAAGAATATAATTGGAAGATCTTATAAATGTGGCATTCGTGGACATATAAAAACAATTTTCGATAGTGGAGAGATCATTATCTCTCCTGAAAATATGAAACCAAATGAGAAGAAACCTATAGCATGCATGTAAAGAATATCTCCATCTATTAGGTATACTAGTCATTTTTATGGTTATTGTTTCTCATGCAATGATTTTGGGCATAGGGCTATTAACTACAAGCCACATGAAATAAATAAAAACCAGTTTAGCTGAAGATATCAACATATTCCATAGTTCCTTGGTCACATAATATATTTTTTCTGTCACAATATTGGCCATAAGGCCAAGGATTTAAAACTTCCCATGTGTTACAAGCCCATCGAATTAGAGAGAGAATAATATCGAAGGCCAACAAAATAAGAATAAGGAGGATCAACATATGAATGTTTGGAGGAGAAAATCCCATCAAGGAACTCCCATCAAAATATGAGGCCTACATTGTCTTAGGGGGATAATATGGTTGCATCATGTGTTGCATGTAAATTTTTGGATGTTTAGCCATATATGAAAGAGTACATGAAGACAAATATGAATATTGTAGGAGATGCATGTGTTCAGGGGGAGATCATGAGGTTTGAAGTGTATTTTTATTTATGATCTATTTCTTTCTTTTTCGAATATCAGTTGGACCAATCATATTTTTACTGATGGTTTTTTGAGTAGATGCATGTTGAAGCTTTCATTGATAGTTTTGATGATATGGAAGCCATGTCATTAGTACTATGTGCATTGTATAGGTTTGATGGAGAATCACACAGGGGGGGAATTTCAGCTTCCAAATGGTCCTGAAGAGTGTTAGCATTGAGGAGCTTGTTGTGCGTATATTTCACTTTGATTTGATGCAGAGAATAGTTTTGTTGTTGCTACCACATATTGTAGGATGGCATGCTTGGATGACATAGCTAGTATACTATTGATGCTCATACTTGTAGATCATATTTTTTTCATGTATCTCCATGCATGTGTAGCTTCCATGGACATCAGATGATATCGTGGAGTTATTTCATATATAGTGTGCATATTACTTCTTATGTATTCTATTTCTATATGTATCATATATGTTGTTGTCGATATGTATTTGGATGGTTGAGACATGATACTTTAGATTGATTCTCATATATGGATAAAGTATGTTTTTTATCATGATGTTTTTATATTGATGTGATATAATTCATATATATGTACAAATCATGATGTTGGTGTTTCATGGAGTATGTTTATTATCTTTGATATTGTGATGGTTTTATGTTACTGTTGCTTCGATTTTACTCTCGTGGGGAGAGGGAATGAGCTGATGGCTTGAGATTGAGGAGATGATGAGTTAATTTTGCTACTGCATATATTAGTTCTTTTATTTCGCTGCTCAAATTATTTTCATATTGGCCATATCTTGATGTTGTTGGAGAGAATGGATGTATTGGTTCATATGCTTCTAGCGATTTTATTGTTTCCTATTGATGTGTTTCTCGTGATTTGAGTTTATGATATACTATATTGTTGGTTGATGGGCGTCATGGATACTTCATGGTGTTGAGGATATGTAGATGTTGATGCTTCTATGATATATTTCCATGTTCCTTCTATTAGATGATTTTGTTGTTGATGCCTATGTGGAGCATGGTGGTTGCTAGTGGTAATAATGATTTTGTTGTAGGATATCCAATGTTCGGATGGTGATGGACAAGATTTTGGTGGACATGCACTAACATATGATATTGTTATTACTTATATTACTACTAATACATATGGATATCTTATTTCATTGATCATGGGGGCCTTGTACTTGATGCATATGTCATTTATTATCATTGATTTTTCTATACGGAGCATATATTAATGCTCAATAATGTCATGCACTTATGTTATATCATTATTTTAGGGATGCAGAGAGAAGAAAATATTTATATGGGATTTTAAAAACCATGTATTATCATTTTTTCATCTCTTGGGTGTGTTGGTCATGAAGAGAGCCATGTTATATAGTATATACTGTAACATGTGTCAATTAGCTATGTATGGACTAATGGGTTTCATGTCTTATTTTGTATATCATTGATGTATCCCCACTACATTGGGTGGATGATGTAATATTGTGTAATTAGAGTCATTAGCTGGTGATAGGTTTGTTATAATGGATTGCCTATGTACTTGTGACAACCACGTGTTTGCTCCATGAAGAATTGTATATATATGTGACTTCATTGTACATCATTTCATATCATAGTGGTGAAATAGATGTGATTCTACAGCATTACAGAGAGTGTGTTTGTAGGTTCATTACATGCTTATGGGTTGCATGTTCATTTTTTAGAGATTGCATGGCATTGGACAGATATTTATTGGCAGCTGGCTTCCTTGCTTTACATGCTTATCTTATAGGAAGAAATTATTTGGCTTGCATTGACATGGTGTTGAGTATGACAAGGGGAGTACATCTCTCATTGAACACACTATTGAAATTTCCTTTAGTGTTGGTATAACCCTTTTTCATTGATGTCAAAGTGGGAGATAATTTGGATTGATAGATATTAACTTCAGTGTTACAGCTTTAGAGTTGGAGAGTGTGTGGGGATTAACCTTAGATGTTGGAGATCAGGTTGAGGTTGACATCAATGCCAAAGGGGGAGATTTTTAGATTTGTAGTGTTGGAATTTATCTTAACCAGGCCTTGGTATTGTTAATCATATTCCTTATGTCAAAGTGATGGTGTTAGTAATCCTCTTAGTGTGTGATGAGTGTTTGGCTTGGTTGTCTTGTTGGTTGGCAACGATGTTAACATATTTATGACATGACCTAGTACAGGATGGATTCAGGACATGTTGTGTTCGCTTATTGGAGGTGATAATGGTACTACTTGTGTTGGAAGTGCCTCTACATGTGTTGGAGGAAGTTAGATGACTTGATGTTGCTACTTCAGGTGTTGGATATGTTGCTACAGGTTTTAGAGATGTTACTACATGTGTTTTAGGTATTTAGATAGGTTTTTGTTGATGCTTGAGGAGTTGTAGTTGTTGGTAATGATGAGGAGTTTGGAAGCCTAGGGCTTGCATGTAATTTAATTATTGCAGAGGTTATTGTCCTATTTCATGAGTTGCAGACTTCTCACAAAGGTTTGGAGGTGTGTTTTGGAGTTGATGAAGATGTCCAAGAAGTTTCGTAGAGTTCTGAGTTGAGTTGAATAAGTTTTCTCCATAATCTACCCCAACCGCATGGAGTTAAGCTTATGCATGTGGTTGAGAGGCTCAAAGCACTAGGAATGAGGCTTATCCATGCATATAAAGCTAAAAATTGGAAATTTTGTCGATCCGTCTATGGACGAAAGCGTGTTTTTATCTTAATTCCTTTCACAAATCGGGTGTTTTTTTGTTTTCCCAAATTTCCTTGTTTGCGACGCATCATGTAAAAGTCGTAAAATCTTAATTAAGCTTCTAGAAGATGGTAAAAGTGAAAAATATTCTTTATGAAGTGGATATTTTACCTTGATCAAGTCAATGAGCTAAATCTGGATCAAATCAAGTGTATGAACAATGTTTATGGATCTCAATAGTGCTTGGTAATTATTAAGTTTATTACCTCAGTTCATCCATATATTGGAGAAAGCTAAATGATAATATGGTTCGTTCTTTTGATTTGTTGAGTGAACCTCGGATTGGAGAAGAGTGTGCAAGATGTGTGAGGGTTTTTTTGCATATATTATGAATGTTGGGTGCAACCCAACTTGGCCTAGATTTTGGCAAAGATTATGTAGTTTGTGGGGTTGAGTGCACAATGGAGCCTGTAGCGGAGCACATTTTGAGGAATAACATGTAGTGTTAGAAGGGCTTCGAGGTGGGTCGAAGCCCGTCTTTTTGGTAAAGTCGCGGGATTTTGTAAGGGATCGATGGTTTCGAGGCCATAGTTTCTTGTTTTAAGGAGTCCATGGTATTTTGACGATGTAACCTGACAATGTAATAGTATATATAGAGTAAAATAATAAGAAGAGAATCATCAAATTGGTCAAATCAATCAGTTTTGATCCATATCATAGTTATGGGTAAATTACTACTATCGGTAATTTGATAGCAAAGGAGAGGCTCTACATTTGAGTGCACAGAGGCTTGGAGAAGAGTCTGCAACTAAGTGCATAGATATCTTGCCACTTAGTGTGCAGAAAAAGAACTGTTTGTTGTTGAAGATTCCTTATATTAAGCAACATTTCTTGTGGACATAGCCCTACACTGGGGTGAACCATGGTAATTTGGTGTCCATATTTGATGATGTGTATATTTTCTTATTAGCTGTTGTAGAGTCACATTTATTGCAGTTGCATTTTACTTCAACACAAGCATGGTTTGTGGTTTTATATGGCATGTTTAAGTGATTAATATAATGTGTTGAAGTGATTTATAAGTGATAAGAATAATATAACATAATAATACCACATCCACTAGTCCTTCAAGATTGGAGAAAACTGGTACTGCATCATCCCATAGTCTCTTCAAGTGAGACTGTGATCTGCTTATAGGGCATTGCCAAAAGGGCCAGTGATCAAGGGTTTTGTTGGTTCGCAATATATATTGAACCTGGGTAAGCCAAAACCAAACAAAAAATGAAGAAGTTTTCAATTGTAGCAACATATAGCAAGAATGTGCTCCAACCAAAATTTTATGCAGTGTGTGACAATATAAAGTGTGGATTGGTAGAAGGTTTTTTTATCATGTGATTGCAGTGTATTTGGAGGTTCTTTTCCTAGTATATTGTCCTGATAATTGTTTGAGTGAAATAATTAGTTGTGATCTATTTTATTTTTTGTAAATAAGGTTTTAGCTGATGTGTTAATCATATTATTTTATGTAGTGTTTGGTGAGATTGTAATGCAATTTATGACATAGTTTTGGTTTTTAATCTTGTGCTTTGAAGATATTCTTGTTGTTATGTTCCTATTGAGAATATTGGGAGTGCAATTTGAAAATATATGAAATGTGGTTTCCATTGAGGAAGTGACGGAATGGAGGCTTCAGAGTAGACAATGATTCAACATATTTAGTATAAGGAACAAATTTCTTCATCCAATAGGTGTTGGATAGTGCAATGGGTATTGGGCAAGGATAATTGGCCGTGGGTTATTTTATCATTGTAATTTTTTTAGATTGTGAGAATAAACATAGAATATAACATCAAAATCACTTTGTAATTTGGGATCTAGCCATGCCAGCTTCAGAGAGGGATCCCTCCGTAAAATTTATCTTTGTTTTATGAAAATTTTAGGCTAGTTATGACTACACAATTGTTTGTTTGTTTGTGATTGGTTTTATTGTTTTGGTTGATTGAATTCTTACACTACCATTGGACTATGTAGTCTATAAAACTAACTGGATCTACATCAAATTTTAAAGGAGTTTCACAGGGAAAGATAGGTGCACTACTTGGATATTTAGAATTTCAAATGATATGGAACAAAACAAAAGAAAGGTTCAGATGAAGCTAAATAGAAATTAAGAATTCATTAGTTTGACTCCAGAAGAAAAAATTAAAATTACTTACAGCCAGAACGGGGTGTAAATTTCAAAAAATCCTGATCGTCATCGTTTATGTAATGTAATTAAGCCTTAAGAAATAATAGTGAATGAAAAAAATGAAATAAAACATAAACTAAACAAAAATATCACCAATTCGTACACCACATGAATCCTATGAAGAATGTCCTTATATTAATGATCAGTCCATCGGCTAGAAAAGTACAATAGCTTTCAGAAAATAATGTTCAACAATCAACCTGGAATACTTCGATGTGTGAAGTATCTATACAATATTTTAAAAAAAATTGTGTACTACTCTTGTAATTTTTTGTTTATTATTTCTCTATTTTCATACTCTAAAGTTTTATAACTAACTAATTCTATGAGAAATAATCATTCACCCCCTCTCGGTATTTCGAAAAAGCCTTAGTTTACTTTATTTTACAAGTTGTGGCCATAATTTACGTTATGATCTTTGCATACAAGGAAAATTGGTTGTCTCTATAAGACACATCCAAGTATATAAATTTATCATAATTTAGCTTTTTAAGGAATAGAGTCTTCACTTTCCATAATAGCTAAAATTTCAAATAGTTGAAATAATCTCCCCCTTCAAAGAATGAGATAAGCCTAGAACATTGTTGGACTTGTTTTTCTCAATGACTAAGGAATTTTTGTATACCATTTGAGGAAATATGTTTCCATGATCATCCCAACATGTTGGAAATAAAACTCTCACAAAATTATCAAACCTATTGCTGGATGTTGAGATGATTTTCTTAACGTTTTTGAACTTGATCCAAGCTTGATTGGAGAGATATTTTTTCTTCACCATTTTCCTTATTTCTGCAATTGTCTGAGTTCTATCAATGATTTCCAAGGCCCTTAATTTGTTCCATGTACTATAATTTATATATCTAATAATTTGATTAGCCTTCCTACGTATGTCACCTAACTCATCTTTGATATCTTTTATAACATGTTCTATATTAATAACTAGATATTTTTCTTCTCCAATTTTATCGATATATCCCTAGATTATATTTATTTCCTATATGATCTTATACCAAATCAACCATTTAGCTTATAATCGGGGCACTTCTCTTAGATTTTATTTAAATTTATTTATCTATACCATTGTTTCTTGTCTCTCAACTTACATTTTATTTATATTTCTTCAACACTTTTCAACAATTCCTCCTTATGAGCCAATTCACCCTTTAGTGAGTTCTTCATCCTCCTAAGATTGAATTATCTTCCTTGCATCATTTAGCTAGAATTAAATGAGATTAAGGTTGGTTAAAACATTTTATAATTTCTAAGAGGGATCTTGAGATATAGGAACATTTAAAGAAGTAGATGGCGAAGCTCGAAAAACATGACTTTTTGCAGTGTGATTTAAATATTGAATAGTATTATTGAGATATTGATTCACTCGTTTTGACAATCAATTTTGGGAGTTTTTATTTGTCTTTTTATACTTGTACCAATTTAGATGTTTGGACATGTTGTTTACCTAATATTTTTAATTGTTTTCTCAACACTTGCATCTTTGTCTCTTTATTTTGTAGAAGGTTTTTAGCAACATCAATATTTGTAGGATCAAGTCCCAACTTTATTATTAATCCCTTTTATTTATAAATTCGAATATTCTTGGATATATAAATGAATTTATCGTAATTCAACCAATGAATGATTTTTGAGGAAGTTGGTTTGCTTTAGACACTATTAAGGTATATTTAGTATTATCATGATATAACATTTCTCTAGTTTGTTTGTGAAAACCAATATTATCTGGAAGAGGAATGTCATTAACATTTATTGAAACATCAACTAATTTAAAATCATCACCAATTGGTAAGCTTTATGTTTTAGTATGGAGAAGAGATAATTTCAACTATTTTATTTCAACGTCCATGGCTAAAATCAATCTAGTTTGCTATACCCAAGCTAATTGTGACAAGAATTGATTTTGCAAGATTTATTTTGTTTTCTTACTCCTCTTTGTTATTTGTTGATAGTATTTGTGCATAGATTCTATTCCTCTAGGAACGAATTATGTTTTTCTTCCAATTATTATTCCTTATTAAGGTACAAGCTATTATGGGTTTTACATTCCATTTGGAAAGCAGGTTCATGAAAAGGTGGTGATCTTAATTTTATATCTATAATTTCAAGTTCTTCTTCTTCAAATTTTTATTTTTATTTTTATTTATATTTATCAATTGTTTCAACTTCATAATTCTCTAAAATATTTCTCTTTAAGAGCTTCTCCTTAGGAATTTGTTTTTCTACAACTATATCTTGCTGGTCTCATGTCATTTATGTATAAGCCGGTTTTGGAAGTTTATCAGTTTCATAAGTACTAGTTGACTTTCATGTTGATATGATGGTGAACCTCCTTAAAATATTTTATTAAATATGACATGATGGGGGTCATAATTCTAGATATTCCCCTTAGTAAAAAAAAATTTCCCAACATGTACACTACTACTTCAAATTCACATATAGTACTAACAATGAAAGGCCCTACTGCATTTTTTAGCTTAAAATAAATTTTATATGCTTGGGTAGAAAATTAATTCAACATTAAGCCTCCATTTGATGAACTTTAACGAGAAAAATATCATTGGAAGGAACAGATGTAATTGGTATGGGAAAATTTCTACTCCACAAAATTTGAGTTTTGTAGAATCTTCAAAAACAAACCAATCCCGAACTTTGGTATTAGGATTAGTTCCAAAATATATTTAATTTCAAGTAAAATTCCTGGTGGGGATTGATTTTTTAGGATGGTAAAAAAATGGAAATATCGGATGAAAGGTATTATGAAAAACCCTAGTTTGTAGCTTCCTTCTCACAATGCTAGTCCAATAAACAATAGACTAAGGATGACCTTGTACATTTTGTATAATAAGGTCCAAATGATAAAACTTAGTTATATTTGAATAGAGAATTAAATATAAAAGATAGTTGTTGGATCTTGGAAATACTAGGAGGGAGGGGGGGGTGAATCAGTATTGCACCAATGCATAATATTTTACACCTTATACCTTCTTTTCACATTAACTAATATTTCAGAAATTAACAACACAATGTAATAGTAGGTAACACATGCATGTAAATCATATGAGAAACAATATAAACATAGATAAGACATGATAGTAGCAACACATCAAAGAAAAGAGGAGACAAAATGTTAGGTGGAAACCATTCCATGACAAAAACCATCATACTATTTTTATTTTTCTTCTTTTTATTAATAAATATTATTCTTATATGACACACTATCCACCACTAGTGTGCATGCCCCAACCTGTGATTCATGTGAGCAACTTCTTTCTCGAAGCCACTACCTGATAGAAACCATGAATTCCTCAAATATGTAGGATCCAAACTGTTGTAGGCCCTTACCTTTAATAGTTAATCTAGCCACCATCAGATGGAAACCACCACTTCTTACACTAAAGTCCCGAACGCTCAGACTTTTTTGGACAACAATTTGTGTATTTTCAAAATGTACCCACCTGCAAAAAATTCTGATCAATAAGGTGGACCTCATTTCATCTATTTTCATACTAGATCCACAAGGTCCCTCTTCTCAGTATAAAACCTCTATAAAACACAAACCTCTAGTCAATAAGAAAATATACTATGTACATCTAACACATCAACAATATCTCAAATCACTCCCAACAATACATCTCATTATCAAACCCTCATAACAACACACTCCCAATTATTCTAAATAAGAAAAAAAAAAAATTACATGGAATCAATATAAAATAACTACAAAATACATACTCAACCATTTAACACCAACAACATGCTCCAAAAATATAGTAGAGAAATATATCAAATTGACAAACCCTATCAAGAGCATATATAAGAATCTTAACGATATGCCAACAATACAATTGTATGGAAGCTATATCAAAATAATAATAATGACGTACAAAATATTTGCAACAACATGATGCTAAAACTCCAAAATAATTACCCCCTACAACAATAACAATGTTACTAAACACTTACAATCATATAACCAACACTGTCAATATTTTACCATAATTCCATAACTAGTTCTATAACACAAGAAAATAATTCATCCATTATAATGCTCCATCCTTCTTCACTCAAAATTAATCGTAACCTGCACAAAAAGACTTGTTGAAACATTCAAAAAATTCACTAATATAATATTGATATCATTAAGCAAGATGCTATAGCCATTGCACAATATTCATTCATGGTCAATTCACAATGCTTCACTAATCCTCACATTCTCGAGAGATCCAACCCCTTCTCTACAAAATTTTCTATTATAAAATAATAATTTTGGAATTAATAAATAATAATTACATCAGGAAATGGATCGCTCTTCTTCCGCTTCGTCACTTTTTTCCTTAAGGCATTGTCATGATGATGGTTCCTCTTTGGGATTTGAAACATCAAAAAATTATGAATACTACTGTGGATAATTCAAACTCTCCTTCAATAAAGAAAATGGAGAACCTATCACCCATATTGATACATCATTGATCCAATCTCATACATTGAATAATTCTCCTTGAGTCCATCCACCATTATCTTCAACAAATGCAAGAATCATTGCAACATGATCACACATTTTTGATAAATTATTACACTTATAAATTTGGCATTTCGAAATTTGGAATTCACAAATTTAGCATTCACAAGTTTTGAATTCACAAATATAGCATTCACGAATTTTCCATTTGCAAATTTGGTGTTCCAAATTTTGTTGTTGAAAAAGTTGGGGTCCACAAATTTGGTGTTCAAATTTTGCATTCACAAAGAAATTATTTACAAAGAAACCTTTGCTAAAACTTGTTTAAATCACTACACAGTTGTTTGAATCCTTTTTTACATCAATTCCAACACCATGCTTCAAACAATATCCCCCTTTCGTATTGATGTAAAGCTACAACAACACCAAAAAACTGATCTTAATTCTCCTCTGGCTGGCTGGTCTCACTCTCCATTGGTACCCGTATCACTCTCCCCATTTGACATCAATGGAAAAGCATTACCAAATCACATTAAAAAACCATGATGACATCAATCAATAATTTTGGTACCAATCACAAAGTATATCCATTTACAACACTCTTGCAAAAATAGGCATTAGAAACAGATTTTTACTACACACTTGTATCTCCTATAACTAATGCCCACACCATGATTATGCTTTTTTCTAAACATACTCCCCTCTAACATGTCATTGGTCTAAAAATAATTGCTTATATTGTTGTACATAAGGCTTTTCTACTATTCTTCTTGTCTTCTTAGAGCCCATATGTGACATCCCCGCCTTAGGTTCTCTCATAAAAGACATTGTAAATGAGTGAAAAAGACATAAAAGAGGGGGAAATCTGAGTCAAGGGACAAAAATTCCAAAATTTGGGAAGATGATGTATTGCTTGGGAAGTTGTGGTTTCTTGTGCAGAGAAATAAACAAAATTTCTAGACAACCATTAAAGAATTTTGGGGTGGTAATTTAATGAAAAAACGATCCAAATTGAATAAGTTGTAAAAAAAGTACACAACCCATGTGCTTAATGAATGACCACAAGAAAAGAGGACAATAGTGACATATAAGGGGAGATGCAAATTCCAAGGAAACAAATAAAAGGAATAGGAATAAATATATAGCATCAAGAAAATGGTTCTCAAAGGAGGAGAAGGGAGGGGTTTTTGGTTTTGAAAAAACCCAAAAAAAGAATTCGAGAAAGACACCTATGGAAAGAGGATTCACTCAGGTGAATGGAGAGCCCTCCCGAGTGAAGAAATGTATATAAAAATAAGAAGAAGGACAACTAAAATCTTGTGAAGGTAGTCAAAAAAGTTTCATAAGAGAATATAAGTGAAGGGGATCAGTTCTCAGGTTCCCTGGAGGTTATCGGTTGAGTTTCTAGTCTTTGGATAACTATAATAGCTTGGGGTCCTTAGAGGCTATGGGCTGAGATAAGATCCATAGAGCCCTGTAACAACTTAAGTCCTTAGAGGTTGTGGGTTGAGAAAAAGGTCTTTGGAGCACTGTAATGGCTTGGAAAGGGACCGCCATGAATTATTGCATGAGGAAGAGTTGATTGGAGACCATGGTTAAAGTGGAATATCGAATCCTAGAGGGAATAAATCATTGTGTGTATGATCAAGGTGAGGTGGAGAACCTATGGACCCTCTCTCTTGAAAAAATATGCCAGAAATTTTTCTCGACTGATGAAGGAGGTCCTCTGGAGTCTTTGCATGGTCGGTAGCTGGTGTTCAATCCCTTAAACAAGCATCTCCCTCAAACTCTAGAATATGGCTTGAGGGTGACAACAAAAAGTAACTTTGGTTGTATATTTCCATGGTTGGGATGCATATTCATTGTTCTTGGTGAAGTTACCCTAAAAATAAAATATAAGTGCTTACCCTTAGAGGTTACAGTTTGCTAAAAAATGATATTGCATGTTGTTATCATGATTTTGGACTTGTGTATGTTACATTATATATCGATAAATATTATTGCATGATGTTGTCATAGTTCTAGACTTGTGTCCATTATATGTTATTATGGCCTATAAAGATTATGATATCTCTATGGAAATATATAAAATTGATGGCAATCTAGGCCTATCCATGCATTTGTGTTGATAATTGAATGGAAAATGTTGATAAATGAACGAAGTAAATCAATGCTTCCAAAAAGGAAGGAAAATATTGTGAAAAAGGTATTGACAGTGTTGATTCCAATTTGTTGAAGATATTGGACCCGCCAACATTTAGGGGATCTTCGCTATATGAAATCCCAACTATACCTCACACCATTTGGAGTAGGAGTCCCTGAAGTGGGGTGTTTAATGGTATGCCCTCGATTGCAAAACGTGTACAGTGGTCAACGCTGTCTTTGGTTAATGCAAGTGTGTGACCCAGTGGAAATTCAATATGATGCATGATCGGTTCTAACACATGAAGGGAAAATGAAGTGTGCTCCTTGGAAGCCTATAATAGTATGTAGCTTCAAAGGAACACATGAGCTAAATGACATCACACAAACTAACAAGTAGAATAGTACACAAGTTAAAGGTGATGGGTTAAAACATGAGAATGCACTCAACGGGATTTGTACATATGAAAACAAAATAGTTCATAAGAATATTTGTAAGTTAAAAAACATACATCACAAATATAACAAGAATATCCCTACTACATTTATAATATACACATGAAGAGGTGTTAAATATGATTTTATTATAAGTGAAAGCTCCATTCATACATTAAACATGACGAACCACTTGACCCAATAGTGGAACATGAAGTCAAAAACACTTACTCCTCCCAAATAAGTATACTCCCTCTATGCTATGGAGAATCCAAGACTGACACAAAACTCCCAAGCCATTTCTAAGCCTAAGCCTAGCCAAAAGCATGGCTCCCAAAATCCCCTTACAAGAATTATGAGGATGCATATATAACCAAAGGTGGGTGACTCTTTGCATTCCCCCTTAGTGAATATTGGAATCCCCTCATGACTCCTCAAACTATTTATGATTCTTCACATTCCATCATGGACACAAGGAATTTCACTTGTACAGTAATTATAAATAATATACATTTTCCACTCATACCCATATACGAAAAAATAGGATAGAGACAACTTGACAACCTAACATGAAAAAAATATGATGTTGCAGTTTGGTTGAACTCAAGTAGAGAAACCTCAACATGATGTGTCTCAGTCACATGGTCATTCCAATCTTGTTATTATGCGATGATCTCCCCAAACCACAAGATGGTGTCAGGATGGAAGCAGACTCTTACCTCTATAACATTCAGGTACAATTTCTTGGAGTCGGTCTAAACCTCTTTCTTTTTCAGGAACAAAACTGTTTGAATCCAAACAGGGCCACAAACATAATTCTGCATGTTTTTTCTATTTAGCTCCAAGTCCTCCTTGGTGGCAATCTTATTTAGCTTCTCCAACTAATCTTTAATTTCATGTCACACTTGGTGCTTGCACTTAGCTTGGATGAGTGAACTGACTGATGGGATCTTGTGGGTTCTCACCATGAATTCCAAACTGTTGTACAACCATACATATGTTTCCTGAATGTTTTTGAATAACGTTGTGAGCTCCTTTTTGTTCTAGATCATTATCCGAAGCTTTTCTTTCTCTATCTCTTCCTGTGGCTTCGTTATCTCTACCAATGTGAGTGGTGTCGCCTTGTAACACATTGTCCAATCAAGCACATAAGTGATGGAAGCTTGTAAATTCTAAAGGATAGTGATAAAATCTCTGTACTGAAGCTACAAGTTGTGCAATCAGACAACTTCGTTATGCACGGTCATGGGCTCCTCATATAAATTCCGCCTAGTGTCACCAAGTGTGGATACTTCAAAAAGTATCGTTGCTCTCATTTATTATGAGTGGAACTATGTGGAAGCTGCACTCTACCTCGCTGTGGGGAGATATTCAATCTCTCACCAAGAAGCCTATAGGATATGTACTTACTGTTTGTTATCGACCATCAAAGTACTGATTGTTTGATTTCGCAGCACCTGCGAAGGCCAAGTTGGTTTCGTAAATATTTTTTGGATTCCTGTTAGTGTCAGCCACAATCACCCTTTATCCCATGAATGTAGGGGATGCATTATTATCTCAGAGGTGTTTTCTCCATGATTATATAATATTATTCTCTATTTCATCGAATGGAAGATTGTACACATCCATCACCATATCATATCCAAGGGGAACTACCTCCCCTTCCTCACTCAGGTCTTGCTCTGCAGTTTTTTATCACTCAGATTGAACCTCAGGCTAAGACAGGAAATCTCTAGGTAACCTCAAACCACGCTTAGCCAAGTAGCTAGCCCTACTAAGCTAGGAGAGGGCTCTCTTCGTATAGAACATAGTCAAGATGACCGAGGAAAGAATATTTTAGGATAGGTATAGTAGCTCAGGGTTTTTATTTTGATTTTGTAGGGTTTTGCTGGATGAGGAGGAGACAAACAACTAGGGCAAGAAAATTAGGTCAAAATTTGTAGGGGTTCGAAGGGGCAAGGTAGGTAGAGGGCTTGAAATGAAAATATGATTATGGTGAGGTGAAGAGACTGGTGAGGAGTTAGGAAGAGCATATGAAATGAAATCTCCCTAAACTGAAGAAAATAAACAAACTATGCAAAATTTCCCAAAACAAAGCATGAATCATGAATTATGCTTTTCAACTTGAAATTAAGCATATCATAGACATGAAAATGGTATATGAGATAAAATACATTCATACAAATGATAACCAAGAAGAAACTATGTCAAACACTGCATACCACATGGATCCCAAAGAAATAGCTGCAAATTTCTATTAATGTCCAAATTGATACAAAAATGTCTCTTGAGATGCCAAAACTCCAAGTGAGTCCAATCTCTAAAAATGACTAAGAAAATACATCTTATGGACATCAAAAACACTTCCTCTCATCCTCATGAGTCCAATCCATGAGGTGAGGGAGTTGTTACATCAAAATTTGGACTGAAATCTAGAGTCTTGGATGAGTAAAGTGACTCATGCCTATCTTTAAGAACTGATACATTTGACTTCAATTGATGACTTACCTAATGTATCTACCTTATATGAAAGTCAAAACATGAAATTTACATTCACCATGACCATTTACATCAATAATTTTCTCATTTTCCCAAGTAAAAATTTAAAAAGTCAAAATTTTGCTGAAGATGATGAAAACTGCATTTTCCTGCTAAACGTGCAGTGCCATGATAGAAAAAATAGCCTATTTTGTAAGCCACTTTGGAAGGTCGTCCCATTGTCCAAATCACCTCCATGATAGCTAATTGTAAAGGTCTCTTAGTCTAGTTTCCAAATATGCCTCCAGTTTCCAAAATGGTGTCCATATTACTTATCAAAAACCTATTCTCCCAAGACTGGTAAACGCGTAGTGCCAAGGTGAAAATAGGAGGCAACATCTTCTAAAATTGCGGAGCCATTCTTGAATGTGTAGCGCCACTACAACACCTTTTTGAAGACCACATTTGGAGGCTTTCCTGGTGTCCAAATTGGGCCTAGGATAGCTCATTGGAAATCTTATCCTGTCTACTTTCCAAATATACCTTCTTCTGTTTTTTTTTGGATTTCATTTGCCTTGTTAGAAGTTTATTTTCCCAAGACTCGTCAAAAAGTCCCGAATGAGGGTGTAGAAAAGCAGAGTGCTTGTGTATACAACATTTTAAGGCCTTCCTAAACTCGAAATTGAGCTCATGATATCTCATTGTAAATATATATCTATCTAGTTATCATTTGATGCATCAAGCATTAGGGGAATTTTGAGGTCTAAAATGGGCATCATAAGAAAAATGTACAACAAAAATAAACTTTATAACAACCAATAGGATTCAAGATGATGATGTCATCCATAATGGATGATTCACCATTTTTGGAGTAAAAAAGTAAAAATATTAAAAAATAATAAAATAATAAAACTACTTTTTCAACTCATATTTTAAACTTATCTCCCAAAATTTTTACTCAAATTTCGAGCGGGAGTATTCGTTGGATGCGGAATTTAGTTCCTCATCCAAGGAGTACCCATGTTGCATAATTTCGATGAACCTTCTACACGAAAAAATGAGAAATACATAAAAAATGTGATTGTAATCACGGTTTTTTATGTATTTCTCATTTTTCGTGTAGTAGGACCCATCGAAAGTATGAAACATGTGTACTCCTTGGATGGGGAATTAAATTCCGCATCCAACGAGTACTCCCGCTTGAAATTTGAGTAAAAAATTTGGGAGATAAGTTGGAAATATGAATTGAAAAAGTAGTTTTTTCATTTTTCCCTCTAAAATTTGATGATGTCATCAAATCTTATTAGACTTTTTCCACTATTATTTTATAATTTCCTTAGGAAGCCCATTTTAGACCTCAAAATTCCCCTAATGAAAGTCATTTGGACACTCCAGCTAGGAGAAAACGTGATTTTCCCAAGGTCACTCTAGAAATACAGCAATCCTCGTGTAGCACCTGTATTTTTATAATTTCTCAAAAACCATGATAAATGTGTGAAACCTAAAGGATTTTTTTCTTTATTGACCTATGAGGTACAAAAAAGTCTCCCACTTTTTTCAAATTCATCTCTTTTTGGTCCAAATCATAGTTTAAAGCGAAACCAACCCTATGAGTGGCAAATGGCTTGATTCTTGGAATGATTTCCTCAAAAATAATGGAGACATGATCTTATGAGTTGGAATGATCTCATACTTAATAAAATGACCTCCCTTATGCCTCCCCTACTCATATGTCTCTCATTCCATAGAAAACCTTAGCTAAGTAGGAAAAGAAATTAGGGTTTTGTGTAAGCAAGACAGGGGATTTTAGGACTACCTTGTAGAGGGAGGGCGATGAAGGGGTTAGGGGCTGTATAAATTCTTGGAGAAATTTTTGGGGATAGGGATAGATGTTAGAGAGTAGGGGAAAGTGGAATTTCAAGGATTGAGTGAGGGGAAGGGGTCCAAAAAGAAAAAAACACATGCCTAGTCTCGAAAAGTGTCAAATTGTAGCAATAGGCTAGGGTTTGTGGAAAAATGATGCTTTTGAGGGGTATGAGTGGTTGGAAGTGTTTAGGAAGGTATATTAATGATAGGGGGGATTGTAAGAGCATCAGGATACAAGTCTTGTTGATTATTTAACCATGGAAGTCATGGGACCAAGAAAAATTCCCTCAAAACTCTAGGAGAGGGAAATGAGCTTTCCAAGCACAACTGAGAGACAAATATGGTAAACACAACGTCACTTAATTAGAAATTATATTTTAGAACCTGAAATTTTTGAATACATTTGAATATTAAGTCTCCTTCAAAAGATGAATTTGATGATGAAATGACCAATTTTCATGATTTTGACCCTATGACCTAATGGGACTACTTTTTGACCCGAATTTTGAATGATACTTTGACCTTTTACTTTAAAGAATTCCAAGTGAATAGATAATTTCCATAGGTGTTATTATGCTCAAGGATTTACGAGAATGAGTCAGCCAATATGATCTTATGAGCGAGAAGGAAGCTTATTTTACCAGGACAACCACCAGTGGAACAATTTTATATCATGACCTAATGGAATGATGAAAAATTTATTTAGAATGGGACACCTTTTTTCACATGCAAATGTGTTTTGATCCCTGGTGGAAATATGCAAATACTGACACTAACATGGCTATAGGTAGTGCATTCTGAAAGGTGGCATGAGGTGTGCTGGGCATCAGGTCCACATCCTCCTCTTAGAGATACAGTCCCACTTCAATGTTCATGACTTCAATCAAGTGTTTAGGATCCTTAGCAAACTCTCGTTCTTGCACATGTTCATTCACTCCTTCTATAGCAAGTTGATCATGTACCGAATCTTCAATCTATATGGGTTTTGTATCTTACATCATGGCACCTTACCTTATTTCCTCTTCTTTCTCCTGTCTCTCCTCTTGTTCTCTTCTTCTAAGCTCACATTCTTCCTTCAATTCTTGTTCTATTCACTGTGTTCTCTACATTGTTTCTCTCTCTTTCTCTAATATGCTCTTTGCTACCTCTACTTCCTCTTTTCTTTGATTTCAAAATGTGTTTTCTTAGTGAGAGGATATTCTTTCAGCATCCATATTTGTTCCACTTTTGTATTTTCATCTACCTTCCTCTTTCATTTATCCTACATCAGACCATTGCCTTCTGCTACTACTTCTTCTGAAACTACAATTGTTTGTAGAAAAAATGAGAAGTCCTAGTCGTATTGATCAGTTTGTGAGGTCATGAGGAGTTATAATAGTTCCTCCATGGCTCCTCCTCCAATGAATGAAATATCTTGCTGACCTAGTTGTAGTATACTCTTGCACAATGGTCTTTCCAAATTCCCCTCGGATCAATACAAATTGTAACATTTATCACCAAACTCAAATCTGGCTATGGATTTCCCTTCAGAATCTGTGATTTGAGATTCTTAATCTCGTATAATCATACATGCAAAAGGAATATTTATCCATGGTGCCTTCTTCATCGTATGTAGTGTTTCGGACAACCCTGTAGAGATATGATAAGATACCTCTTGCATGACAAGTTTTTGGGTGGCATATCTTGGAAAATGATGTGGCGGATTTTTCCCATTGAATACTCAGATAAATCTTCCATCTAGTAAGGTGAAATAACCTTTAATATTTGATATTTCATCCATATTTGATCGTGAAATTCAATTTTGTTCTCCTGAAATATGATGCTATAAGACAGGACGATGAAGTGATCAGTAAGATGCTCCATGACTCTCTGATGAATCCAATTTGAAAGTAGATTACAATAGATATGTACGGTAGTTCCTCTCAGTGTCCATGTTGAGCTCATGCCAGGAAACTAATTCTATGCACATATTTCATCTGGTAAGTATGTATACATGTAGAAGCATACTTGCTTTCCTTTGGGTTGATTTTTTTATTCTTTCACATGGACACTCATCGAACAAGCCAAGATATCTAACTAGTTGAATGACTTTCCCTCATTCACTACCTAGTTAAATAGGATATCCCACCCCTCAGGAAATCTCTATATGTTTGGTTGGCCATATATTCTGCAAGTTAGTATGACGAAAAGTTGATAGGCCTTCTTGAGTACCTTTGTCTTGTACATGTCGATGGGTTTTTGCCTAAATTTCGTTGGCTACTTCCCCCAAATCTTCATGATATTTCTTGTATTTGTATAGTTGTGACTGACATAGAATAATGATTCCATGATATTCACTGGCCCACAAAAATGATACATTTCCTGAAAATATACCTCTAGTAATGTAGCAAGATTCTTCCCGATGGTGTTTCTTAATGTCATAGTTTTTTGATCAGTTTTTGAGACAACTCAACTGATCACATCCCCACATGGGAAGGCTGAATACCTGCATGAAACCTTGTAAAACCCTGACTGCATGATTTTGAGATACACCTGTCTGTCCTCTAAGTCTGCATAAAATTCCTTTGTGAACTCATATTTTATCTACTACCATGCCAGTTTTGATCCCCTCTTTACAAAGAGCTGGGTGTCCAAATAATCTTGCAAGTTAACCAAATCTTGTTTAGTTTGAGGAAAGTCTCTTAGGTGCCATTGTGAAAGTGACTTATGGAGAGATGCTCAACAAGTGCTCTACCCGTGGGACAAAAAATACACCGAGGACAAGAAAATATCAATTATAAGAAAAACTACTTTCAGGACATGTTCATGCAGCACATTGAGAAACTAACTAGAAGGATTGTGCAAGTATTTATTGGACGAAGGTCTGACTAGCTAAGGGGACTACAAACTGCAGAATCACAACAACCAGTGTTGAAGCTTGAGGCTTGAAAATATGGAATGTGTAGCTCATCCTGGGAAGTAATATGGGAGAGGTTGCGCATTATGCATCCTCAATGGCCAAGAATGCAATTTCAAGCCTAGGATAATGAAGTGTGATGTGGGGCCAACTTTTACTACACATTTTGTAGTTCCAGAGGCCAAGCTCTGAGCTCCGGCCTCAATATTGCACAATGAATAGTTGGGCAAAGTGAACTTTGGTGAAGAGAAAGGTAGATATTCCCAAGGGAAGTGTGAGAAAAGATAAAATATAAGATATAGTGAAGGATTGAGTTGATAAACTAAACAAACGAGAAGTGAATGAGGTCAGCGACGAGAGTCGCCGTAATGATGACCATTGGTAAAAAACGAAGAAACTGATGTGGCACTTGTAAAAGGAAAATGATAACTTGAAACAACACTTCTATAAGCTAAAGAAAGTTAAAAAACCAACATGCATGCAAATAAACAAGCAAAACAACACACATTTAATCCAAACGATAAAAAATGACGTAAAAAGAGACTAACGGTGATAAATGCAAAACTCACCTGGGAAATCCACGAAAATTGTATCGAAGGTTCCTTGATATCCTCGGGAATACTAGAGCTCCAATTTGGAGTGTGAAAATGAGCTCTAGGGACATGGATTAAATAGATTTGAGAAATTAGGGTTTATGACATGCATGCCAAAATCAAGGGAAAAGCGACGCATGTCAACAATTTCCAAGAATAACAAGTGTTCTTCCTTCGGGTTATTAAAAATAGATCCTTAAATTTTAGGGATGCTTTTTTCTTTTTCTGAGAAAAAATTCTATGCACATCACCATGAAGGATTTCACAGTTCCAAAGAATTGGAAACTCATGGCTTAGTGCACTGCATAGTTTCTGTGCTCAGTGAGGGATTGCATAGTTTTCATGCTTAGTGTTGCGTTGCCTGTCATGACTGTGTAGTTTCTGAGCTCAAGGCTGACTTGTAGTCATGACTGTGAAATTTTGAGCATCAAGGTCAAGTCTGGCTCCATTAATTATGCAGTTTCTTGAGGCAATCCAAAAACTACTACACAAGGCTTAGATAGGAAATTAGCTTGTGACTTAGAAAATATTTTCTAAGTGAAGAGAAATTTATTTTAAGCATAACTAAAAGATAAGCATCAGTCAAAGAATAGATACTTGATGAGCTATAGGTGGCACTATTCCCATGCAAAAATATTTTTAATACCTTTATACCACAAATAAACTTCAAATCGACCCTTTATTCCAGTATCGCACTTTCCAAACAATATCGTAACTTTGCGTATTGGGTATCGCTACTTACAACATGTAACTTCTGATAACTTAACAATAAACATATAAATCATCGATAGTGATATGCCTATAGGTTATATTCATGTGATGTGATATGTTGCTATCTTTCAGAATTGCAATGCGATAATAAACTAAGTTTGGGGATTTGTGATGCAAACATAAAAATTTGGGTTTTAGCTGAAATCACAACACACAGGTTTGCGATAAAAACATGGAATTTTGCCTAATTTCTTTGAAGTCTTGACTTAACACAACAAAAGGCACTAAAACAGGTTTAATTCAGATTTCTAAAGCAAAGACAACAAATCATAAAAGCATAAGGATAATGCCCAAATTTTAACTCTTACCGTAAGTGATCCTTAGTAGGTTTTTGGATGAATTCACATGCACAACAACAATTACTTGCACTTCTATACTTCAATCAATTACTCAGAAAAATAAAAATTACAGATCTATTTTTCCCTTCTTGGCTTGATTACATCAATATTTGCTCTCTCTATCTCTTTGTTTCTCGCTCTCTCCTGTATGTCACTCTATCCTTCCTTTATACTAAATTCACTCACTATTTTTAATAAAATAACAAATAAATCCTTATTCCAAGGTTTGATGCATTTATTTCTAACAATCTTATCTTTTTTCTCCTATTTTAGAATTTCTCTAACTATTAAAATAAATGAAATAAAAGAAAATTATTACAATAAATAAATAAAAGTAAATTTGAGAGATCCAACCCTCTCTAAAAAAGGAAATTTGATCACATAGGTAGGTGAAATTCATCTCATGCGATGCTCCTACATCAGGCTCCCAAGGAAGAAATGAATCATCCATTAAATTTTTGGGATTTAATCCATAATTCTGTAATTATGCCGTTGTCAACCAACTGGCATCCTCCATTGGTTGTCCCTTCCATTTGACTAGATATTGAAAATAAATATGTCCTTTGGTTTTTTTAGCTACTCTCCTCTCCAGAACAGTTTCCACCTCTTTCTTAATTGTATTCAGCATTTGTTCTACCCAATTCAAAGTCTGAACTTTGTCTTCTGTAGGTTCATCATATAGCTCTGCCTCTCGCTCCTTGTATGGGTAGAAATATGCAACATTGAAGATTGGAGATATACCAACTCCTTCTGACAACTCAATTTCATAAGAATTGGTTGAAAATTTTCTTAAAATTCTTAACAGCCCTATGTTTCTCATCTTCAATTTGTTATAAGTCCCAATAGGAAACATTTATTTTCTCAGGTGCACCATGACAAGATTTCCCACTTAGAATTATTTTTCTTTCCTCCTCATATCAGATCTATGTTTTTATTTTATACTTCTTTCCTGCATTCTTTCTTTAACATCTTCTTATAGCCTCTACACCTTCTCTGTATACTCTTCCTTCTTTGCGCTCCTTGTCTCATGTTTGCCCAAATTTCTGAGCTCATACACACCTCTTGGATTCATCCCAAAAAAAATATGGAATGGACTCATCTCAGTACTCTGATTAGGATTATCGTTATAAGCAAGCTCATCTTGAGCAAGTGATCAATCCTACTGCTTAGGATTTTCATAAGCTAAGCCCCTCAATATATTTCCCAAGCTTCTATTTACTACTTCAGTCTGTCTATCTGTTTGAGGATGATAGGGTGATATGAAACTAAGGCTTGCACCTAGTTTCTTCCATAGAGTTCTCTAGAAATTCCCAACAAATGTTGTATCCCTATGAGACACGATACTTATATGTAGCTCATGCAACCTTACAATTTTTTGAAAAAAATAGATTAGCAATATGAGTTGCATAACTAGTCTTCTTTCATGCAATAAAATGAGCCATTTTCGAAAATATATCTACAAAAACATAGATAGAATCATTTTTCCTTTGATTTCTTGGAAAAACAAAAACGAAATCCATACTAACTGCATCCCAAGGCCGGTTTCGTATTGGCAATGGTTGGTATAATCTAGTATCTTTGCTTCTCCCTTTAGCATGCTGAAAAATCTTGCATTTCTCAACAAATATCTTAACATCAGTTTGCATCTTTGGCCAGTAGTAAAAATCATTTACATGAGAAAATGTATCGTCTTGTCCAAAGTGTCTATATAAGCCTCCCTTGTGTTTTTCTTTAATTATGTTTTCCCTCATAGAAAATTTGGGAATACATAACTTGTTATTTTTAAACAACAAACCTCCTCGGATAAGATAATCGGACCACTAGCTTCTATTGTGAACTTCTAGATTTATTAAAATGACATAAATGTCTTTAAATTCTACATCTTCCTTGTACATGTCAACCATCTCTTCAAAACCCATAACACCAATTTTTAATTCCTACACAATTAAATTCACTCTCCTCAAAGAATCAATGACTTTGTTCAACTTACTGCTTGTATTCTTAATCACGAAAGTAAAAATCTGCAGAAACTCCACCCAATTGGCATGATTCTCGCTCAATTTTGGCTAGTTATTTATGAATTGTAATGCATGATTATGAGAATATAAAATAATTTCTTTTGTTAACAGATAATGCCTCCATTTTTTCAATGCCTACACAATAGCATAAAACTCCTTGTCATAGGATGAGTATTTATTCTTAGCTTCATTCAGTTTTTCACTGAAATATGCCATTGGTCTCTATTCTTGACTTAAAACTGCTCCAATCTCAACTCCACTAGCATCAGTTTCAACCTGGAAAACCTTTTCAAAGTTCAGCAAGGCCAAAATTGGTTTTTTTGTGATTTTGTTTTTCAATAGTATGAAGTTTTGGTTTTCTGCTTCCATCAACTTGAATGGATGATTATTATCCTTGATTGCTTCAATAATTGGTGTGAAGATCTAACTAAAACTTTTGATAAATTTACTGTAGAAAATTTCAAGACCATGAAAGCTTCTTACCTGAAATATGTTCTTTGGAGTCAACCAATTCAAAATTTCTTGTACTTTTTCTGCGTCCATATTTAAGCCTTCTTTAGAGACTAAAAATCTCAAATCAATTAGCTCTTCCTTCATAAAATTGCATTTCTTCAAATTTATTAACAGATTCTCTTTCTGAAAAGTTTTTAGAACTAATTTAGGATGCTTTAGTTTATCTTCTTTACTTTGACTAAAACCCAGAATATCATCAAGATAAACAATTACAAAATTTCCTGTATAGTCCTTCAAGATTTCATTCATTAATATAATGAATGTGTTGTGTGCATTAGTGAGTCCAAATGGCATCATTAACCACTCATACAACCCAGTATTTTTTTTTAATGCAGTATTCCATTCATCCCCCTGTCTTATTCTTATTTGATGATAACCACGTTTAAGATCTATTTTAGTGAAATATTTTGAGCCACTCAAGCAATCCATTAAGTCATACATGCATGGCAAAGGAAGATGATACCTGATGGTGATTTTGTTTATGCCTCTAGAATTTGTACACATCCACCATTCCCCGCTTTTCTTTAGGCTGAGTACTGCTGGTACAACACACAGACTAAGGCTCTCTCTTATCAACCCCTTATCCATCAATTTATGCACCTGTCTCCCAACTTCTGCATTTTCCTGAGGAGTAAACCTATATGCTTCTTTATTCGAAAAACTTGCACCAGGTATTAGATCTATGTGATGACTAATACTCCTGATTGGTGGTAATGAATTTGAAAAATAATCAACAATAATGTCAACACATACATTTAGTATATTTTTAATTTCTTCAGGCAAATCATCGAAATTTGTAGAAGTCAGAATTACCTTCGGTTTACCCACAAAAAAAAATTGTAATTATGCAACCTTCTTGACTTCTTGTAGGAGTACTTTACCACACATCAGCATAACATTGTTTCTAGACGCTTCTTTGTCTACTTCGTTCTTCAAAAGAAACAATATGTTTTTATTTCCATCCTTCTGTAGGGTATAAGTATTTCTTCAACCATCATGAACAAATTTTCAATCAAACTGCCAGGGTCTTCCCAGCAATATGTGACATAAATCCATGGAAATTATATCACATAATATAACATCTTTGTAGGTACCAATTTGTATCTCTACCTTGCATTTCCCAGTCATAAGAAGTTGATGTCCTTTTTCCAGCCACGACACTTTATATGGAGTAGGGTGTTACATTTTTACAAATTCTAATTTGTCCACTATCTCTGTTGAAAAAAGGTTATCAATCCTTCCATTGTCAATTACCACTTTGCAACATTTCCCCTTCGACTTGCATACAATCTTTAATATGTTCTTTGATGCAGGGTCATTAGAAACTGGCCAACAATGTAGGAGTTTTGTCCACATGTTGTGGCTAGGAGGGTTTGAAAACATTTAAATTGTAACGGCTAGGTGTCAATACCTTAGCTGATTGTATAATTTAGTTTGGTTATAGTTTTGGAATTCGAATAGTTCAGTTTTTTTATCTGTCATGTTTCAGTTAGTTGAATTGTTGTAATTAGGCTTTTGGTTTCCAGAATGGTCCCCACCGAGGAACCGAGAAGACGCACTGTAATGTATATAATTTGTATTCTTTGGATGCACTAGAGAAATAGAAAAAAGAGGAAGAGGAGGAGGAGAAGAGAAGAGATTTCTGCAATAAACCTCAGTGTGTTAACAATTGTTTCCAGTTAAATGATTTCAATGCTCATTGGCCATCGAATTGTCTCGAATTCTTATTAATGAAGAAATTTTTTGATTGAGAAATGATTGTACACTGGTTCAGTGTGAAATCATTGAGAATGGTGATTGTATAATTCCGCATTAACTATGTATTGTTCCCATGAATTGGTTGGATAAACCGTGCAAGTTAAATTCCACCCTAGTCCTCTGTCTGTATCTTTATTATGGAAATTCCCACTGTATAATCGTAATGAATTCAATTGAACGAACACAGGCCATAGACTGGACTTAAGGCATATGAAGAGCATCCCAACCCTGACTCAACCTTTGGTTGATAACTGTAGCAAAACCACGAGTAGATTCCCAAAGGAGGATTTCCCATATCTCACCGCTTTTACGGAGAAGGCGGTATTTCCTGAATTGAAGCGATTCCATAGATCCCTCGACATGTGGCACCGGATGGGAGTACAAAACTGCCTTTTCGTATTCTCATCGCGCGTTAACGGTCGTACCAGGAGGTGGAGCGATATCGTCGAGTGCCTTCGATCTTGCGCAGATTCATCGGATGGTGGTCGTCTGATGGAGATGCGCGAGGTTTAAACAAGGTACGGTGAGTGCGTCGATTGGGCGATTGACCGTAGACGCGGGGCCTAGGGCAATGGTTTAAACAAAATTTATTTATTCAAAAAAGGCGTCTGTATTAATATAAAATCTCAAGGGTTATAACCTTAGCCCAAGGCTTGGAGACAATTATATAAGTCGAATATACAAGTGAAAAGTCGTGAATATATGTTTATTTATCAATTTCTCTAAAATTTACAAATAAACCCAAGGAAAGGAGGGAAGACCACGTGGGGAAATAAATAGAGGAGTTCAGAAAGGGAAATGCTGACAGAGCCACACTACAAGAGTTGACCAGCTCTCCATGGGGCTCACTTTCAGTGATGTTGTTGCGTCATTTATGGTAGCAGAGCTGTTGTTTGAAGTTGTTTTGCTGACATGGAAATCCGAGTTGGTAGAGGTGTTGGCAGAAGGAGGCTTGTTGCCAACTCTGAGGTGTTGGGGATGTTGTAGAGGGTCAAGGACAGAATGGATGCCATGGAGCGAAGACAGCCTGCAGATCTTGAAGACATCAGTGAACCTGAAACAGAAGAAGCTGAAGAAAATGTTGAGATTCCTCCTGACATGAGGCTCCTTAAAACGGTTCTGGGGTCTGCAGTTCAGCCCAAAATTGAAGTGTCGAGTTATGCAAGGGGACTGAATCCTGAGGAGCTGGTGGATTGGATAAATGAAATTAATAAGTGCTTCGATTATGAAGAGATAAGTGAAGATAAAAAGGTCAAGTTTGCAGTAACAAAGCTGAAAGGACATGCTGCACTTTGGTGGGATGGAGTGCAGGCACAAAGGAGGACAGTTGTAAAGAAACCTATCAAGAGCTAGACCAGAATGATGGCCAAATTGAAAGGTAAATTCTTGCCTAGTGATTACCAGCTGACATTGTATAAGAAAATGTAGAACCTGAGACAGAGGTTGCTGACAGTAAAAGAATACACAAAGGAATTCTACAGAGTAATTATAAGGGCTGGGCAATTCCAAGACACACCAGAGAAGACTGCCAGATATGTGAATGGTCTCAAGTTGGAGATCCAAGATGAGATTGGTCTCCTGTCTCCTAATGAAATGGAAGAGGCCTATCAAATGGCCTTGAAAGAAGAGGAGAAACTCCTGAGGAAACAATCTACCAAGAAGAGAGGTACTTTCCATGGAAAGGGAAGTCAGGGTGGTAGAGGAAAGCCTGCTACACCCAGTGATGGAGCTAATAGTAGCTCACCTCGGAATGCATCTACAGAGGATGATGCAAGGGGCAGAAGGGGTTCTTATAGAGGAAAAGGAAGAGGAGGCAGAGACAGAGGCAGAGGTAGAGAGTTGAGATGTTATAGATGTCAGCAAGTGGGACACAAGCACTATGAATGTCCAGAGAATGTGGGTGCTAGTCCAAGGAATACTGTTGTTGCCTTGGCTAGAGAAGAGGCAGAAATTGAAGAAGAAATTATTCCATAGAGGGGAGAATCCTTGGTGGTAAATAAGGTCATGTTGAAGCAAGCCAAAGAGGTCACTGAGCCTGCACAAAGGAAGACTTTGTTTAGGAGCATATGCAAAGTCCAAGGGAAGTGATGCCAGCTAGTCATTGATAGTGGTAGAACAAAAAATCTGGTTTCCACTGAGGTAATAGATAAGTTGAAGTTGAAGACAAGGGAGCATCCAATTCCCTACAGGGTGTCCTGGCTGCACAAATGGCACCAGCTGGTTGTAAAAGAGCAGTGTGAGATAGAGCTGCAAATGGGAAAATACAAAGATAAGGTCCTATGTGATGTAATTCCCATGGATGTGTGTCATATACTGCTAGGTAGACCTTGGCAGTTTGACAGAGCAGCAGTTCATGATGGAAAGAAGAACACTTACAAGTTCTTCAAGGATGGGGTACACCATACATTGATACCCATGGAAGAAGGAGAGCCATCTAGCAGAGTGATTGATCCAAAGAACTTGTTGCTGAGCATGAAGGAATATCTGTAGCAGATAGAAGAAGAAGAGGTAATTTTTGCTTTATTTTGGAAGCCTAAGGTAGTTCTTACTTCTACAAAGATTTCAGATTTACCAATAGAAATCCAAGAGATGTTAGATGATTATTGTGACATTGTTGTGGATGATTTACCTGATGAGATGCCACCTGTGAGAAAGATCAGTCATTAGATAGATTTTATCCCTGGCTCAAATCTGCCAAATAAGGCAGCCTATAGAATGACTCCCAAATAAAATTAGGAAATTAGGAGAGAAGTACAGGAGTTGGTGGAGAAGGTGCTGATTAGAGAAAGTCTAAGTCCATGTGCAGTACCAGCAGTATTGAGCCCAAAGAAAGATGGAGCCTGGAGGATGTGTACAGATTCCAGAGCAATCAATAAAATCACAATCAGGTACAGATTTCCTTTGCCTAGAGTTGAGGACTTAATGGACTATTTGAGTGGTGCTAAATATTTCTCAAAGATAGATTTGAAGAGTGGATACCATCAGATTAGAATAAGAGAGGGTGATGAGTGGAAAACTTCCTTTAAAACAAATGAAGGGCTGTATGAATGGATGGTAATGCCTTTTGGGTTGTCAAATGCACCTAGCACTTTTATGAGACTTATGAATGAGGTATTAAAAGAGTTCATTGGTAAATTTGTGATAGTGTACCTGGATGATATATTAGTTTTTAGCAAAACTAAAGAAGAGCATCTAAGGCATCTTAATCATGTCTTGAAGAAGCTGCACCAAGAGAAACTGCTGATAAATTTGAAGAAATGCTCATTCATGAAGGAAGAGTTGGTGTATTTGGGGTTTGTTGTTTCTGCAGAAGGATTGAAGATGGACCCAGAAAAGGTTAAGGCAATTGTGGATTGGCCTTCACCCAGGAATTTTTTTGAGGTAAGAAGTTTTCATGGACTTGCTAGTTTTTACAGGAAGTTTATAAGAAACTTCAGTAAGGTCAATGCACCCATAATTGAAACAATAAAGAAGAGAAAACAACCATTTAAGTGGACTGCTGAAGCAGAAAGAAATTTTAAATTTTTGAAGCAAAAGATAACAGAGAATCCTATTTTGATTCTGCCTAATTTTACTAAACCATTTCAAGTAAAGTGTGATGCCAGTGGAGAGGTCATTGGAGCCGTGTTGAGTCAGGATGATAGGCCTGTGTAATATTTCAGTGAAAATCTGAATGACACCAGAAAGAAGTATTCCTCTTATGAGAAGGAATTCTATGCAATTCTTCAGGAACTGAAGAAATGGAGACATTCTTTGATGTCCAGGGAATTTGTATTGTATTCTGACAATCATGCTTTGCAGTATATTGTACAGCAGCCCAAGTTGAAACAAAAGCATGCTAAATGGGTTGAGTATCTCTAAATTTTTAATTATTTTTTGAAACATATAAGTGGCCAAGCCAATAAAGTAGTTGATGCCTTGAGTAGGAGGCACATGCTTGTTCAAGAAACAAATTTTGAAGTTGTAGGATTTGATTTTATGAAAGAATTATATAAAACCGACCCAGATTTTAAAGAAGCATTTGAGGCATGTAGTAACCCTGTTTTAGCAGATAAAAGCCAGTGGCTGGATTATTTCCTACAGGAGGACTTGTTATTCAGAAGAAGCCAAATGTGTGTACGTAAATGTTCCATGAGAGAAAATTTTATGAAAGAGAAGCATAGTGGTGGACTTGCTAGACACTTTGGTACTGATAAGACATATGAGCAGCTGATTCATTTCTATTACTGGCCCAAGATGAGAGAAGAAGTAGATAAGGTTGTGAAGAATTGCAAAATCTGTCAATATGCTAAAGGAAGGAGCTAGAATGTGGGATTGTATACTCCCTTGCCTATTCCAGACAGGCCTTAGGACATGGTGAGTATGGATTTTGTTCTAGGATTTCCCAAGACTCAGAGAGGGAATGATGCAGTCTTTGTTGTAGTGGATAGATTCTCCAAAATGGCACATTTTATTCCATGCTATAAAACTAGTGATGCCACCCATGTTGCTAACTTGTTATTCAAAGAAGTTGTTAGATTGCATGGGTTTTCCAAGAGTATTATTTCAGATAGAGATACTAGATTCGTGGGTCATTTTTGGAGGAAATTTTGGAAGAAACTTGGTACCAAACTGAGTTTCAGCTCAGCTTATCATCCTCAGACTGATGGACAAACTGAGGTAGTGAATAGGAGTCTGGGAAATTTGTTGAGAAGTCTTGCAGGAGAGTATCCCAAGCAGTGGGACCATATTTTCCCCCAGGCAGAATATGCATATAATGATTCACCAAACAGGAGCACAAGGAAGAGTCCATTTCATATTTTTTATGGAATGCATCCCAGAGGAATATCAGAATTAAGAAATCTGGGAAAGGCAGAGCTAAGGAGTGCAGATGGTGAGGAATTTGCTTCAGAGATCTAGGCCATACATGAACAAGTGAAACAAAAACTACAAGGCAGCAGCATCAAATACAAGAGCAGAGCAGACTTGAGCAGAAAAGAAGTTCATTTTGAAGTAGGAGATTTGGTTTTGGCACACTTGAGAAAGGAGAGATTTCCAAAGAAACAGTACAATAAATTGAAGTTCAAAAAGATTGGGCCATGCAAGATACTTAGAAATTTTTCTGCAAATGCTTATGAGATTGAATTACCTCTTGATGTTGGAATATCTCCCATTTTTGATGTTGTAGATTTGTACAAGTATGAAGATGATGGTACAGAAGAAGGATCGGTAGACAAGGAACAGATTGAGTCGAAGGAACAGCTACCTCCAGCGCAACCACTGCAACTAGAGAAGATATTGGATAAAAGACCATTCAGAAGGACCAGAGGACAAGAGTACTTTCAGTACTTGATCAAATGGAAGGAAAAGCTAGAGGAAGATGCCACTTGGATGACTGAAGAGATGTTTCATAAGATAGGCAGATTAGTGGAGGAGCTCATGGACAGGAGCCCATGAAGAAATTTCCCTCATGAGTCTGATGCAAGGGAATTAGACACTGGCCGGCAATGTACGAGTTTTCTCCACATGTTGTGGCTAGGAGGGTTTGAAAAAATTTAAATTGTAACAGCTAGGTGTCAATACATTAGTTGATTGTATCATTTAGATTGGTTAGAGTTTTGGAAGTCGAATAGTTCAGTTTGTTTATCTGTCATGTTTCAGTTAGTTGAATTATTGTAATTAGGCTTTTGGTTACCAGAATGGTCCTCACCGAGGAACCAAGAAGACGCACTGTAATGTATATAATTTATATTCTTCGTATGCACTAGAGAGATAGAAAAAAGAGGAAGAGGAGGAGGAGAAGAGCAGATATTTCTGCAATAAACCTCAGTGTGTTAAAAATTGTTTCTAGTTAAATGATTTCAATGCTCATTGGCCATCGAATTTTCTCGAATTCTTATTAATGAAGAAATTTTTTGATTGAGAAATGATTGTACACTGGTTCGGTGTGAAATCGTTGAGAATGGTGATTGTATAATTCCGCGTTATCTATCTATTTTTCCCGTGAATTGGTTGGATAAACCCTGCGAGTTAAATTCCACCCTAGTCCTCTGTCTGTATCTTTATTATGGAAATTCCCACTGTATAATCGTAATGAATTCAATTGAACGAACCCATGCCATAGACCGGAGTTAAGGCATATGAAGAGCATCCAAACCCCGACTCAACCTTTGGTTGATCACTGTAGCAAAACCACGAGTAGATTCCCAAAGGCGGATTTCCCATATCGCACCGCTTTTGCGGAGAAGGCGGTATTTCCTGAATTGAAGCGATTCCATAGACCCCTCGACACGTGGCACCGGACGGGAGTACAAAATCGCCTTTTCGTATTATCATCGCGCGTTAACGGTCATACCGGGAGGTGGAGTGATATCGTCGAGTGCCTTCGATCTTGCGCAGAGTCATCGGATGGTGGTCGTCTGACGGAGATGTGTGAGGTTTAAACAAGGTACGGTGAGTGCGTCGATTGGGCGATTGAACGTAGACACGGGGCCTAGGGCCATGGTTTAAACAAAAGTTATTTATTCAAAAAAGGTGTGTGTATTAATATAAAATCGCAAGGGTTATAACCATAGCCCAAGGCTTGGAGACAATTATATAAGTTGAATATACAAGTGAAAATTCGTGAATATATGTTTATTTATCAGTTTCTCTGAAATTGACAAATAAACCCAAGGAAAGGAGGGAAGACCACATAGGGAAATAAACAGAGGAGTTCAAAAAGGGAAATTCTGACAGAGCCACGCTACAGGAGTTGACCAGTTCTCTGTGGGGCTAACTTTTAGTGCTTTTGTTGCGTCATTCTTCCTCTAAACAGGATCTTCAACTTCTTTTTATTCTTTAAGAAGTACACTTTTCAAGAACAAGGATTCTCCCACTTAGGGTGGTTCTTATTTTCTGTCAATTTGAGGAATTTATTCCTTTTCTTTAGTAATATTCACATTTCTCTGAGTTGTTGACTTATTGTGACGACAATCCCATGACCCATGTCCCCATTCACCACATTTAAAGCATTGAATCTCTCTTCCATGGCCTCTACCTATGGGTAGAAATCTTCCTTGGCTAGAGTCTCCTCTCTGTGGTGGTGTACTACTATAACTTCGTGCTTCACTCTACAAATGATAAAATATGGGTTTGAATACTCCTCTTTCTCTTACTAGATTTTTCCCTCTATTTCTCTGGCTTTGCTTCCTCTATATCTTCTCCTATTCTTTTAAGTCTACTCGGTAAGCATCTTCAATTGTTTTCAGATTTAATAAGTTGATCTCATCCTAGATATCATACCTCAAGCCATTTACGTACTTGGCTACTTTCTCAACATCATATTCCACATGTCTAGATCTAAGATTCAACCTATAAAACTCTTATATATATTCTTTCACTGTCATCCCCTTTTTCTTCAAATTCTGTAATTGCTTGAAAATATTTAACTCATAATCCCTTGGCATGAAATTATTCTTTAATTTACTAACCATTGTATCCCATTTTTTAATTTTTGGCTTCCCTTTTATTCATCTCGATACCTATAACTCTTCCCACCAAATGGCTGTGTTGCCTTTCAATCTCGTAGCCTCAAATTTCACTTTCTTTTTGTCTTTGAATTCTTCAAAGTCAAATTATTTGTCTAATGAACTGATCCAGTCCATTAATTATTCCACATTGAGATTTCCATCATATAAAGGCACCTCTACCTTCAGTCTTCCACTTTCCTTCATCAACATCGTGAGAAATTTTGTTGTCTCATTCTTTTCATCTTCTTCCTCTTCTGAAGGTTCTTTTGCAACATTGTCATCTCCTTCATCAGGCGCTCTCCTTTGGGCAACTTCCATCATCTCCATCCTTGCATGAAGGTGTTGAAACTCTTCTAGTAGAATCACATTTGCTACTGGTATTCCTCTCCCTATGCCAACTTCTCTTCTAGGTGGCATCTTTCTGAATTAAAATCTGTTTCAATAAACCACTCTCATATGAAAAAAAATGATGTACATGTGGCATTGTTATCGTGTAAAACTTTTTATAATACCTTTATACGGAAAATAAACTTCAAATCAGCCTTTTATAACCGTATCGTTGTTTCCAAACAATATCGTAACTTTGCATATCGAGTACCGATACTTACAACATGTAACTTCTGATAACTTAAAAATAAACAACTAAATCGCTGATAGTGATATGCCTATAGGTTATATTCGCGTGATGCGATATTTCACTATCTTTGAGAATTGTGATGCGATAATAAACTAAGTTTGGGGATTTGTGATGCAAACATAAAAACTTTGGTTTCAGTTGAAATCAAAACACACTGGATTGCAATAAAAATTTCTTTATTTATCACATGACAAGGCACTAAAATAGGTTTAATTCATATTTCTAAAGTGAAGAAAATAAATCATAGGAACAAAAGGATAATACTTATATTTTAACTCTTTCTGTAAGTGATCCTTAGCAGGTTTTTGGATGAATGCACATGCACAGGAACAATTAATTGCACATCTATACTTCAATCAGTTACTAAGAAAATAAAATTTACAAAGTTCTTTTTCCCTTCTCGGTATGATTACATCAATATTCACACTCTCTGTGTCTCTATCTCTCATTCTCTCTTGTCTTTCAATCTATCATTACTTTATACTAAATGCACTCGCGATTTTTAACAAACTAAACAATAAATCCTTATTCCAACGTTCGATCCATTTCATTCTAATAGTCTTATATTTTTTCTCCTATTTTAGAATTTCTCTATCTATTACAATAAATGAAATAAAATAAAATTATTACAATAAATAAATAAAAGTAAATTCGAGAGATCCGACCCTCTCTACTAAAAGATAATTTGACCACATAAGTCAGTTAAATTCATATCATGCAATTCTCCTGCATCACTTGATAGCAATGTAAGGTAATATATTGTAAAAATAAGGTTAGGCTACAAAATATAGGAAATGGAAAAATTTTGGAGGGTGGTTGTGGTTGCTACAACACTGGTGACACACTAGTATAACACCAACTCTTTGAATGAATCTTGTCCCTTATAAAACTAGTCTCAACCTTCCAGAAGTATTTTTCAATTCATTTATTATCATAAATTCCTCACTTACTATAAGTTAAAGACATATCCCCTTCCATCCTCTTCATCGGTGGAACACTTACCAAGCCAAGTCGGACTGAGTTGTTTTGATTGGGGATGAGGAGTATTTAAGTGCACAAGTAGAAGAAAAGTGTTAGAGTCTTTATTTTTATCTTTGGTGTTGCTCCACTACCAGTAGGCCTGGACAGTACCATGATGGATTCACTTCAGGAACACAAACATTGATCCACTTCCATCGATCCTAAAAAATACCCCAACGGAGTTGCTTGCTTCACCTCTCTGTGCAGGAAGCATTTCTCTTATTTCTCCCTTTATTTCATTTTTCATCGTTTCATTTTTCAAATAACTCTGCATAGGAACTTATTCATTTAATGGGTCAAAAGTGCGATCCCCACTTATTGAGAGCATAAGAGGTTGTCCCTTCAGATAAGTATGTTTACATACACCTCTCACATGCATGTTAAGGTTTTCCTCCCCTCCTTACTCTACTAGACTAGAGTGACAAGGATTAACTGAAAATATAAAACCGATTAGAGTAGGTGGAACCAATTAAAACCCAACATCATGATTTCACTATGACTCTCTCCAATAACGAACGTATTTTCCATCTGAGTATCATCAACCAAAAAAAGGAAATATTCACACAAAGTGAGGGAATATATAGAAAACCAAGTGTTAATATAGGAACAACTTCGTATTGGATTTCACCATGCTTGATTCAAAAGCCAAACACAATATCAGAAAACTAACCTATGAATTAAAACAAATAAAGGAAAGAAGCAGAATGAAAAACAAATAAAATTGAATCAAATAAAATAATAATGAAGAAAACATTGCTTCTACTCCTAAGCTAAGCAGAAGTTAGGCTAGACTCACATGAAGTGATACTTGCAATGTAGCCACCAACACATTGGTTGGCCTACACGAGCAAGGGAATACATGTAAGGAAAGATAAGAAATAAAAACATTAAACAATAAATATAAGACAATTTAAACCAATACGTTCAATGTTTGAAAGAACATGAGGAAAATTACAAACAAAACATGCAAGAGATACTTTCTGCAATTGTGTCATGGTGTCCTGGCACACTGCAAACCAAAGACTTACACATGAAAACTTTCTATGTATGAGGATGTGATGCAGGAGCATTAGGAGCATAGCCAGCAATGTGACGTTTTTGGTCACATGTTGTGGCTAACTCAAAATAAAATAAACATTAGGAGTATATAGTTAATTATTTTATCAATTTTGTTATTTATTTATGGAGCACTGTTAGTTGTTTTGTATTTAAATATATATGGAATAAATTTAGCAATTGGTTTCTTTCCCTGTGTTGATGTAGAGCCAACATAAGGATAAGTCCTTATAAATAGGGAGGTAGCGATTTATTGAGGAAACCTATTCTAAGAGGAGCAGTTTCATTCCTCAAGTATAAATAGTAGGATAATGGTAAGGAAACACCAAATTATTTTCGATATGTAGACTGCAAATTCATGTGTTAGTAAATTCAGATCATTCCGATTATAGTTGATATTATGAGTTTTATTTAAATCTGCAATTTATGTATATTTTGGTATATGTATATTCTGTTGGAGTGTGTAAAATGAAGGTGGAGGATTGTGTTCATGTAAGACTACAATTGATGAGCATTTGATCAGATTCATGAATTTCCATGCCCAAAGCATGGTTAGACGTCTAGTTCTGCGACGAGAGAAGGCGCAATGTTGTGCGAGAATGCCACAGCGTGTGGGGTTAAAGAGACTGCATTGGGAACGACCATAGCCTTGTTAAGGCACAGCTGGAACCACAAAAGAAACTATAGCCATTTGAATGCTAGTGTGGTATTTTAATACTCAGAACTAAAGCCCATGACAGCCAGGTAACCACGCAGCCATGGTTGGAAGCATTCGTGAAGTTCCATGACGTGTGAAACTCATGTGCTTTAGTTAATCTTGGAAGCATTTTAAAGGGGTTCTAGAATCCAAACTATAGCACATGCCATGAATAAGAATTTCATGTGGTTGTAAAGATTGCTGTGGTGATTTGTGAATCGCGGTTGTGAAACTAACAGTGCTCATTTTACTTGGCTTGACCTCAAAAAATCAATGAGCTCAATTTACTTTATTGTAAATTGAAACAATGAAGTTTTAAATATTACATTGATTTGTTTAAAAAAACATTTATATAGTTTATACTGCAAAGGAATTTGCAATTCGTGTAGTGGCAGTAAAGGTTATTAGCATGTGTAACTAAGGGACATGGTAAATCAAACTTGCACACTTAGACTGATGAGAGATGAATCAAATTTCATCATGTATGAAGAGTAGACCTGGGCCTTGATAAAATTGAATATTTTATTCTACTAATTTAGAAGTGGAAATTAACCTTTTCGACATCAGGATGAGAAAAAATAAAGGAAGAATAAAATTTGAGTTTCATCGTGGTGCTATCCAAATAGGACACCTCCAAATATTGAGTGATAGGATCATGAAGAAAATATGGAGGATGAAAAATTTGTAAAACATAAGGATTTTCAATATGTGCAATAGAGTGATGAAGAGCCTCGACAGATTCAAAATTCTTTTGATTATAGATAGAACTAACCTCAAGGATGCGAGAACTTGACATAACCATCAATTGTGTTTGAACTTGAGGAAGTTCCAACTCGTCGGAAGGTATATCATCAAATATAGGCGGCTTCGAAAAATTGACTATAGAGAAATCAATGACGTGACTAGATGAATCAAATAACAGGTCACAACATCCATGATCAGAAAATTCAAGATCACCAATGGATGAATCCTCATGATCTAATGAATTGTATAGAGGGGAATATGAAAGCAATAAATTTCACCCTCTATGTTTCCAGAAATGTATGATGAGGATTAGGAAGATCTGTAACCGAAATTCATCGTCTCCACATCGATGAAAATCTCACATACCACAAACTTTGTGAATTATTAGAATTATGAGTAGTATTAGAAAATAAATTCTCACATAACTCAAACATAATGACATAATCGTGGAAATTTCAGGAAAATGTAGAAGAGATGTGAAAGGAAGAGATTCATTCTTCATCACAGATTCTTTTTCAAACCTTGACTCCCATACCTACTCATTGTAAATGACATCGTAGGTTTTTTGCTCAAGAAAACATCCATCCAACACCTAATCCTAAAAACATCAAAAGAGATATTTGAAACATATGAATAAACAAGTATGAAATTTGGAGGATCCGAGGGACCAAATGATGGATGAGCTAGAGAAAATATTTCATCACACTCATCGATATTGGAGTCAAAAACTATGTATTGGTTCTAAGTATGTAAGGTGGGAGGAGGTGGTGACAATTCAACAGTAAATCTATGAATTTTTCCTATCTTAACTTGTGGGACTAGAGTTATTTCATTAGAAGTAGAAGAAGGATCACTTGGAACAAAATCCTTATCTGCCACATATTTGGAAGTTGTAGCCTCACGATAAGATGGGAGTGACCTGAAAAATTATAAGTGTTGAGGAGTTAGTGAAATGCAAACAAAATGCATAGATTCTTTCGTAAATATATTCCAATCAACTTCATTTTCTGGAAATTCACAACAAATATGTACAAAGTGCTTGTGAAAATGGCATAATGATTCATTGAGTGATTTTCAAAAGTCTAAAATTTTCTGGAACAAACTGGCACAAATGTTCATGGTAATATCTGTCAAAATCATGGAATATCTCTGTGAATTTTTTTTCAAAAGAGTGAATGGAGGCATTAATCAATGTGTGATACCATTTCCTTACGCACCCTTCGAATGTGAGAATGAACAATCTATAACCAACATCCTCAATAGGGATGTTGTGCTCTGTGCAAAACTAAATAAATCGATCAATATTTTCAAGCAAGGTTGTTTCACCGTCACCATCAAATTTAAGGTGTGATAAGTCATCAACAATATCTACCGACACTTGCAATATTGGGTTACTTAAAAAACATGTCGTGAGTAATATTGTGGGAGAAGTCATGAAATTAGTGCAGAAATTCAAAACATACTTCAAGGTCTCAGCTTGTGATCCGGCCCTCATTTTACCAACACAAATTTTGATGGTGCTAGACCCGCCAACATTAATGGGATCTCCCTAATATGAATTCCCAAATATAACTCACACTGTTTAGAGTAGGATTCCAAACAATGGGGTGTTTAATGATATGCCTTGGATTGAAAAATGCATAGAGTGGTACACGATGTCTTTGGTTAAAGAAAGTGTGTGACCCTGCAGAAATTTAGTATGATGCATGATCATTTCTAACACGTGAATGGAAAAGGAAGTTCAGTACTTTGAAGCTTGTAATAGTACTGAGCTCGAAAAGAACATGCGAGCTAAAAGACATGACACAAACTAACAAGAAAAATAGTCGACAAGTTAAAGGTGATGGGTTAATAAAACATGAGCACAAATTCAACAAGATTCGTGCAAATGTAAAATAAATCCTTCATAAGCATATGCGTAAGTTAAAAAAATTACATCGCAAATATAATAATAATAGCCCTACAATATATGCATGAAGACGTCCCCATCTATGATTTTATTATAAATGAAAGTTCCATTAATACATACAACATGAAAAACCACCTGCCCTAATAGTGGAACATGAATTGAACAACACCTATGTTGAGGGATAAAAAGTTATATTTTAAAAACCTAATTAGCCTACATTAATTGTCAATATGGGAGCAACTTTTTATTTCAAGAGTGTACTCTTTTTGAGGCTACAATTAACTAAGATTAATGCTATGAAGATGTAGTCAGAATTATAAATACAAGAGTAAATGGATTCTTGTAAAGAAATCTAATTATAGTAACATAAATGGAAATGATTTGAAATCTTAACTAAATCAATCTACAAACCATCGATCAGGGATATAGTAGCAGTAAATCCTTCCCTTAGAAATAGATGCAACTGGAATCACACTGAGGCAAGATAACCAATCTGGGAACTTGGAAGCAGCAACTAGTGTCCTCTACAGTTGGTGGTCTTGTTCTTAAAGCAATGAAATCAAACTCAAACTACTTGCTGATGAAAATAACTGAAAGGAACTTCAAAGGCTAGAAAGGAACAACAACTCGTAATTCCTATGCATACACAGCAACTGTAACCAATCTATCTGCTAATTTGAAGCTATGAATCAGAAATGAACAATAAACATAAATGGAACAACAAATATGAATTGAACAGGAATTCTAAACTTAACGCAATCATGCAACTAATCTTAATACTTCAACCATGTCGACAACCAATACCATGAAACAGTCAATCATAAAGAATCATAAATCAATAGAACAAAAACTGGAATTGAATATAGAACAACAAAGATTTATGAAGATAGCAAGGTAAATAGATAGCGAATACACTCCTTGCAAATGGTAAAATAGCAGTGCAGTTCATTAATGCTCACAATGAATCTATATTGAATTCAACAACAATAAATCAACTCTGCAACCATACTGAATTTAAACACAACTTCACACAACAGTAAGCAAAGATTAAGAACAAAAATAGCAGGGTAATTCCACCAGAGCCAGGCCCTAAGCACCAGTGAAACACTGTTGGGATACTTCAGAACTCGAGAGATGAAATGAAATGTTTCTTTTATATTAAACAAGCATGAAGTATTATAGAGGCCACTCTCTAATGCCGAGATTCAATGAAACACAATATTACAAAGGAAATGTTTTTAATAAAATAATTTCCGACCCCTACAATCACCAAAGGCGTTGCCTTATATATCAAACCCTGACGGACAAGATGAGGAATAAGATGAAGCTTGAACAACGATCCCTTAGGATCGAAGGATCCTGAGGGTTCCACTTCCCTTCTTTTAGTTATCACATGGTGTACTTTGATCGAAGCTAAGCTGTCCCCTACCTTTTCTTAGTGATGCGTTCAGATTTCCTTATCTTTGGCAGGATTTGGTCTAACGCTGGAGGAATAGGAGTTGCATTCATCTCAGCCTCGCCTTTGGTATAGTTGTTCACTTCGTCTAATTCCTGTTTTATCAAAATAAAGCAATATTTTAGTCATATTTTTACAATAAACATAAACCTTTCCAATTCCACCATAATTCTTATAATAAATCACCTTTCTAAGGTAAAAAGGATTATGTCTATTGTAAAATAATGAGAAAATACATAGTGATTTCATACCTTTTCCACTGCTCAACATACCCCCCTGCTTAATCTTTTTCATGTCCTCATGAAAACTATAGTTCACATGGAGAGCAGTTAAAGAATAATCCAGATAAGGTTTTTCATCAAAAGGCCTAAAACCATGTAGTGTAGCTAATGCTTTGAAAACATGCTTGGTCTATCCTTCAGGTAGTTCATAAATGGCTTTGTATTTTGTAGCAGAATAACATGCAATAGGGCTTCAAAACCTACACCCTAGTTAGAATGGTTCTTCTTTGAAAATGAGATTACTATAGGAAACCAAGCAGTCTGCAGCTAGCCCAAAGTTTTTATAATTAAATGGTTCTCTATTTTGCACATTTCGATTGGAAATTCCCCATTGGACCTTAGCTACTATGTAAGCCTAGTTTCTAAGAGATAAGAAATAATCTATCCCATTATGGATAATCGATTTATGGACAGGCCCCAATTCTTGGATAACACCTTCCTTTGTCATCAAACTCTTTTTCCTAGCCCAAAATTGAAATGGGTTCTGAGGTTCACTCCTAACCCACAAGTCTAACTCATTTTCCTGCCTTTGAAAAACATTATATGATTTAAGCCATTTTAACTTATTAACAACAAAAGAAATAAATGCCTGTTGTTGGATATCTCCCACAAAAGGGCTAGGATCTGACTCACAATCATTTTCAAGTATTAGATTATGTAAATAAAACTCACACAAAAGGCATTGTACCTTTATCCCATAGAGTTTGCAGCATGATACAAAGTCATCTATAGTTTTTAGCTCTATATATTTTCTTGCCCTAACTGCCTTAATCTTTCGCTGTAAATATCTTTCTAATAAAAATAAAGCATAGTTTTTGGAAGGGAATCTACAGGCTAAGACATCAGTGTACAATGACAAGAGAGTGTCCATTCGATTGTAGGATAATTTTAATTGACTCATTACCTTTTTCATCCTTTTCCTCTTCCTTTCGACACTTCTCGTGGGCTTCAGCCTCTACTTCATGGATGATCTTCATCTGCTGCTGCAAATCTTGATATCTCCTCCTAGGGACAATGTCTTCTTCCAACCTTTTCCTTTCCAATTGAGCCTGTGCCAACTCTTCCTAGAGTCTGGCTAATGTAGGGTCACTAAAAGTGTTTTGACTACTAGCTTGCATGTTTTCACTTGAAGTGGGTCTCTCTGGAACAAATTCTTCTGGAACGACTGCTTGTTGTTCAGTTTCTCCATAATTAGGCTCAACCATAGCTTCTACAACTTGGGGGTTCATCTCAGTGGCCACATTCCTCTTTTTCAAAGCTCGCTTGGGCCTTTGGTTCATTCTAAGAACTCGAATGGTTTTCCTGAGTTGTTCCACAATTCTATGAAGCTTCATTTGTTCCCTCCAAAGCTTTTCAATCTCAGTTACTTTCTTCCTTTTTCTAAATGGAACGACTGTTCCTTTTTCTGAACCTGTTTGCTCTACAGGGTTTTGGTCCTCATTAGCCGTGCCTTTAGTTAGGTTTTCTTCTTGGTTTTCTTCTTGGGTTTCTTCTTGGAGTTATTCTTCAATATTCATATGCCCTTGGCTAGATTCTTTGGGAATTATACCCTCAATTGAATCTACAATCTCTTGAGGACTTTTAGGTTGGGACATTGCTTCCATGTTCTCCTTTTCTTGTTCATGTTTTTCAGGGGAAGCAACCGTAGCAGACTCTATCACTTCGTTAGGGTTTGCTGTTTCATTCAGCATTTCTTCGAATATTTCTTTGTTGACAGATGAGTTCTCCTGCAACTGATTGATATCAATGTTAAGATCCAAAGGGATATGAGGCTACACATATTCACTCATACTGGCCAGAATTTGGGCCAATTGGTCTTCCCTTAAAGGGATTTGTGGTGAACTTACAATAGTATTTTTGGGAGGCTCTGTTCCTTCTCTTTCACTGCTATGGTTATCTTCATCCTCCTCACAGGTATGATAGCTTTCTTCTTCCTCATTCGAATATCGAATTTCTCCCTCAATTTCCTCTTCTTCATTATTTTCTTCTTTTTGACTGGTTTTTTTCTCACCACTAGCGTGGTGGCTCATTTCTTCTTCATCCGAGTAATGAATTTCTCCCTCAATTTCTTCTTCTTCATCAGTACGGGGAGTTCCTCCTTCCAATTGTGGAGATTTTTCATCCTCCAAGCTGGGCAATTCCCAGGGCTGGCTATTACTACCCAGAAGTCCTTCTATCATTCGCCTACTTCATTTTGAACGTAGGGACTATCTGTGAATTGATGGCTCAGTGATTGAGCTAGTCATTCTCTTCCTTTTCGGGGCAGGTAAGGCTAACCCTCCATCAATGGAGAATATCAACTCTTCTCAGCTATTCTATTGTTGGGTGAGACTACGGCTCACTATTAATATGATTAGGAAATGGTGGTTGACCACCATGTCTATGTGCTAAGATTTTCTTATACTGCGGGAAATATCATGCAGTAAGGAATTTAAAAATGCACGCAAATTTATAGTGCATTTTTTTTTTAATACAGCTAGTAACTTAAGGTGGTGAGGTCTTACCACGTCTTTTCTTCCGTCGCATGTTATATAGGCCTGCACTATCTTGGCCAATTCCATCCATGGTTCTCCCAATGATGCTAGCTGAACTCCTTTGCCTTTCACAACCAGTGTCTGTCCATCATCCTAAAAAATCTTCATGGCTTATCGAAGCTTGACCTTCTTTTGAGTCGATATAGTTCCTTGCGCTAGAATTCCGGGCACCTCTACAATTATTTCGTCGGATACAACTATTTGTCTTCCTCCAACCATGGAGTGTCCTTCTTGCAAGTTCTTTAAAAACTCGGTGGCCACTGTTTCATGGGGTTGTTGCATCCTTGTGAAATATGGAATCCATCCCAATCTTTCCAAAATCTCTCGTGCAACATCAGAAACAACTAGCACCTGCGGCTCACTACGAATTGGTTGTCCTCCCATCGTCTTTGCACTTTGTTAGTTCTTTCCAAACACACAATGATTGTAATCGAACAACACAACACGGTGAATTGGAATAATGTCGTTAAGTTTTTGTTATTCCCTAGAATATAGGGATTTGGTTCTCCTATAGGTAAAGAAATATCGAAATTTGATCTGCATGCAAACATCTGCGCCCTCCCTGAAGGATAATAGGTCATCCTCGACCGTCAATTAAGAGAGGTATGTGCTGCGCAACCATTGTACTACAAGAAAAATCAGGCATAATCATGATACAATCAATCAAATTATAGCTTTTACCGAAATCAATGCGTGTGATAAATCATAAATAGATATAGAACTTCTTTGTAATGATTAAAGATAAGGAGAAGCGACAGCTTAAGATGAACATAAGTACAGATGCATTTATTACCCACTTCAAACTAATATGATCGATTTATAATGATTTCCATGTATAATAGGTTCGAAATCAAAGGTTAAGGATTCAAACTTTCATTTGATATTTTAAATAGAGATATAGGAAAAAGGGTTTAATATGTCTATTGATGTTTATTAATGTGACTCCAATACCATCAGTAGAGCTCTGTTTCCCACAAGTGTCCATAACCTTGACAGAGTTGGTTTCTCACCCTCAGAACCATTTTCATTTATTTATGCTAAGGAACTGCTTGTTGAATTTCATAACGGAGGCCATTGTGCTGGCTTGGTGACTAGGTAAATCACAATGCCATTCACCAGGAAGAAGTGAAAAGTGGACAGGCCAGCTTGTGATGAGACCTCCTGTTCCAAGGACTTCTTAATTTTTTCAATTGTCCATTGGACCATATCCCTGGTTTGGTGTCCATGATGGGAATGCCAATTCACTTGCTTTCCTTATGATCATGGTAGGCTGGCTCTTGATGAGACCCCCTATCCTCCATCTACCAAATCATAAAATTATTAGTGAAATACGTAAATATTTTTTTTTCATATATCACTTTCCTATTTATACATAAAGGATGGCTCAGCACTCCTTAAGAGTAGGGATGGTGGAAGAAGTCTGAACATCTCAATAGAAAAGAATATGCCCTTATTCCTACTCCATAAGTAAAAATCAAAGAAAGTTATAACATATGGGAAGAACCAACATGATAAGGATAATCGATCAGATTAATTCAGTGGTAGTAAGATAGAAAAATCATATTATTGATTATGTCCCTTTTTCCTTTTTCTTATCATTACTAAACAACTGTATTAAAAATGACGATTTCTTTTGATTATCAAATTACAGTAAGCTTTAATTTGTATGATTGTATATGAATAGTATATTTGCCTTTAGAAGAGTCATCAGAAATCCTCAAAATGCTAATCTAAAACAAAAAAGAATCCACTCAAAAGGTGCTATTCCTTTAAAAAGGAACAGCAGAAGGAATCTGCGAAAATGCTCTTCCTTTCAAAAGGAACAGAAAGAATCTGCGAACTGCTATTCCATTCGAAAGGAATAACAGAAACAATCTACGGGAATGATGTTCCTTCCGAAAGGAACAACAAGAATTTTCGAACTGTTGTTCCTTTCGAAAGGAACAACAGAAGTGTCGTTCCTTTTAGAAAGGAACAAAAAAAACTCAAAATAAACGAAATTAACAGAGTTTTGAAAAAAAAACAATTCCATGAAACAAACAATAAAAATAAATGAACAAAAAACTCAAAATAAAATAAATAAACAGAATGTTGGAAAAAATGAATTCCATGAAACAAATAATCAAAATAAATGAACAATATTTATGTACAAATTTAAAGAAAATAAATGAATTAATAAATGGGTGCCGAGGAGGAGTTATCCCCTTCAGCAAGAATTTTTTTGTGGTCGAATCTTCCCGTAACTATTGGTAGAAGGATTCTCAAGTAAGCGGTTTATGGTACAATCATAATCAATGACCGTTTAATTTAAAGGAATGTCTAGATCCATCAATGGTGGTTAATGTAATAGTGCCATTATCATGCACTTTTTGGATTTCATAAGGTCCAAGCCATTGTGTCTGGAGTTTCCCTGGAAAATATTGAAACCTAGAATCATATAGGAGTGTCCAATCTCCTTCGTGGAAGATATTTTCTTTGATAAGGGCGTCGTGCCATTTTTCTCTTTGTTGTTGAATTAATGCTGTGTAGTGAAGATCAGAGAGCCTAATTTCATCTAACTCATTAATTTGCTACAGTATTTTGGCCTGGGCTTCATTTAAATCTAGACTCACCTTTTGGGTTGTCCTTAATGTCTAAATTTCAAACTCTATTGGAAAGATGGGCTCTTTTCCAAATACCAATTGATACGGTGAATATCCCGTAGTGGCTCTCCATGTTGTTCGATATGCCCACAAGGCTTCTGGCAGCCTGTAGGCCCAGTCATGTCTATGTGAGGCAACAATTTTTGTTAATATGGATTCAATTACTTTGTTCATGCTCTCTACTTGGTCGTTTTCCTGTGGGTGGTATGGGGTTGTAATCTTGTGTTGAACGTGATAATTTTGTAATGTCTCAGCTAGTTTATTACCCACAAAATGCGGTCCTCCATATGTGATTATGTCCCTCAAGAGGCCATATCGCACAAAGATTTGGAAAATAAATTGTATTACAGAGTCCTCTATTGCTTTTGAAAGTGCCTCTGCTTCAACCCATTTAGTGACATACTCGGTTGCAACTAGGATGTATGTTTTTTGGTTTGATGGGGGGCTAATAGGGCCAACAAAATTGAATGCCCAGTGTTCAAATGGTTCAATTACTAGTTGAGGGTTCAAAGGCATTTCATTAGACTGCCCGGGGATACCTACCCTTTGGCAGCTATCATAGGCCTGCACAAATTTTTTGGCATTTTTAAAGATAGTAGGCCAATAATAGCCTGTTTGTAAAACCTTATGGGCAGTTCTACGATTTGCAAAATGCCTGCCAGAGTGCCCATCATGGCATGCGTTCAAAATATCAAATACCTCGTCCTCCCAAACACATCTTCTTATTTGCATATCTGCCCCTATGTGAAATAGGTAGCCCGCAATCCAAGAGAATCAGGTACTATGTTGTATTATATGCTTTCGTTCATTAAGGGATAGATGTTTAGGTATTTTACCTATTTCCAAATAATTTTCTATATCAGCATACCATGGGGCTCTAACAGTAACATCGAATAGATGTTCATTTGGGAAGTGGTATTCAACTACTTCTGTATCTATTGGCTTTGGCATTCTTGACAGAAAATTAGCTACAGGGTTCTCCTTTCCAGGTCGATCTTTGATTGTAATGTCCAATTCCTGTAATAAAATCAACCATCTTGTCACTCTTCCATTTGTAACAGGTTTATTTGCTAAAAATTTAATGGCAGAGTGATCAGTATATAGTACTACAGGATACCCAGTTATATAATGTCTAAACTTATTTACAACATGTACTGCAACTAAAAATTCTTTCTCAGTCACAGTATAATTTAATTCAGCAGGGGATAGATTTTTGTAAATGTAATAGATTGCATATGGTTTCTTGTCTTCCTCCTGCCCAAGTACTGCTCCAATTTCTGTGTCTGAGGCATCGGATGAAATTTGGAATGGAAAATTCCAATTTGGGCCCCTCAGCACTGGGGCTGTTGAAACAATCTTTTCAGATCATTCAAGGCACTGTCACATTTATATGTCCAAATAAAATCAAAATTTCCAGTTAGTGCATATAAATGTGCAGCTATTCGAGAATAATGTTCTATAAATCTCCTATAATAACCAGAAAATCCAAGAAAGCTACGTACCTCTGTTTGTGTGGTGGGTGTGGGTATTAACAAAATTATCTAAATTTTGGCTGGATCCACCTGAATTCCAGCTGCTGAAATATAGTGCCCTAAGATAACTCCTTCAGTCATCATCATATGACACTTTTCATTTCTTAAACAAAGCCTAGTGTTAATAAATCTTTTCAACACTTTTTCTAAATTTTCTAGTGCTGGATCAAAATCATCCCCATAAGGTGTGATGTCATCCATGTATACTTCGAGCCCTTCATTTATTAAGTCTGCAAAGATGCTGAGAATGGCCCTTTGAAATGTAGCAGGAGAATTGCATAGGCCAAAGGGTAAGACTCGGTAGGCAAATGTCCCCCATGGACAGGTAAAAGTAGTTTTGTCTTAGTATTCATGGGTAATCTGGATTTGACTGTACCCACTGAAGCCATTGAGGAAGGAAAAGAATTTCTTTCCTGCCAATGTGTCTAATACCCGGTCAATGAAAAGAAGGGGAAAGTGGTATTTCTGGGTTTCCTTGTTAAGTTCACGATAACCTACACATATTCTCCACTTCCCGTTCTTCTTTGGTACCACTACTAATGGAGAGACCCACTTGCTATTAGATATTGGGTAGATGAAATTAACATCCAATAGCTTTTGTAATTCAGCTTTCACAATATATTTAAGGTGAGGGTTTAGTCTTCTTTGGGGTTGGCGAATGGGTCTTGCATCTTTTTCAATATAGATGTGGTGTGTACACAATTGGGGGTCAATTCCTTTCATGTTTGGGTAATCCCATGCAAAGGCTGCTTTGTATTTCTGTAGTAATTGGACCAACTTCTCTTCTTGTTCAGCAGTCAGATTTTTGTTAATGTTTAGAGCTTTTCCTGGCTCAATTTCTACAACCTTGCTGTTTTACACAGAAGTAGTAGGTATTACATGATCAGGAATGTCTTTCAGAGGATCTTCTTCATCTTTATTGTCAAATGCTGTCTTTACCATGTGACATTGCAGATGGGATATGATTTGTGGTTTATTAGTAAAACTATTAATGATATCATCCTCTGTTTGGTCTTTAAAATCAAGAGCATCTTCTATAGTTAGAGGTGATCTCATATTTTGCATAAGATATGATAAAGGTTGTTTTCTTGTTTTGACTATTGATAGGCTTGGTTGGGCTGGGGGATATAAGGCTAAATTCTTGACATAGTTTCCCCTTGTTATTGTCATGTTGCCTTGTCGTCATCCAACATAAGCATCGACAGTTTCCAACCAAGGTCCACCTAGGATTAATGGGTGTTCATCTAGTCGGTTCTTTGGATTGATAACTTGGAAGTCAGCAGGGTATTCCTAGGAATCTACAGATACCATTACATATTGTAGTGTACCTTCTGGTTTGACTACCGATCATTCAACCAACTCCAATAAGGTTGTTGTTGGTTCTAGCGATGTAATGCCAAGTTTTTGACAAGTAGTGGTTGTTAAGATATTGATTGCTGCTCCCAAATCAACTAAGGCATTTGGAAATGATTGCCAATTGATTTGCACTGTCACTATAGGATTTCCCGAGTCTTCATATTTGATAGGTGTTTCAATTCCTGATAATAAGTCAGATAGAGTCCCGACTATTTGGATAGTTGGATTGGTGGTTGTTCTCCTCTTTGGCTTCTTTATGCATAATTCCTTAATGGTTTTTGCATATATAGGGATGTCTTGGATAGCTTGGAGGAGAGGGATTTTTATACACAATTTTTTTAATTCTCCCAGAAGATCAAAATCGGGATGTTCTAATGGCCGTGGTATGATTAATCGTTCTAGGAATGGTGGAGAATATGTAGTTACTTGTTGTTGAATTTTTTGTTGAAACTCTTTCTATTTTGGTAATGCTTGTTCTACAGGTAACGGATCTTCAATATGAACATTATTTTTTCTCTCTATTTCTACTATGCGCACAAACATTAATTGAAGGTCATTACACTCCCTTAGTTTAGTTTCTAATTCTGGGGGTTCCATTATTTGGACAAACTAAACTGGCCTATTGTTTGGGTTTGGGTTGGGCTAGGCTGGTAGTTGTGGTCTTAAGTTTGTCTAGGGGTTTTTATAGGGAGCTGGCAGTGTAGGTTGAGAGAGAGGGATTGTTTTAGCTGGATGATTTGTAGGTCTTTGCCAGTTTGACTACCATGGCTGACTCTGCGAAGTAGAGGGGGACCATTGTGTTGGATAAGCATTGTTTTGCCAAAATGGTGGGCAGAAGGAAAATTTGGCCTATTAGTTTTATTTGTTTGATTTGGCCAAGATGTTGTAGGGAATGGCTATTGTTACCAATTGGGGAAAGGTGGTTGATTTTTACAAATTCCATTATATTGCTAAGCATTGTATTAAGGAGGCTAAAAATAAGAAAATGGTTCAGTTGGCATACCTAATTGTCGTGGCTACCATTGTTGGCGCTGATTAAGAAGACATACCACTTATGATTCTTATTCCACCTCCTTATAAACCGATTTTAGGCCAGGAAGCAAGGGACATTCTTCTGTGGGATGATATTTCGTGCAAATGGCACAAACTTTGATTACATCCAACGGGAACTCTTTTTGGTTGTGTTTCTTCCTGCATCTAGGACAAAATACTGCCAAATTTTTCTCTGCTTCTACTTGCTTCTATTTGGCTTGCATAATGTCGAACTACGTTGTTAGAGGGCCTAGAATATCTGTTTTAAAATCTTCCAGCAGATTTCCAATCTCTGCACGAGTTACACCTTCATTGGAGGTCTTGTTGTCCCTTGTAATCATATCACGTTCTGTTTATTTTAGCCTTATGTTTCCCCTCGAACTCTTGATACACAAATCAATGATGTTAGGATAGCTTTCTTGATATATGTCACCCTTTCCCATAATATTCAATGTCTCAACCCATTGATATTTCATTCCCCTAATTAATGTAGTTTTCAACACATTATCAGGTAAGGGTAAGGATGCATAAGGATATCTCTGAAGATTGTATTGAAACCGTTCCACATATTCTTCCAAGGTTTCATTTGGTTTTGTTGTCATTTGGAATATTTGATATTTTAGTTCCTGAGACCTGCAATAATCTTGATACTTATTTAAAGACACAGCTTTCGTCTGATCCCAATCAGTTATGACACCCCCACCTAATCCCATAAACCATCGTAAGGCTGCTCCTTTTAATGTAGAAGGAAATATTTTTAATTTTTGGGGATCGGTGGTATAATCATATCCCCTTCATAACACATCGAATAAAAAAAAAAATGCATTTGTATCTTTTGATGTTAAGCCATTAAATGTGGGAATATGTTGAAGGGAAATGGACTTCATAGGTGAATTGACTGCAGTATCTGCTATATGATATTGCAGCGTAGAGGTTTGTTGGGGTGTCTGCTGGTTCTGGTTTTGGTTCTAGGCCATTTGGTCAAAGATGTGCCAATACCCTTCTGGGATCTCAAGGGAATTTCTAGGCTAGCTAGAAGGAGCAGAAATGGCCTTGACAGCATTTCCCTTATCTAGAACAATAAGTATTCCTTGTTGACCTACTGTTTGAGGTGATTCAGGACCTTGGTTTTGAACGAATTTAACGACACTTCCCTTATCTGGACTGCTTATTGTTTGGGCTATTTCAATAGGATATTTTGGGTCTCCTGTCTCTCCTGTTTCCCCTTCTCCTTCACGGTGATTACTAGAGTTTCCTTCTTGAGGGAAATTATGTTGGGATTCTCAATTTCTTGGGAATCTTGCTCAATTCCCACTGTCTGACTAAGTATCTCAGCAAAGGCTTCAGATGGCGACTCTGTGGCCTGAAGGGAACTAGTAGGTTGTCTAGAGATAACTCTCCTAGGTCATATTGATGGCTGAGATTCAATCCTTTTAAGGATTTAGTCAATAAAATTTTTCTGGCCAAGGGTCACTGGTCCCTTAGGTTTTTCAATTTTAGGAGGAATTTTTTTTTTCTTAGTTGGTTTATTCATTCAAGAAAACAAGCCTTCATTCCTACCTAATGAAAGAAGCTTACCTGATTCTACCATGAAGCGGGTTGTGAGCAAGTATGTTCCTTGTCCAGTGCGCAGGTTCTTACCTTCCGTCTTTAATACCCAATTCCTCACGACCAGAGGAAAATAAATTGTGCATCACTCCTTTGAAATGACATACACTCTCCCCGGCAATGGAGCCAAAATGTTGAGGGATAAAAAGGTACATTTTAAACACCTAATTAGCCTACATTAATTGTGAATCCAAGAGCAACTTTTTATTTCAAGAGTGTAGTCTGTCTGAGGCTGCAATTAACTAAGAGTAATGCTATGAAGATGTAGTACAGAATTCAAAATACAAGAGTAAACAAATGCTTGTAAAGAATTCTAATTACAGTAACATAAATGGAAATTCTCTGAAATCTTAACTAAATCAATCTACAAACCATCGATCATGGATACAGTAGTAGTAATTCCTTCCCTTAGAAATCAATGCAACTGAAATCACACTGAGGCAAGATAGCCAATCTGGGAACTTGGAAGCAGTAACCAGTGTCCTCTACAGTTGCTGGTATTATTCTTAAAGCAATGAAATCAAACTCAAACTACTTGCTAATGAAAATAACTGAAAGGAATTTAAAAGGCTAGAAAGGAACAACAACTCGTAATTCCTATGCATACACAGCAACTGTAACCAATCTATCTGCTAATCTGAAGCTATGAATAAGAAATGAACAATAAAAAGAAATGGAACAACAAATATGAATTGAACAACAATTCTAAACTTAACGCAATCATGCAACTAATATTAATACTTCAACCCTGTCGATAACCAATACCATGAAACAGTCAATCATAAAGAATCATAAATCAATAGAACAACAACTAGAATTGAATATAGAACAGAAAATCTTTATGAAGATAGCAAGGTAAATAAACAACGAATACACTCCTTGCAAATGGTAAAATAGTAGTGCAGTTCGTTAATGCTCACAATGAATCTGTATTCAATTCAACAGCAATCAATCAACTATGCAACCATAATGAATTTAAACACAACTTCACACAACAGTAAGAAAATATTAAGAATACAAACAACAGCGTAATTCCACCAGAGTCAGGCCGTAAGCACCAGTGAAACACTGCTGGGCTACTTCAGAACTCGAGAGATGAAATGAAATGCGTCTTTTATATTAAACAAGCATGAAGTATTATAGAGACCGCTCTCTAACCCCGAAAGTCAATGAAACACAATATTATAAAGGAAATATTTTTAATACAAGAATTTCCGACCCCTACAATCACCAAAGGCATTGCCTTACATATTAGACCTTGACAGACAAGATGAGGAATAAGATGAAGCTTGAACAACGATCCCTCAGGATCGAAGGATCTTGAGGGATCTGCTTCCCTTCTTTTAGTTATCACATGGTGTACTTTGACCGAAGCCAAGTTGTACCCTGCCTTTTCTTAGTGATGTGTTTAGATTTCCTTGTCTTTGGCAGGATTTTGTCTAATGCTGGAGGAACAGTAGTTGCATTCATCTCAACCTCGCCTTTGGTATAGCTATTCACTTCATATAATACTTTTTTTATCAACAAAAAGCAAGATTTTAGTCATATTTTTACAATAAACATAAACCTTTCCAATTCCACCATAATTCTTATAATAAATCACCTTTCTAAGGTAAAAAGGATTATGTCTATAGTAAAAGAATGAGAAAATACACAATGATTTCATACCTTTTCCACTGTTCAACAACCTGCTCTTCCAAAATAATTATACTCCCTCTATGGTACATAGAAGCCAAGGCTGACACAAAAATATTGATCATTTCTAAGCCTAAGCCTAGCCAAAATCTTGGCTCCCAAAAGTGTCTTACAAGAGTTATCCATATGTATTTATAAGAAAACGGGGGCTGACTCTTGGCATGGACCCTTGGTTACTCTTGGACTCCCCTCATGACTCCTCACATTACATATGACTCTTCACATTCCATCATGGACACATGGAATTTCACTTATACAATAATTAAAAATAATATACATTTTTCACTCATACCCATATAAGAAAAACTACGGTAGAGACAACTTGACAACCTAACAAGACAAAACACTATGATGTTGGAGTTTGAGTTAACTCAAGTAGGGAAACTTCAACATGATGTCTCTTAGTCACACACTCATGCCAATATTGGTATTGTGCAATGATCTGAACAAAATGTGAGATGGTGTTAGGCTAGAAGCAGACTCTTGCCTCCATAGAATTTGGGTACAATGTCTTGGAGCTAGTATGAACCTCTTGCTCGGTCATGAACAACATCGTTCGAATATGAATAGGGACAGAAATATAGTTTTGCATGTTATTTCTGTTCAACTTCAAGTCCTTCTTGGTGGTGATCTGCTTTAGCTTCTCTAAGTACTCATCAATCTACTTTTGCACTTGTCATTTGTGCTTATCTTGGGTGAGTGAACCGACTGATGGAATATTGTGGGTTCTCAACCTGAAGTCGAAACTGTTTTATAAATATGAATATGCAGTCTGAATGTTTATGATAAATGTAGTTATCTCTTAGTTGTTCTATATTAGTATTCGAGCATTATCTTTCTCTAGCTCTGTCAGTGGATTCATCATATTTACCAATGTGAGTGGTGTTGCCTTGTACTGCATTCTCCAATTATGCACATAAGTGATGGTAGCTTTCACATTCCTAAGGATAGTGAAAAAATATCTAGACTGAAACTACAAGTTGTTCAATAAGAAAACCACCTTATGCACAATCATGAGCTCCTAATATAATTCCTATATAGTGTCTCTAATTGTGGATACTTCAAAAATTATTACTACTCTCATTTCTTCAAGGTGAAACTATGCAGAAGCTGCACTCTACACTCGTGTGTGGAGTTGTCCAATATCTTCTCAGGCATCGTGTAGGTTTTGTACCAACCGTTTTTTCTTGGCCATCGAGTACTGAATTTTTTATTTCACATCACCCATAAAGGCTAAGTTGGACTTCGAAATAGTGTTTGGATTCCTGCTGGTGTCCACCAGAATCACCCTTTCTCTCATGAATGCAAGGAATACATGATCACCCAGTAAGTTCTTTCCATGTGCTTGTATAATATTCTTCTATAGTTCATCGAATGACATATTATACAGATCCATCACTAGATCATCATCAAGGGGAACTACCTCCCCTTATTCTCTCAGGGCTTGCTCCACTAGTACAAAATTACTAATTAGTTACTAAGATAATGACTAAAATTTGCATATAAATGACTATTTTTTGATCGGTGACCAATAGTAGCTAATTTACAGTATCTTATAACATGACCAATTTTTAGTCGTTTTTAGCTTAGTCATTAATTGGTTGTCTCAATTTTGTTGTCTAGTAGCATATTTGGTCATTGATTTGGTCATTGATTTGGCCATTGATTTAATCATTGATTTAGTCATTGGCTTTGATTGATTTAGTCATTTATTTAACCATTGATTTGGTCATTAATTGTCACAATTAATTACCAAATATACAACAAAATACATTACTAGATAATAACCTGACAAAACCAATTAATGACCAAAAAAATATGACTAAAATGTTGGTCATATTACAAGATACTGTAAATTAGCTACTAATAGTCATATATATGCAAATTTTAGTCATTGTTTGAAAATAATTAATGACCAAAGAAATATGACTAAATTTCAATTGTGTTATAAGACACTGTAAATTAGTCATATACATGAAAAATTTAGTCACTATTTGCAATCACAAATTTATCATTTGCAGTAGTCATTTACCGTTTTTTGGTAGTTTCATATTTATTACATAAATGACTACTTTATTAGTTTATATTCATTTCATTTAATTTCATTAACAATCATAATAAGATACTAATTTAGTCATATATTCATTTTATTTGTGTTCATAATTAATAAATGTAAACTGCTAATTTAGTAATTTTAGATTGATTTTATGTGTTCATTATTAATCAACATACATTAATTAGTATGATTTTGCAACTAAATTAATAATGTCATACAATGTACTTGTTCATCTAATATGAGAACACAAAGATACATATGTTAATTACAATACTAAGTAATATCAAGGGCAACTATAAATAACACATAAATTATATTATATAAAATGTCAAGTATTACAATATGAGTTTCCAGATTAATATTGGTTGGAGTACAATTAACACATTAAATATTGTTTCATGACTTCAAAAAATTATCATTCTATTTCCAATATATTCCAGGTGAATTCACCAACTCTGAAAGCTTGGTCATCAGTCTCTATGTGTGTCTTATGCGGATATTGGCTGTACAGGTACCACTAGACCAGTTTTCTTGTCTCTCTCTTTAATTTGCATTTTTTCGCTCTACTGTTATTGTTCTCCTCTTTCTTCAATTCATGCTTCTTGCCATCAATAATGGGTTCCTTCTTTGGATAAAAAAATAAAAATTAAAAAGAAAAATAAAAAAAGATATAATGCAGAGTATAAGACATGAAAGTCGATGAACACTGGAATATAAACTAAAGTAGGATATAAAATATTTATACGATATATACCTCAACATAAGAAATATTTAAGTTAAGAAATATTGATAATGCCACTTTTCCCCATAAAAGGGAGAAGCTCAAACAATTTTTCTTCAGTTGGGAAATAGTGGCCACTCTCTAGCCAAATGACCTGCATAAAAAAAGAAAATAAAACATCACATAAAATAATTTTTGTACCTATTGTGTTCTCAGTGTACAACATTTGTTAATGAAATTTTATCTTCAACTAAAATAATAAATTAAAATAGCACACATTCAGTATTTTGGATTCTCATGCTTATGGTACATTGCAATTTTGATTTTATACAACATAATCAAACACAACAGAGATAGAAATTTATACTCATAAAGTATCAAGCTCTACTATTATAGTTGTATCGTTTCATCTAGTTATCTTTAAGAAGAAGTGACACCTCAACAATAAAAATATTCAGTATAAATCTAATGGGTGGAGAAAAGTATTGCCGACAAAGGATTAAAACAAGAAAATAAAAAAGAATAAGATAAGACTTTGTCAAACGTCGACATACTATTCCAGGGGAAAAGGAATCCAATTCTGAGAAGCCAACAAATTATATCCATAGGAATACTAAACATGTTGGCTCCACATTTAAAGGTAAAGTAATTGGGACTAGCTATATCAGATATTTTTTAGAGTGTACGGGTAGCTACTAACACCATTAATAAGAATTTTAAAATATATCTACCACGTATGACCTCAAATGTGGAAAAAAATTCGATATATACACAACCTGTATATGTTTCAAAATGCATTGCAATGATATAAGAGTATCAAAATAAACTGCAAATAATTACGTATTCACTGTCCAATTTTATTCCAAAACAACATTCAAATAATTGTTATAACTTACCCTGAAAAATATGCCAAAATTTCCATTCATTGTCATGAATATCTTTGGCCATGAGTTCCTCGAAAGGTGGTTGCTTAGTGAAATACTGCCAAGAACAATCAAAACTTAAGAATATGAAAAATAACCTTACCTTTTTCTCCTTCAAAGAATGTTGTCTTCTCTTAAAAAATGTCTAAAATTATAAACACTTATCTATTAAATCACAAATAGAACAAAAAATATGGGAAAATAAGAACCGCACAAGTGGAAGACAAACTTTTTCTACAGCGCGTTGTGGCACATAAAACCTCTCATCGGTGCTAGTGTTACTTGCAGTCAAATTTTTACAAAATTAATTATTCGGTTGCTTGCTTGGTGTGCCAAGGTGAGAACCAAAATAAAAATATCTCTTCGCTTGTTGCACAGTATCATCAATTTTTAGTTCCCTGCACAAATGGAACTAGTACCAAAGCATTTCTCCCCAAAATTGGAAACTATAGCAAAGAGCATATAATGAAATTAAAAATGTATTACAACATTAAGAGGTTGCAATGTCATTTGAGCATATACTTCATCTGTTTCCACATATTCCTAGCATTCAATAAGGTCTTTATTAAATTTTAAATCTTTTATATATAACGATGTGAATAAAAGTGTTCACAACCAAAGCAAGGATGAAATACAGAGAAACCACATGAATTGTAGCATTGTGAAGTTGGCTTATTTAATTAAGTTGGAAAATTCATATAATTGGATATATGAGAATCAACCTCCTTGTTTGTTGAAGCAGCTACCTAAAATCACATTGATTATGATCAGTTTCATTACGTAACATTAAAATTTCAAAATACTGGAATCACATTTTATGATGAAAATAAGATAAGCATTCATGATATTCAGTCATTTATGTCCAAAAGAACATTGCAAATTAAAAACTAGTGACAAACAACCTCACCTAATCATTGTAACCCTATGGAAAATAAACAACCTTGCTCCCAACAGTAGGTAAGAACACAAGAGGTCCAACATAGGCATGCCAAAGCTCTAAATTAAGGCATCTCCTTTCCCCTACTTTATGTGACATGAACAAAAAAAATTGTCAATTGGATATTCCTTTAGAAACCTCTCAACATTCCAATAGTAAATGTGTAAAGTAATATGATATTATGAATGTAAAATTTACAGTATAAAGCACATTAACTTGACAAATATTCCATATGACAGTATTTTCCATAGAAATTCATTCTCTCTCTTTCTTTGGTTGTTAAATTCTTTGTCCAGTCACGTTGGAATTCTAGAATCTGTGAAAATTCTTGAATAGAGTTCTGCAGAAATCCTATTGAAGTGTCATGGTTTATTTCTCCTACTTGATTAAGTTATACAATTTATTTTTAGAAAGAATATTTAGAAAATATAGAAGTAAATGTTGATGTCTGGATATGAGTAAAACTCAATCCTTTTCTTCACATAAAGTATCAACCCGAGGATGTTAGTTATTTCAAGACTAATGAAAAAGTATATGCAGATATAAGCACATGACCTATTGTAGATCACAGGGTTAAATCCATACAAACAGACCACTATAAAAACAATTAAATAAACTACACAATTTGAACTTCATTCATAGCAATTAAACGTAAACTGTAACAACAGTAAAGAAATCACACTAAGATAGAAACATTGCAAGAAAAAGGAAAACGCAGTACGTGATCAGAAGAATGGGCCCAACTCCTTGATCAGGGTTGCGGAAAGCTCACGAATTATAGGAGAAACAAGCTACTGCACATTCAATTAATGATAAAAAAAAATTGTTATCAAATCTTTATGTAAGAGGGCTTAACCCCGATTCACAGCCTGCATGCCACTTTATACAAGTGTTGTGGAACGCTCAGTTCTTCTCAGCAACTCTATGGTTACAAAAATACATCGTGTTATAACAAAAACCTAGTTTCCTAGAAAGAAACCATGAAAAGGCCTGAAATGGCATTGATACAAAAAATTATGTTATGCTATAACAATGAATGAGAAAAATGCTGGAGATGATAGGCTGTTCCTTGACTTGCGGCTGAAACGCTCCTATTTTAGCAAAATCTGTAGAAATATCAGGGTCAATATGGAAAAATGTAAAACCTCCGTGAAAAATACTTCATGAATAAAATATCGCATGAAAAATAAGGAAAAGGGTTTTACCTCATATGTTTAAGAGTAATAATGGCACAAAGAGATAGAAATATAGGGTAAAATAGGAAAGAAAAGTATACAAATATGGTACCCAACATCTCCCCCCAACTGATCTATCTGTATGTCCTCATGCGACTCGTCATCTCCTTAGATATGGATTGGAACGACTCTGATTGGAATGAAGCTATGTCAGGTCATACTCTGTAGCCATTTATGTTCCTAGTGGCTTATATCCTTATGTCAAAACAACATCCTTCCACCAGTTTGGATCAACATTATATGCAGGGGTATATCGCTCAACTAGCAACCAGAGAGGGGGGAATTTAAACTTTATGCCCATGCAACTGACCCCAAATGTATGAATGCATGCCACGAAACGTGGCATTCTCTCTAAATCTCATGCAAATTTGGGTGCCTCAAATGGTTCTCTTTCTCTAACAGCTGAGGATGACATCATCCACCTTTTATGACAACTGTCTGGTGCTTCCTTGTGAAACATCATAATCTAGCCAACACATAGGTCAGCACCATTCTTGGTTGCCAACATATGTTCTTTATTGTCCTCAATCTGTAGAAATGTATAATGCTTGTTATAAATGTTTGAGGACTGACCATGCTCTCTTCTCATCATTAATGGCTTTCCGACTTGATTTTCTTCAAATGTGTCTGAGGCCTTTCTCCATTTAATCTGATTAATGGTATGGGAGGTGAAAACCCTTAAATGGATGTCCCCCATGAATCGAACGGGGTTAAAGTAATAATCATGCCTTAAGTAATACCCATGCATGTAGAGCTCGCACATTATGTGTTGTCCTATAATATCATGAATTTTTAAAATATGGAGAAATTGAACGGGGTCCTCAATTTCATACCAAATATCCTTATATATACTTTCAAGAAAAAAGAAAATAATTTTTTCATGAAGGAACAAGGCATAGCTATGTGCAAAAGGTCTCCACACCATTACCTGTTGTGCCAGGGAGAACATCTGATCCTTGTCTGTCTTCAGCAACTGCACTTGTTCTTCCAACTCCTCTATTCTGGCCTTTTGTTTGGGCTTCTTCAACCGTGCCTTGTATAACTGATCCATGTACCCTGTGACCACTTCGGCAGGCTATTCTTGAACCCTAGTTGTTTCCTTCTTATGGTCGCTTGCAGAAGACTTCCACTTATGAATCTCAACATCCAATATAGATTCTCGACCTTTAAACAACTCTTTGATCGGGTCAGTCTGGGTAGCTATAGTGGAGACTTCTATTTTTGGCTTTACTTCCCTCCATTTGTAGATTTCTACCTTCCTTTTCAATCGTGAAACTTGCTTCTTCAAATCCTGAACCTCCTTTTTTAGTCTCATGGTTTCACTGAACTACAGCTGATACTTCTTCTTGAGAGGTAACCTTCTTTTCTCACACTCATCAACCCATTCATGTTTAACAATGAATTTAGTTTCTCATCCTATAACAGGCTCAAAAGTCGGTGGAATGCTACTGGTATTCTCCACATATTCTTTTTTCAAGCCCTTCTAGCTGGGCTCTCTATCTCCAAGGGTTTCTTCTTCGATGTTTCCTCCGGGAACTTCTGCCATCTGGTTGACAATTTCATTGGCCACTCTGTGTTCGGATGTTTCCATGGGAACTCTGTCTTCCTCACAAGCCTCTAAGTGTCCTGGTTCAGTAGTGGCTGGGCCAATTTTAGCCGTGTCAACAAATTTAAGCATTGGGGAAACAACTAATTCTTCCATTAAAATTTTGGGCAAGAAAAATCCCCTCGCCCCTCTAGGCATCAGGGAATGGAAAGTAGAATGGGGAAGAGACTCATCACCTTCATTTCTAGTTTGAACCATAACTTCACGCATTACTACCTCAACCAGGATCGATGTTGTTTCTTGTTGAACAACATCGATTCCATGGCTTATTTCCCTTCTTTCTTCTTGCCCCTTGCTCGCCATTTCCTCTTCATGGGTCAACAGTGGTTCTTGAGGTCCAACGTCAATTTCACAGGCTGAATTATCCTGTTCTAACTGAATTGGGGTGGTTCTTGTGTAACACCCCCACCTATATCAGTATCTATATCTATATGGGCAGGTGATGTTGTTTTTAGAAAAACAGCATCACTTTCCATTTCTCTATCCACAAATTCACTTCTTTGTTCTTCATTGACAAAGTATGATGACTGTATAAAATTATCGACTTCCTGTACAATGTCCATAATTTCTTCCTCTATGGGTTCTTCAAGTGAGGCTGGTTCTTGTGTGGTGGCCTTGTTTGTGCCACAAATTACCTCTTCCATCCTGATTCCTTCCTCTGCAGCATTTTCAAGTGACCTAGTTCTTGTGTGAAAACCTCGGCTGTATCACCAATTACCTCCTCCATCCTTGTCTCCTCAGGTTCCTCCTAATCAACTGTCATCTATTCTTCCTCGGGTTCCTCATGATCAACCTCCATTTCCATTTCCTCAAGTTCCTCTTGATCAATTCCTTTTGAATGTTCTTCTTTTGGCAGACCAGCCTGAGAGGCTGGTTTCTTTTCTCTAGCAGCAATCATGGCTACTACATCTTCTTTTGAGGACCCAAATAATTATGCCCAGGAGACCCGAAGCTTGTTTATTGCATGCATTACCAATAATTTTACCAAACTGTGATTGGAAAGCACTACCAGCATTCGGCGTGAACTCCGAGCAGCTTGAGCCATATGATGCAACTATTTCAATAGGGAGAAGGGCATGTTCAAGGCATGTACCTAAGCCTGTCGAAATAAAAGGTGCATTAAAATTTTAAAATGACACTTGAACAGAGTTGTGGCTCGACCCTCACAGGTTATGTATTTGATTACGAAACCCCCAACTTCATTCCAAGGATATGGTACCGTTCAACGCTCATATCCTCTGCCCATTTGAACGACACTTTCTCTTGCTTGAAAGAACAATTCAGGAAATTCTAGAAGAGAAAATTTCCAAGCAAACCATTGCTACCCCTGTTGTCTCAGCCCGTTAACCTCTATGATTGCCTCTTTTGTGACAGGAACTTCTAGACCTCTAACCCGTGAATAATTATCCTCTAAATTAAGTGCGAATTCCATTTTGATTACTCCATCAAACCCTTGCAATCTGTCAAAGTAGGTATCCCACCCTACGTCGACAAATACTTGCCAAACTTCTGTGTTGTTGTGCACTGAAGCTGTGTTTTCAGGGTCATGCCGCACAACTAGCCCACCCATACTGTGGAGAATTGTAGCAACACTTCCTGTAACAGCAGACCATTGGGAAAGGTGGTAAGTACCGAATTCAAAGAAACAACATGGTGAAAATGGAAAGGTGGTAATAGTAAATACGGTTGGTAACTCTCGAAAACCAAGAAAAATCATACAAGAATATGGTAAGTGTGGTGAATAGAAATAATAATTGTTCATATAAGGTGGACGAGACATCTTAGGGATCCCAATATGTATTAAATTATGATACCACATATTGATGGGAATCGTAACGTGTACCATGAGAAGATTGTCATACTTGATTTATGAGGCAATTATTACATCGTCCCTGGCTATGATGGCACTGCCCCCCAACTTAATGTTTTTCCATCTGCGGCATTAAAATCTTCACATGGGATATTTAATTAAATCAATAAAATTCACATGGAGGCATACCTGATGGCATACCTAGACGATGTGATAGTTGGTAGGATGACGACGCAGTAATGATGTGTATTGTAGTAACAAAAATAAGAGTAACAACATCCGGTGTAACAACATCGGGAGTAACAGCAGTGTGAGTAGTAGAATAGATGTAACAATAGTGTGACTAACAACATCCAGTGTAGTAGCATCGAGTAGCAGCATTGGAGTAACAAAATCGAGTAGAAGCTTCTGGTGTAGCATCATCGAGTAGCAGCAGTGCGAGTAGCAACATCCGGTGTAGCAGCATTGATTAGCAACATCAGAGTAACGACATCGAGTAGCAACATCTGGTGTAGTAGCATCGAGTAGTAGCAGTGCGAGTATCAGCATTTCGTGTAGCAGCATTGAGTAGCAACATAGGAGTAACAATAGTGCGAGTAAAAACATTCAGTGTACCAGCATTGAGTAGTAGCATCGGAGTAACAACATCGAGTATCATCATCCGGTGTAGCATCATCGAGTAGCAGTAGTGGGAGTAGTAGCATTAAGTAGCAGCATCGAAGTAGCAGCATCGAGTAGCAGCATCCGGTATAGCAGCATCGAGTAACAACATCGAAGTAACAAAATCGAGTAGTAGCATCCGATGTAGCAGCATCGAGTAGCAGCAGTGTGTGTAGAAGCTTTCGGTGTAGCAACAACTGATACTTTGGAAAAAAATTCTTTGATTTTATTTGTCTTACTCCTTAGTAGTAACTCCTGCAAAGAGACAATAAGATAAACAATACAATTCTTTATTATTTTATTATATATATATATATAATTTATTTTTTATTTTATTTTTTTATTTTTATTTTTACAAGAAGGGTGCAAAGGAAGGATCCTCTGCGTTGATGACCTTCAAACCAGATTTCTTAAAGAGTTGTTTAATAAAATAATCCTTAGAGGTCGAGCGGTGGTATAGTCTTAGGCGATGTCCATTGACTATAAATGAAGCACGTGTATCATCAATTGTGACTCGCGTGACTGTTTCATTCGAGTGAAAATTTGAAGATGGGTAAGACTTTTGTGAGAATTCGGGGCGGAAAACTTTTTTCCTCCATAGTTTGGCCAAACATTATTCAAAGTTTGGCCAAAATATTCAGTAGTTCAGCCAAACATTTGAAATTATTTTGGTCGAACTTTGTTTGTCATTTACATTAACAGTGTACTGACGGGAATGGCAAACAGATTTTTTGCTGAAGATTGAAATACCGACAAACAAAGTTCGGCGAAACTATTAATTCAGCCGAACTATTATTTACTAAATATATCACCCACAAATTGTTTTGGGTTTCTTGTTCATATCTATCTCACGCGATTGTATATGATTTGGTGTTGCGCTCACATCTATCGAGCACAAAATTTGTTGATTTGGTGGTGTGCCCGTGCGAATTTAGTTTATTTGGTGTTGCACCGCTGGAGTTTTGTTGATTTGTGCCACGCTGAGGAGGTAAGTTATGCTAATTTTGTTATTTTCTGAAGAAAAAAAAAATTCTTTTTTTTTAGTTTGATTTTAATTTAATTTTTTTTCGTTCGCAGAGTTCTTCCATGACGTCTTTAGGGATCATCTTCAGCATCTTCAGGGATCAAATTAATGGATAATTTCTAGGTAAATATGTTCCTATTTTTTTCTAATTTACCGGCTATAAGAAGGCCAGGTTCAAATTCTCTATGATTATGTGCATTTTTCAGAAAGAAAATAAACCTTGTTTTATAAAATGTACCAGTCCATGATCAACTTTTCTTGAAAATACTTTACATAGAAATATTGGTATGTTCCATTTTGTCATTATACATCCTCTCTGTTTAATAGTTTAACACTTTTTCATATTCTACAAATCCATGTTGAAGATGATTTATAACTCGAATAAGACAAATAAAAATAAAACAGAAATGTATTATAAAAGAAATAGAAGTTATGTTAGTCTCTTTTCTCCAATATTGGATTATTAAGGATTTGAAATACCTCTCTGTAAACTGTCCCTGTCTTTGAGAAATGCCAAGCTTAAGTCGAATGATGCTGAAAGCTTAGACAATAGCCAATACTAGTTATGTAATCTGCACTAGTTTATGTGTTCTATTCCCCGTGTTAACTAGTGTAATGAGAGCTTCTAGTATCATGCAAGTGGTTACAGTGTATTCAACCTTATGGAATATGTATAACATTTGTTAGAATAGGTGACAACTTATGTTAGTTACGTAATCACAATACTGGGATCAATGGTCTTTCAACATGCTATTATTGGTGTTATTAGAACCGTAGACCTCATTAAGGCTCATTGCTTTTGCTAATAATTGACTCCTCATATCTCATATTAAAAGTAGTTAAATTAAATTTACCCAGAATTTAAGCCTTTGCAAAAAAATATTTAATATTTCTTATCATAATATTTCTTGAAATTCCTTCATGATATCTATGGTTGCTCACCTTTGTTCCATATTAAAGAATAGCCACTTTATTTCATGATAGCTTAGAGAATAGCCAATACTAGTTATGTAATCTACACTAGTCTATGTGTTCTATTCCCTGTGTTAACTAGTGTAATGAGAGCTTCTAGTATCATGCAAGTGGTTACATTGTATTCAACCTTATGTAATATCTACAACCTTTGTTAGAATAGGTAACAACTTATGTTAGTTATGTAATCACAATACTGGGATCATTGCTTCTGCTGAGAATTGACTATTCATATCTCATATTAAAGGTGGTTAAATTAAATTTACTTAGAATTTAAGCCTCTGCAAAAAGGATTTAACATTTCTTATCATAATATTTCTTGAAATTCCTTCATGATATCTATGGTTGCTCACCTTTGTTCCATATTAAAGAATAGCCACTTTATTTCATGATAGCTTAGAGAATAGCCAATACTAGTTATGTAATCTACACTAGTCTATGTGTTCTATTCCCTGTGTTAACTAGTGTAATGAGAGCTTCTAGTATCATGCAAGTGGTTACATTGTATTCAACCTTATGTAATATCTACAACCTTTGTTAGAATAGGTAACAACTTATGTTAGTTATGTAATCACAATACTGGGATCATTGCTTCTGCTGAGAATTGACTATTCATATCTCATATTAAAGGTGGTTAAATTAAATTTACTTAGAATTTAAGCCTCTGCAAAAAGGATTTAACATTTCTTATCATAATATTTCTTGAATTTCCTTCATGATATCTATGGTTTCTCACCTTCATTCAATATCGGGTAAAAGGTCATGGTATTACCTTAATTTCTATTCTAATTCCCTTTCCTAACTTTGATTTTCATTTAATATTTCTTATCATAATATTTCTTGAACTTCCTTCATGATACCTATGGTTGCTCACCTTCATTCAATATTGGTTTAAAGGTCATGGTCTTACCTTAATTTATATTCTTATTCCCTTTCCTAACTTCCTAACTTTGATTTTCATTTAATATTTATTATCATAATAATTCTTGAACTTCCTTCATGATATATATAGTTGCTCACCTTCGTTCAATATTGGGTAAAATGTCATGGTATTACCTTTATTTCTATTCTAATTCCCTTTCCTAAATTTTATTTTCCTTTTGACCTTGGAGATAAACCGAATCATTATATTGGGTAAAAGGTCATGGTCTTACCTTAATTTCTATTCTAAATCACTTTCCTAGCTTCCTAACTTTGATTTTCATTTAATATTTCTTATCATAATATTTCTTGAACTTCCTTCATCATATATATGGTTGCTCACCTTTTTTCAATATTGGGTAAAAGGTCATGGTATTACCTTAATTTATATTCTAATTCTCTTCCCTAACTTTGCCTTTTTTCAATATTGGGTATAAGGTCATGGTCTTACATTAATTTCTATTCTAATTCTCTTTCCTAACTTCCTAACTTTGATTTTCATTTAATATTTCTTATATCATAATATTTCGTGAACTTCCTTCAAGAAACCTTATAAAAAACTTTTCATTTAATATTTCTTATCATGATATTTTTTGAACTTCCTTCATGATATATATGGTTGCTCACCTTTTTTCAATATTGGGTAAAAGGTCATGGTCTTACCTTAATTTATATTCTAATACCCTTTCCTAACATTTCTTTTTTTCAATATTGGGTATAAGGTCATGGTCTTACCTTAATTTCTATTCTAATTCCCTTTCCTAACTTCCTAACTTTGATTTTCATTTAATATTTCTTATACCATAATATTTCTTGAACTTCCTTCAAGAAAATTTCTAAAAAAAAATTTCTAAAAAACTTCACTTTATTCCTTAAAGTCAAAATAGAACTATAACAAGGATTACTCTTTATACGTATTTCTACCATATAAATTCTAACAATAATTAATCACATATGTGTTAAATTAGAATATGAAATAAGCCCTTTTTACACTTGGCTTGGCTCTTAGGTACATAGATGGGTGTGTTTGGGAATGTGGTTCACATGAAAAGTAATAGGGATGGATTTAGTGGAAACCTTTTATAAGATCAAGACTCAAACAATTGTGATATCTTCCCTTCTTTCCAACTTAGTCCATCCTTCTAGAAATATCCCTTTTAATGAAGTAGATATATTCATAGTGATCCACTAATATTTGTTCACCAAAAACTATTCCATTTTGGAATTTTATATCTCAAACCTATGCTCATTGAATTTATGCATCTATATCTTTAAACTACTTGAAACTATTTTATTACACCATAGGAATCACTTCAAGAAATACACATTAGCCATAAAAAGTTTCCCATTAAAACCAAAAGTGATTTGATACAAAACATAGGTTTTAACCTTATATAGTTAATTTTTTCAAATAGATTTTTAAAAATGAAAAATATTCAATGTAAAACAAATGCACATTAGCATATTTAATTGTGATATTTTCCCTTCTTTCCAACTTAGTGGACATACTTCTAGAAAATCCATTTTAATGAAGCAGATCTATATCCATACTGATCAACTGATATTTGTTCACAAACAACTATTCCATTTTGGACTTTTATATCTCAAAACTATGCTCATTGAATTTATGCATGTCTATATATCTTTAAATTACTTGAAACTATTTTATTACACCATAGGAATCATTCCCATATATCTCCCATTTTAATGGGTGTATCACATTTCCAGAAAAACACAAATTAGCCATAAACGTTTCCCATTGAAACTAAAAGTGTTTTGATACAAAACATAGGTTTTAACCTTATATAGTTTAATTGTTTCAAATAAATTTTTGATAAAATGAAAAATATTCGATGTAAAACATGTATATTATTTAGAAACAAAAAGTAATTTGATACTTGAAACATAGGTTTTAACCAAGTATATAGTTAAATATTTTGAAAATAGATTCTTAACAAAATGAAAAATATTCAATGTAAAACACATGCAGATTAACATATAATTGTGATATTTTCCTTCTTTCAAACTTAAGATCATCCTTATAGAAATATCCCTTTTAATGAAGCAAATATATCCATAGTGATCCACTAATATTTTTTCACCAACAACTATGCCATTTTGGACTTATATATGTCAAAACTATGCTCATTGAATTTATGCATCTATACCTTTAAACTACTTGAAACTATTTTATTTCACCATAGGAATCATTTCTATGTGTTCCATTTTAATGGGGTGTATCACATTTAGAGAAAAAACAAACTAGCCATAAAAGTTTCCCATTGAAACCAAAAGTTCAATTTGATAAAAAACATAGGTTTTAACCTTATATAGGTAATTGTTTCAAATAGATTCTAAATTTAAAATGAAAATTATTCAATGTAAAACACATGCATTAACATATATAATTTTGTGACACTTTCCCTTATTCCAAAGTTATTGGACATCCTTTTAGAAAAATCTCTTTTAATGAAGCAAATGTATCCATAGTGATATGCATAGTGATCCACTGATATATGCTCACAAACAACTATTCCATTTTGGACTTTTATATATCAAAACTATGCTCATTGAATTTATGCATCTATATTTTTAAACTACTTGAAACTATTTTATTACACCATAGGATTCATTTTGATATATCTCCCATTTTAATGGGATGTACCACATTTCGAGAAAAAAACATTAGCCATAAAATTTTTCCATTGAAACCGAAAGTAATTTGATAAAAACATCTAGGTTTTAACATTATGTATACTTTAATGTTTCAACTAGATTTTTAATAAAATTAAAAATATTCAATGTAAAATACATGCATTAACATATAATTGTGATATTTTCCTTTCTTTCCAACTTATTGGACATCTTTATGAAAAATCCCTTTTAATGAAGCAGATCTATATCCATAGTGATCCACTGATATTTGTTCACAAACAACATTTCGAGAAAAACCAAATTTGATACAGAAACATACGTTTTAACCAAGTATATAGTTAATTGCTTCAAATATATTTTTAATGAAATGCACATTAACATATGATTGTGATACTTTCCCTTCTTTCCAACTTAGTGGACATCATTCTAGAAAATTCCCTTTTAATGAAGCAGATATATCCATAGTGGCATTGATATTCGTTCACAAACAACTCTTCCATTTTCGACTTTTATATCTCAAAACTATGCTCATTGAATTTATGCATATATATTTTATTACACCATAGGAATCATTTCGATATATCTCCCATTTTAATGGGGTGTATCATATCTCGAGAAAAACATATTAAAGCCATAAAAGTTTCCAATCGAAACCAAAATTTATTTGATACAAAACATAGGTTTTAACCTTGTATCGTATAGATTCTTAATTTCAAATGAAAAATATTAAATTTAAAACAAATTCATTCTTATATGCCCTTATGTCTATGTAAAGTAGTGTGAGTGATTCCACGGGTCCTCTACACCCTTCATAGGGTATAATTAGGACATGTAGTGTTAAATTCTACAAGTTCTATAGGAAGAGTCTATAAAGGACCATGTAGCCTCTGGGTCTCATCTTTTATGAAAGGTGACATATCTATTAAATGTCCCTATAGTCAATCTCTAGAATAGATCTAAATATAAGTTCTTCATTTTAATATCCAATGTAAAACAAATGCATTCTAATACACCCTTCTATCTACGTAAAGTAGTGTTAGTGATTCCATGGGTCCTCTACAGCCTACATAGGGTATAATTGGTGTTGGGAAAAATACTGAGAGGGGAGGGGTGAATCAATATTTAGGGCTGAACAATTTTTCTTTTCTTTCTCTTAAACCATATGTTACAGTATAGCATCCAACATGTATGTCCAGATATCTTATTATGTCATTACTTAGAGCAGTGCATCAGAAAAGAATTAAGCATGAACAGAAATAACAGAACACACCATCAATCATAAACAACACATATGAACACCAGGATTTAAGGTGGAAACCCAATTCGGGAGAAAACCATCGTCGCTGTAATCTCAGTCTTCAATCTTTTTTATAGAGAAAACTTCTTACAATATATGCTGGTGCAGACTTATACCAGCACGCAGGCACCCACCTGCAGAAGGCTACAACCTTCTCTCATTTACCAGCCTCTCCTGGACGGGATCTACTACCCCCTACTCTCGTTTACCAGCTACCACTGGAAGGGAGCTACAACCCCCTCTCTGAAGGCTTCGACCCTCAGAACCACTACGGACCATGCTTCATCAATTTTCATACTGGATCCACCAATTTCCGTACGACATACCTTGTTGGTCACCAGATTTATGTATTTTCTGTATACTCACACCAGTTCTTCATATTTCGTCCATCATTCAAGCTAGAAATTCATCATCGTCAGATCATTATATTCATGGGTGCATCGTAGTGTCAGATTTTATCAGTTAAGAACAGAGCTCACCCATACAGATATTATTTGGAGAAATTTTTATTCGCCACCCTTACAATGCACACACCGATCTCTATTTTTCTTCTCCTTTTATAGTTTTTCCTTTATTAAAACCATGAGTCAAAACCATGAATAGCTAATGGTATTACTCTGTCATTATTCCTTTTATTTTATCCCATGGGGCTTTTTGATCTCTTTTTAATTTTTATTTATCAATTTTAAAGAAATTGACAAATAAATATATTTACAATTTTTGAATTCCCAAGCCTTATGTCTAAAGTTTAACCCTTCGGACTTTATAGAAATGTCCAACGCTTCCAAATAAATTAATCTTACAATAAACCTTTGACCCTCGGCCCACATACATAGTCAATAGCCAATCCAATACGCCCATCGTACCACAGTAAACTTCGCGCAAGTCCAGCATCCGATCACCGTTAGATTAGCAAGCTTCCAGATCAACGACGTATATACATATCGCTCGACCTCCGATGCCGAAATTTAATGTGCGATGGTCCGCCGTACCTGTGTCAATCTTCACGCACCTTCAACAAATGATGACCGTCCAATGACCCCTTCCCAGATCAACGGCGCTCAACGATATCGCTAGGCGTCCTGGGTCAAACTATAACGCGCGATGGCGCATAGTGAAAAGTGGTTTTGTGAAGTCGTACAGGGATGTGTGTCGCCCATTCTATGGAGTTTCTCCTCACCTCTTGAATACCACTTGCCCGTTGAAAGAAGTGTGATGAAAACCATAAACCACCTTCACTGTTCCTCCTTCGTGGTTCCGCCCTTCGCTCAAGGTTCCGTTCATGATTCCAAAGGGTTAGTCTGGGTTTTGCGCTATAACTTTGGCAGGATTTCCAATAATCAACGAACAAATGTAGTTCTCTTCCGATGGGATTTTCTTACAAACATTGACTCGTTACAATTCAATGTCATTCTTCAACTCTTCCATTTCGGAGTTCTATCCTGTCACAGTTCCGCTTCTACCTGTACATTCAAAAACATCATATCTCTGTCACCAATAAGTTCTTCAATGGATACACTGAATTCATTGAGAGCCCCTCATATATTCAAAGTAAGCCAGTTCTTCATTACAAGAAGGTCTCATCCTGGAATTCGAATCCTACCACCATGATTCCTCAACAAGGTTTCACTTTTAACTCCATATGCAGAGACTCATACAGAGGTTCAGGGGATTTCATACAAGAATTACATCAGTCAATACACATATAATACACATATCCCGAACTCTGCAACAATGATTTCATTCCTCTCCGGGCACCGAAGGTATCCTCTGCTCATTATGAAATTGATCACACAGGTCATATATATTCCATATTTACTCAACCATACTTAGCACAATTCCACAGTTCTTCATTAACATATACAGATCTTGGCCAGATATTCAATTTGTCCTTCAATCTATTACCTTGTCTCTTTTTCCTTATGGATAGTTTAGATGCTGCTCCTGTCTTTGCCAATTCCTTTGCCATCAATGACAACATTTCCAACAATCTCCCCCTTTGGAATTGATGGCAATACTCTTCCTTTGATGGCCTTATAGAAGCCCTTTGTTTCTTTTCCTCCCACTTTGACATCAATGGCAAAGAGTTTGAAAATACCATGCTCCCCCTGAGATCATGCTTATAAATGCCAAGAATGCATCCTTTTCATATGACCGATGCTCCCCCTTAGCCTGAGCATTCAGAGAATCCCAACAACACCTCACAACCAATTTAATCTTCTGTATTTAAGTAGACCTGATCCTCTACATGGCAGAGACTAATCCTAGTTTCTGTCTGAGATATTTGAACACTTCCCTGGGTAGAGGTTTGGTAAATATATTAGCAACTTGTTCTTTTGAGGAAACATACTCCAATTTCACCTTTTGTTCAAGCACTTGTTCACGTAATAAGTGATATTTGATGGGAATGTGCTTGGTATTGGAATGCATAACAGGATTCTTTGAGATACTAATGGCACTTGTATTATCACACATAATGGAGATAGGAGGTGAACATTTGATTTGAAAGTCTTGTAGGGTTTGCATCATCCAGAGAAGTTGAGTGCAACATGATGTTGCAGTGAGATATTCTGCTTCTGTTGTAGATAAGGCAATGGAGCTTTCCTTCTTGCTAAACCAAGATACTAACCGGGGCCCCATAAAGAATTCACCACCACTAGTGCTTTTCCGATCATCAACACTTCCATCCAAATCTGCATCAGTGTATGCATGAAGAGTAAGATCAGCATTATTTGGATACCATAGTCCAAAGTCTTGAGATCCTTGTAGATATTTGAATATTCTTTTCATAGCCTGAAGATGAGACTCTTTTGGATTAGCTTGGAATCGTCCAACAATCCCAACTGCATGCATGATGTCTGGTCTTGTCCCAGTGAGATAAAGTAGACTTCCTATCATAGATCTATATTCTGGTTGATTTACGGTGGGGGAATCATCATTAGAACTGATATTGCATCCAGTTATCATTGGTGTACTTACAGGTTTGCAATCTTCCATGCCATACTTCTTCAGGATTTGCTTGAGATACTTTTCTTGTGATAAGAATATACCATTTGTTGCTTGTTGCACTTGCAGGCCAAGAAAAAATGTTAGTTCCCCGAGCAAAGACATTTCAAATTCTTGCTGCATATCAGAAGCAAATTTCTGACTCATAGACTCTTTATTACTTCCAAAAATGATATCATCGACATATACAACCACAATCAATAGTTTGTCATTTTCAGTTTTTGTGTACAAGTTGCTATCAGCAGACCCCTTTGAAAATCCTTATTGATGAAGATATTTGTCAAGACGATAGTACCATGCTCTTGGAGCTTGTTTGAGACCATATAGAGCCTTTTTAAGTCTACAAACAAGTTTTTCATCATTTCCAAAAATGAATCCTTCTGGTTGTTCTATATAAACTTCTTCTTCTAAATCACCATTGAGAAAAGCAGATTTAACATCCATTTGATAAACTTTGATTTGTTGGAAGCTTGAAAAATCAAGAAACATTCTTATGGCTTCAAGTCTGGCTACAGGAGCAAAAGTTTCTTCAAATTCTATACCTTCTTGTTGAGCATACCCCTTGCAAACAAGTCTAGATTTATTTCTTATAACATCCCCATTCTCATTTAACTTGTTTTTGAATATCCATTTAGTTCCAATGACATTTTTGTCATGAGGTCTTGGTACTAATTCCCAAGTGTGATTCTTTTTAATTTGATCAAGCTCTTCATTCATGGCTTTAATCCAACATTCATCTTTGCTAGCTTGACTAACATTGTGAAGTTCAACAGTGGAAAAAAATGCCAGATTGCTAGAAGATCCCACGATAGTCCTTCTTGTTTGTACACCTGATCCCTTTTCTCCCAAAATTTGAGATTCTGGATGATTCTTTTGAACATATCTAGATGGAGCTTTTTCAGATAAATCATCTTCGAGTTCTTCATTAGGTTCATTGTCTATATCATCCTTATTTGATGTAGAAGGATATGTGTCATCATCATCTTCATCTGTTGTTTGCTTTTCATCTTTTGGAGCTGCAGGAGACTCATCAATAACAACATCAATACATTCAACAATCTTCCGAAGTCTTTTATTGTACATTTATATTCCCTACTCCTAGAGGAGTAACCAAGAAATATTCCTTCATCTGCTCTGGGTTCAAACTTGCCAAGTTTTTCATCATTATTCTTGATAAAGAATTTGCTTCCAAAAATTCTAAAATTATTTATAGTGGGAGGATTACCATACTAGAGTTCATATGGAGTTTTATCACTATTTACATGAACATGTGCCTTGTTGAGAATGTTTAATGCTGTATGTGTTGCTTCTCCCCAAAATGTGTCAGGTGTTCTGGAATCATCAAGCATAGCTCTAGCCATTTGTTGAACTGTTCTATTCATCCTTTCTGCAACACCATTTTGTTGTGGAGTGCCAGCTACAGAAAACTGTCTTTTTATGCCATGTTGTTCACAAAATTCAAGGAATTCATTTGATGTATATTCTCCTCCTAGATCAGATCTGAGACACTTGATATTTAGATCTAATTCATTTTCAACTAGTGCTTTAAAGATCTGAAATTTCTCAAATTCTTCATCTTTGTGTTTAAGCAGGCCAATCCAACACATTCTAGAGAAATCATCAATGAATAAGATATAGTATTCTTCACCACGTGGTGAATTTTTCCTCATAGGTCCACATATGTCAGTATGAATGAGAACAAGAGGCTTACTTGATGATCCTTCCTTGGCATTAAATTGTACTCTGGTTTTCTTACCAAATTGACAAGATTTGCATATGATGTTTTCAGGTAGAGTAATATTGGGAAGATCACGAACAACCTTGAGTCTGCTTGATTTGTTGATTTGGGAGAAGCTCAGATGCCCCAAACTTCTATGCCATAGCCAATTTTCTAAAGATTTACTCAAGTAACATTGTTCTTTACAGTTCTTCAATACATACAGGTTGCTTGGAGTTCTTTTTCCTTTTATAATTGCTTTACCTATATCAAGATCACGTACCACACACTCTTTCGAACTAAAGACAACTCCAGTTCCTTGATCACACATTTTACTTACACTTAGCAAGTTATGCTTTAATCCATCTACATACATAACTTCATTAGCTTTCACCTTTTCTTTTAGGAAAACAGACCCTTTTCCCTTAATGACCGCAGGAGTATCATTTCCAAATGTAACATTCTTTTCTTTTTCTAAAGAACAATATGCAAGAAGTTTGTTTTTGTCACCTGTCATGTGTCTTGAGCATCCACTATCAATGTACCATTGGTTTTCTTCATCTTCTGCAAATAACGCTATGCCACAATTTTCAACCTGTAATTCCTTATTTTTCCATACTTTGGAGCTTGAAGGAACTTGTTCTTTTGGCTAAACTTTTCTTCTGCATTCAGATTCTTCATGGCAAAAGTTATTGCAATAAGCACATTCAACTTCATTTTGAAGAGGAGAAAAGTTGTTATAGGTATTCTTCTTAGGTTCCATATCAATCCTTTTCTTTCTTGCTTCTCTTGTCATGATGGTTTTATATGCTACGCATTGAATAGCTTTATGACCAAAATTGTGACATGAGAAACATTGTCCTTTGAAGAAGGAATTTCTACGATCATAAAATCTCCTTCTTGAATTTACCTGTTGATTGGTGTTTCTTTGAAAGTCATTCTTGTTAGTGTTCTTTGAATTGATATGATCATGCTTTACTTGCAAGGATTCATTATTCCCTTCCTGAATGGCAGCATGTTGTATACCAGCAGTAGCTACTTTTAGATAATTTGGTGCTGAAGCCTGAGAAGATTCTCCGATATATCCTAGACCTGTCTTTATAAGGGGAGAACGTTGTACCTTGATAATCTCATCTAATGTTTCAGATCCTTTAGAAAATCTAAGATTCAGAGTCTTTACTTTCTCAAGTTATTTTCTTAGACATACTACTTCACACTCTAATTTCTCATTGTGTTTCTCCTTTTCTTCAAGCTGATTTTTCAGAGTCTCTATGATTATTTTTCTCTCTTCTAAGCCAATTTTGAGTTGATTTTTTTCATCAAGAAAATCATTGTCTTCTAGAGCATCCATAAAAGTATCCTTTTCTTCTCTAGATTCTTTTTCAAATTCCATTAGAATTCTAAGATCTTGTTCACATTCTTCCTCACTATCAGATAACGCATCACTGTCTTCATGAGTATAGTAACTTTTTCTAGTGCTAAAGTGATTCTTATTACTTCTTGTAACTTCCTTCCCCTTGTTATGTGTTTCTTTATGAGGACACTTAGCAGCATAATGACCAACTCTTCCACAATCAAAGCATTTGAAAGGAAGCTTACCTCTGAACCACCTTGTGCCAAGTTGAAGTTTCTTTACAAAGTTTATCTCATCTTCTTTTGAGATACATCCTGATCCTTCTAGTTTTTGTACCTCATTCCCTTTTGTATAAGTTCTAAAGACTGCCTCTTTGACTTCAGGTGGTCCTCCTCTTCTCATTTCATATGTAGTTAGTATGCCATGAAGTTGCACCACAGTAATATTTTGAAGATCCTGCTTTTCTTCAAGAGCTGAAACTTTTGACTCAAATTTTGTCGTTAGTGATCTTAAGACTTTCTCAACCAAAGTAGATTTGGTTATAGTTTCTCCTAGATTTCTCATACGATTTACAATATCATCAAGACGTAAGAAGAAATTGGCAATGCTCTCCTCATTCTCCATTTTTAGATTCTCATATTGAATTCTGAGAGTTTGGAGTTTAGCACCTTTTACCTTTGCATCACCTTCATAACTTAGGATGATTTTGTCCCATATTGCCTTTGTTGTATTTAGCTGCATGAATTTGACAAATTATGATTCAAGTAGACTTCCCAATAGATCATTGACCGCCTTTGCATTTGTTTCATAATTCTTTCTTTCTGTCGGATCCGTTGGCACTGCAGCGGGATATTGATATCCTTGTTCAACAATTGCCCATACATCTGCTCCCAGAGACTGAAGATAAGATCTCATCCTTGTTTTCCAGAAGATTAAATTGTTTATGTTAAAGAGCAGAGGCCTGATAGATGCTGTTCCATCTTGGTTACTCATCTTGCTTGATCTTCCTTCTAGCGGCTAAGCTTTTTTAGAAGGACCTGCTCTAATCCTAATTGTTGGGAAAAATACTGAGAGGGGAGGGGTGAATCAGTTTTTAGGGCTGAACAATTTTTCTTTTCATTCTCTTAAACCATATGTTACAGTATAGCATCCAACATGTATGTCCAGATATTTTATTATGTCATTACTTAGAGCATTGCATCAGATAAGCATTAAGCATGAACAGAAATAATAGAACACACCATCAATCATAAACAACACATATGAACACCGGATTTAAGGTGGAAACTCAATTCGGGAGAAAACCACCACTGATGTAATCTCAGTTTTCAATATTGATTATAGAGAAAACTTCTTACAATATATGCTGGTGCAGACTTATACCAGCACACAAGCACCCACCTACAGAAGGCTACAACCTTCTCTCATTTACCAGCCTCTCCTAGAAGGGAGCTACTACCCCTTGCTCTCATTTACCAACTACCACTGGAAGGGAGCTACAACCACGTCTCTGAAGGCTTTGACCCTCAGAACCACTGCGGACCATGCTTCATTAATTTTCATACTGGATCCACCAGTTTCCATATGACATAACTTGTTGGTCACGAGATTTATGTATCTTCTGTATACTCACACCAGTTCTTCATATTTTCGTCCGTCATTCAAACCAGAGATTCATCATCATTAGATCATTATATTCATGGGTGCATCGTAGTGTCAAATTTTATCAGTTAAGAATAGAGCTCTCCCATACATATATTCTTTGAAGAAATTTTTATTTGCCACCCTTACAATGCACACACCGATCTCTATTTTTCTTCTCCTTTTATAGTTTTTCCTTTATTAAAACCATGAGTCAAAACCACGAACCGCTAATGGTATTACTCTATCAGTATTCCTTTTATTTTATCCCACGGGGCTTTTTGATCTCTTTTTAATTTTTATTTATCAATTTTAAAGAAATGGACAAATAAATATATTTACAATTTTTGAATTCCCAAGCCTTATGTCTAAAGTTTAACCCTTCGGACTTTATAGAAATATCCAACGCTTACAAATAAATTAATCTTACGATAAACCTTTGACCCTGGGCCGACATACATAGTCAATAGCCAATCCAATATGCCCATCGTACCACAGTAAACTTCGCGCAAGCCCAACGTCTGATCACTGTTAGATTAGAAAGATTCTGAATCAACGACGTATATACATACCGCTCGACCTCCGATGCTGAACTTTAACGTGTGATGGTCCGTTGTACTTGTGTTAATCTTCGCGCACCTTCAACAAATGATGATCGTCCGATGACCCCTTCCCAGATCAACAAGGCTCAATGATATCGCTGGGCGTCCTGGGTCGAACTATAACGCGCGATGGCATATAGTGAAAATTGGTTTCGTGAAGTCGTACAGGAACATGTGTCGCCCATTCTATGGAGTCACTCCTCACCTCTTGAATACCGCTTGCCCGTTGAAAGTGGTGCGATGAAAACCATAAACCGCCTTCACTATTCCTCCTTCGTCGTTCCGCCCTTCACTCAAGGTTCCGTTCATGATTCCAAAGGGTTAGTCTGGGTTTTGCGCTATAACTCTGGAAGGATTTCCAATAATCAATGAAAAAATGTATTTCTCTTCCAACGGGATTTTCTTACAAACATTGGCTCGTTACAATTCAATGTCATTCTTCAATTCTTCAATTTCGGAGTTCTATCCTGTCACAGTTCCGCTTCTACCTGTACATTCAAAAACATCATATCTCTGTCACCAATAAGTTCTTCAATGGATACACTGAATGCCTTGATAGCCCCTGATATATTCAAACTAAGCAAGTTCTTCATTACAAGAAGGTCTCATCCTGGAATTCGAATCCTACCACCATGATTCCTCAACAGGGTTTCAATTTTAATTCCATATGGAGAGACTCATACAAAGGTTCAAGGGATTTCATACAAGAATTACATCAGTCAATACACATATAATACACATATCCCTAACTCTGTAACAATGATTTCATTCCTCTCCGGGCACCGAAGGTATCCTCTGCTCATTATGAAATTGATCACACAGGTCATATATATTCCAGATTTACTCAACCATACTTAGCACATTTCCATAGTTCTTCATTAACATATACAAATATTGGCCAAATATTCAATTTGTCCTTCAATCTATTACCTTGTCTCTTTTGCCTTATGGATAGTTTAGATGCTGCTCCTGTCTTTGCCAATTCCTTTGCCATCAATGACAACATTTCCAACAATTGGGACTGGTAGTGAACTAACTTCTACAAGTTATATAGGCAGAGTCTATAAAGGGCTAGGTAGCCTTTGGATCTCATCTTTTATGAAAGGTGGCATATCTAGTAAATGCCCCTACAGTCAATCTCTAGAGTAGGTCTAACTAGAAGTTCTTCATTTTAATATCCAGTGTAAAACAAATGCATTGTTATACACCCTTATGTCTATGTAAAGTAGTGTGAGTGATTCCACGTGTCCTCTACACCCTTCATAGGGTATAATTGGGATAGGTAGTGAACTAACTTCTACAAGTTCTATAGGAAGAGTGTGTAAAGGTCCAGGTAGCCTCTGGATCTCTTTTGTGAAAGGTGACATATCTAGTAAATGCCCCTATAGTCAATCTCTAGAATAGATCTAAATAGAATTTTTTCACTTTAATATCCATAAAACACAACCACTTTAAGGTAAAATGTGTACATGTTTCATTTCTCCCACAAAATGAAGGCTTCCTCCCATTAATTCTAGATGTGAATTCTACCATAAACTTTTTCTCCCATGAATTTCCAATAAATGTCAATTTAATATATATTTTTATTGATTTTTTTTTTTTTTAAGGGATAAGAAAACCATTAAATATGGTTGAAAAATAGAAATTATTCATAGAATTTTCTTGGTATCCTAATCCAGGGAAAGCAGTGATTACATATGTGCTTTCCAATATTGTGACTAGCAAAGTCGTCCAAAGGAAAATGAATATACCGAGATGAACAACAAACAACGAGGCATATTATATTGGAATGATAGAAGGCTTGGGAATAGCTATGGAGTATGGATCAAATGGAATTGTAGTTTTCACCAATTCTGAACTTGTGTGAAACCAGATGAATTGCATGTACCAAGTTAAGAAGGAGAGGCTAAAATAACTGCATGGAATAGAAAACAATATTGTTAGCCAATTTCAATTTTTTAGGATAAGGCATTGTAAAAATGTGAATAAGATGTTTGTTGACCTATTGCATGGGGCAATTCCAATTCAAGATTCATCTATCAAAGATGAAATAATAGATGAATTAGAATTATATAGGGCAATGCCAATGCAAGATTCATCTCTGAAATATGAATTGGTTTTGAGATGCTCTTCTTCAAAAACTCAAGATTCATCTCTCAAAGATGAATTAGTTTTGAGACGTTCTTCTTCAAAAATTCAATATTCATCTCTCAAAGATGAACTAGTATTGACACGCTCTCCTTCAAAATTTATTGATGGACATTGTAACATATCTTGGATATGTGTGTGTTGTGTACTTATAAATGCATATTTTTTATTGACCATGTGCTTTTTTCAATTATATACCGAGTGTGTTCCCACCACACCATGTAAAGCGCAACTTGGTGAACTTCACATTTGCAACAAGTGGTGAAATTCACATTTTTATAAAATTAAAATGTGGGGACTTGAACAAATTTTTGTTTAAATGGAGTTTCATTTCTTTTTTAATGACAATGTGTTTTTTTCAATTTTATACCAAGTGTGCTCGCACCATGTAAAGTGAAATTTGGTGAACTTATAATTTTTATAATTTTTTTTTGCTTAAATTGAGTTTCACTCATCAATCGGTGCTTTGAAAGTTGTGTTTTACATAATTTGTTTACACTAAATTACATTAATTTTCTAAAATTTATTTTGAATTTATATTAAATTAGTTATTTAAAAAAATAATTGTAAATGTCCACCGTAGATATATATATCATGGAGGATGAACGACGAAGATCAACAGAATCCCATATCTCTATGAGAGGGGGATCAGAGATCGACGTACGTTCATGGTATTTAAATATAATCTTAAATCTCCAGACATTTGTGTACATATGGAATTGATTTTTTATAAAATTTGTGAGTTAAATTAGTTGTTAATAAGTTTCATTTTTTATTTTTTAGGAGCTAATAAGAGGAGAAGGGTCTCTACTCCATCCATAGAGCATGCCCATGGTTCACCCAGTTGTGGTATGGTTTGAACACAATTTAATCAATGAATATGTATGTGTGTATTTATATGTATGAATATATTTTTCAATTGATTATAAATTCGTATTTTCTTGTGAAGCTTCTCTCTCCTCTCGAGAGGTTCATGGTGGTTAAAATCCTCTTAGAGGGCCACCAATAAGTGCTAGCAGGTTGCATGAAGGTGGTGATATTTATTCCCCCAGAGGCCAACCAATAGCTCGTTGTGTTGGTTCTCAGCAGGGTCGTTCTGGTTCTCAACAGTTTCAGGGTGGGGAAGATGCTAGCCAACCACGTCGAGGTTGCCATCAATTTCAATATTTTTTTCATTCAATTTGTAGAAATTTGTTTACATGTGTTTTTTATAATATACAAAAATTTATATATATTGATGCAGAGGTTGAAAATGCTCCAAATGTTGGTAAAAAAAGACGTAGGATAGAACGCTACATTCAAGAATAAGGTTGTCCACCCACCACAACTTATCCGGCCGACATTTCTGATATACAATGGGAAAGAAACATGGCACAATGCACATTAGAAAGGTGTCAACAACTTCATGCAAAATTGCAAAGAGATCTCGTGGCTTTGACTCTACCTACTGAGAGTCAACAAAGCCTCAAAATAGTTACACATTGATTGGGTGAACTAGTAGCTGTGTACAGAAATCTTGGGCCAACAACTGATACATTTGTAGAAGTCATGAGAAAAAGAAAAGAAACAGTAATGGGTCCCAATAAATGGGAGGATGTAAAACAAAGAGTTGCAAAAAAAATGGTGAAGTCAATGTTTAATTTCAAAGAAGGGCCAAAATGAAAGATGTTGAAGGTGTAATATTTCAAGCACCCAAACATAGCTCACTATTGGTATGATAAGCACCTTGCGGCCTATGGAAGACTCCCATGGAACGACGAGGTTCCTCTTTATTTTGCAAAAAAATTTTATGCATAATTATTTTTGGAAATGAAACCCAATTACAATGACCTTATGTCCGAATTCTTTAGTCCTAGGAAAGGTCGATTTTGTGACCATAGGGGCACTAGGTGTGATGTTGAGTTGCCTCGCCTTGAGTCACCATTGGTGAGTTGACCTTTTCGCGTCGAAACTTGCAATCAGAGATGGATGCAACTTCTCAAATTCTTCGAGAAGCAATGGATGCCATCATCGACAATGTTCACAATGGATTGGGTGGAGTCGATGTTTGACTAAATCGACAAAGACCACATGAGAATGCACTCACCAATTTTGTGTATTGTATAGATGAAGATATTGATAACATGAGTGTTGAATATCTTAGAATATATGAAAATAATTGTCACAATGGTTGGCAAGACCTAATTCTTCATGAGCAAGAGGGCATGGGAATGGTATGTGTTAATGGTTAGGGTTCAATTATTTTAGTATGTATACATGTACAATTTGTAACAAATACACATGTATATGTATACATTTATTTGTATGTACATTTATCTAACAAAAATGTATCATTATATGTTAAAACACCATTTGCAGTTGTCACACATGATGAATGACGAACATTTTAATATCACATTCAGAGCCTCTAGTTCAAACAATCAAGATGAGTCTCACCATCAAGATATGTTGACAAATGTTAGTGTTTTTCAAGTGATATTTTTAAAATAAATAATTGTGCACACATGTACATGTACATATATAATAATAAAATGTTTTAACAGATTCTGATTCTGTTCGATGTTTCTGGGATGGTGGTACCTTCTTCTTCCTTGGGAGATGTACCTTCTACTTCCTTAGGAGATGTGCCAGATCCACAACAAGTATGGACAATTTTTCACTTTTAAAATTTATGTTCAAGTTATATATATTCCACCTCAAAAACTTCCATTAAAATTGAGATATATGTCTATATCTTGATTTATTTTAATTTTGTTTAATTTTAGGATTTTGGAGATTTTCTTTTGGAGCCTCTCTTAGGAGATGTCCCAAATTCACCTGCAGAAGTATTCATTTTTCAATTTTAAATATATATGTTTTTTTAAAAGTTATAATTTATAAATTGAAGTTTAAAAGTTTTATTATAAATTGAGATCTTGATTTTGAGTTATTTTATACTTTTAAAATTTTGAATTTTAGGTTTCTATAGAAGATTTCTTTAATCCACAGACTCTAGTGACGGAGATAGGAACATCCACACAATTTCAACCATTTGAACAAGTTGTCTAACTTTTCTTTTTAATGTTATTGAAAATAAGTTTATATATACATGCATTTTCATCTGAAAATTATTAATATATATATATATATATATATATATATATATATATATATATATACATGTATATTGTATAGTTTACTATTGGAGATGTTCCCATGGGGAAGTTGTCGCAGACGATCAACAAATGGAGAGGGAACCTCATGAGGTATTGCATGATTTTTTTTTATATTTTGTATTTTTACATCAAGTTCTATATATTCTCACTCATTTTTAAAACATCAAATTTTAATGTTTGTATGTGCATTGTGTACAAGTTCCCCATACTTCGCAAGATAGCACGCAGATTGAGACTCTGCTAGTAAAGACACTACATCCATCTGTATTTGATGGACATGATTTGTAGATTTGATTGAGATTTCTAGTCTTAAATTTACTTTTTTATATATTATCTAGATGCACAGTCATATATATATATATATATGTATGTATGTATGTATGTATGTATGTATGTATATATATATATATATATATATATATATATATATATATATATATATATATATATATATATATATATATATAGATATAGCTTGATACTTGAAAGTTGTGAGATCTACAAATTTTGGACATATTTTATTGTGTTAATATAATTTGTTTTGTTTTTAAAACACAATTTTTGGATGCTTGAAGTACATTTGGCATGTGAAGTAATGTTGTGATCTATAATTTTTTGTTAGATTAAAGGTTAAGTTTTGGATGATTTCAATCTACATTTGGCATGTGATATAATGTTAATTTTTTTTTTAGATAGTTGAACTATAATTGGCATGGCATGTGAATTTTTCCTAATTTCTTTGAAATCTTTATTTATCACACGAAAAGGCACTAAAACATGTTTAATTCAGATTTCTGAAGCGAAGACAACGAATCATAAAAACATAAGGATAATACCCAGATTTTAACTCTTACTGTAATTGATCCTTAGCAAGTTTTTGGATGAATGCACAAGCACATCAATAATTACTTGCACATCTATACTTCAATCAATTACTCAGAAAAATAAAAATTATAGATTTCTTTTGCCCTTCTCAGCTTGATTACATCAATCTTCGCTCTCTCTATCTCTTTGTCTCTCGCTCTCTCCCGTATATTGCTCCATCCTTCCTTTATACTAAATGCACTCACTATTTTTAACAAAATAACAAATAAATCCTTATTCCAAGGTTTGATGCATTTATTTCTAACAGTCTTATATTTTTTCTCCTATTTTAGAATTTCTCTAACTATTACAATAAATGAAACATAAGAAAATTATTACAATAAATAAATTAAATTAAATTCAAGAGATCCAACCCTCTCTAAAAAAAGGAAATTTGATCACACAGGTCGGTGAAATTCATCTCATGCAATGCTCCTACATCAGACTTCCGGGGAAGAAAGGAATCATCCATCAAAATTTTGGGATTTACTGCATAATTCTATAATTCTGTCAGTGTCAACCAACTAGCATCCTCCATTGGTTGTCCCTTCCATTTGACTAGATATTGAAAATAAATCTATGCTTTGGTTTTTTTAGCTACTCTCCTCTCCATAACAGTTTCCACCTCTTTCTTAACTGTCTTCGACATTTGTTCTGCCCAATTCAAAGTCTAAACTTTGTCTTCTGCAAGTTCATCCTATAGCCCTACTTCTCGCTCCTTGTATGGGTACAAATATGTAACATTGAAGATTGGAGATATACCAACTTCTTCTGACAACTCAATTTCATAAGCATTGGTTGAAAATTTTCTTACAATTCTTAACGGTCCTATGTTTTTCATCTTCAATTCATTATAAGTCCCAATAGGAGACATTTATTTTCTTAGGTACACCATGACGTGATCTCCCACTTAGAATTATTTTTCTTTCCTCCTCATATCGCTCTATGTTTTTTTTTTTCTACTGCTTTCCTGCAATATTTCTTTGACATCTTCCTGTAGCCTCTACACCTTCTTTACATACTCCTCCTTCTTTGCACTCCTTATCTCCTGTTTGCCCAAATTTCTAAGCCCATACACACCTCTTGGATTCATCCCAAAAAAAATATGGAATGGACTCATCCCAGTACTCCGATTAGGATTATTGTTATAAGCAAGCTCATCTTGAGCAAGTGATAGATCCCACTGCTTAGGATTTTTATAAACTAAGGCCCTCATTATATTTCCCAAGCTTCTATTTACTACTTCAGTCTGTCTATATGTTTGAGGATGATAGGCTGAGATGAAACTAAGTAGTAAGGTTTGCACCTAGTTTCTTCCATAGAGTTCTATAGAAATTCCCAAAAAAATTTGTATCCCTATCAGACACAATACTTATAGGTAGCTCATGCAAGCTTACAATTTCTGAGAAAAACAAATTATCAATATGAGTGGCATCACTAGTCTTCTTCCATGCAATTAAATGAGCCATTTTCGAAAATATATCTACAAAAACATAGATAGAATCATTTCTCCTTTGATTTTTTGACAAAAGAAAAATGAAATCCATACTAACTGCATCCCAAGGCCGGTTTCGTATTGGCAATGGCTGGTATAATCCGGTATCTTGGCTTCTCCCTTTAGCGTGCTGAAAAATCTTGCATTTCTCAACAAATCTCTTAACATCAGTTTGCATCTTTGGCCAGTAGTAAAAATCATTTACATGAGAAAATGTATTCTCTTGTCCAAAGTGTCTAGAAAAGCCTCCCTTTTGTTTTTCTTTAATTATTTTTTCCCTCATAGAAAATTTGGGAATACACAACTTGTTAGTTTTAAACAAAAAACCTCGGATAAGATAATTGGACCAATGGCTTCTATTGTGAATTGCTAGATTTTGTACAACGACATAAATGTCTTTAAATTCTGCATCTTCCTTATACATGTCAACCATCTCTTCAAAACCCACAATACCAATTTCTAATTCCTGCACAATTAAATTCACTTTGCTTAAAGCATCAATGACTTTGTTCAACTTACTGCTTGTATGCTTAATCACGAAAGTAAAACTCTGCAGAAACTCCACCCACTTGACATGCTTCTCGCTCAATTTTGGTTGGTTATTTATGAACTATAATGCATGATTATGAGAATACAAAATAAATTCTTTTGTTAACAGATAATGCCTCCATTTTTTCAATGCCTACATAATAGCATAAAACTCCTTGTCATAGGATGAATATTTATTCTTAGCTTCATTTAGTTTGTCGCTGAAATATGCCATTGGTCTCTCTTCTTGACATAAAATTGCTCCAATCACAACTCCACTAGCATCAATTTCGACTTGAAAAACCTTTTCAAAGTTCGACAAGGCAAAAACTGGTTTTTCTGTGATTTGTTTTTCAATAGTCTAAAGTTTTGGTTCGCTGCTTCCGTCCACTTGAATGGATGATTATTCTCATTGGTTCTTTCAATAATTGGTGCAGATATCTAGCTAAAACTTTCTATAAATTTACTGTAGAAACCTTCAACACCATGAAATATTCTTACCTCAAATAGGTTCTTTGGAGTCAACCAATTCAAAATTGCTTTTACTTTTTCTAGGTCCATATTTAAGCCTTATTTAGAGACTAAAAATCCAAAATAAATTAGCTCTTCCTTCATAAAATTGCATTTCTTCAAATTTATTAGCAGCTTCTCTTTCTAAAAAGTGTTTAGAAATAATTTAAGTCTCTCTAGATTCTCTTCTTTACTTCAACTAAAAACCAGAATATCATCAAGATGAACAATTACAAACTTGCATGTATACTCCTTCAAGACTTCATTAATTAATATCATGAATGTGTTGGGTGCATTAGTGAGTCAAAATGGCATCATTAACCACTCATACAACCCAATATTTTTTTTTAATGCAGTATTCCATTCATCCGCTTCTCTTATTCTTATTTGATGATAACCACTTTTCAGATCTATTTTAGTGATATATTTTGAGGCACTCAATCAATCCATTAAGTCATACATGCATGGTAAAGGAAAATGATACCTGATGGTGATTTTTTTCATGCCTCTGGAATCTGTACACATCCACCATTCCCCACTTTTCTTTAGGCTGAGTACTCTTGGTACATCACACGGACTAAGGCTCTATCTTATCAACCCGTTATCCATCAATTTATGCACTTGTCTCCCAACTTCTGCATTTTCCTGAGGAGTAAACCTATATGCTTCTTTATTCGGCAAACTCGCACCAGGTATTAGATCTATGTGATGAATAATACTCCTGATTGGTGGTAATTAATTTGGAAAATCTTCAACAATAATGTCAACATAGAAATTTAGTATCTTTTTAATTTCTTCAGGCAGATGATCTAAATTTGTGGAATTTAGAATTACCTTCAGTTTACCCACAACAAAAAATTGTAATTATGCGACCTTCTCGACTTCTTGCAGGAGTACTTTACCACACATCAGCATAACATTGTTTCCAGACACTTCTTTGTCTGCTTCGTTCTTCAACGGAAACAATATGTGTTTATTTTCATCCTTCTGTAGGGTATAAGTATTTGTTCGACCATCATGAACAAAATTTAGATTGAACTGCCAAGGTCTTCCCAGAAATATGTGGCATACATCCATGGACATTACATCACATAATATAACATCATTTTGGGTACCAATTTGTATCTCTACCTTGAATTTCTCTGTCATAAAAATTTGATGTCCTTTTTCCGGCCACGACACTTTATATAGAGTAGGGTGTTACATTTTTACCAATTCCAAATTTTCCACCATATCTGTGGAAATAAGGTTATCAATTCTTCCACTGTCAATTACCACTTTGCAACATTTCCCCTTGGACTTGCATATAGTCTTTAATATGTTCTTCCTCTAAAAAGGATCTTTAGCTTATTTTTCTTCTTTAAGAAATACCCTTTTCAATAACAAGGATTCTCCCACTTAGGGTGGTTCTTCTTTTCCCGCAATATGAGGAATTTCTTCCTTTTCTTTAGCAATATTCACATTTCTCCGAGTTGTTGACCTATTGTGATGACAGTCCCATGACCCATGTTCCCATTCACCACATTTAAAGCATTGAATCTCTCTTCCACGACCTCTACCTATGGGTAAAAATTTCCCTCGGTTAGAGTCTCCTCTCTGCGGTGGTCTACTACTAGAACTTTGTGCTTCACTCTGTGAATGCTGAAATATGGGTTTGAATACTCCTGTTTCTCTTACTAGATTTTCCCCTCTATTTGTCTGGCTTTGCCTCCTCTATATCTTCTCCTATGCTTTTAAGGTTGCTCGGTAAGCATCTTCAGTTGTTTTCAGATTTAATAAGCTGATCTCATCCTAGATATCATACCTCAAGCCATTTATGTACCTAGCTAATTTCTCAACATCATCTTCCACATGTCCAACTCTAATATTCAACCTATAAAAATCTTCTGTATATTCTTTCACTGTCATCCGTTTTTGCTTCAAATTCTGTAATTTCTTGAAAATATTTAGCAAATAATCCCTTGGCATGAAATTATCCTTTAATTTACTAAACATTTTATCCCATTGTTTAATTTTGGGCTTTCCTTTTCTTTTTCTAGATACCTATAACTCTTCCCACCAAATGGCTGTTTTGCCATTCAATCTCGTAGCCACAAATTTCACTTTCTTTTTGTCTTCAAATTATTCAAAGTCAAAGTGTTTGTCTAATGAACTGATTCAGTCCATTAATTATTCCACATTGAGATTTCCATCATACAAAGGCACCTCTACCTTCGGTCTTCCACTTGCCTTCATCAACATCGTGAGAACTTTTGCGGTCTCATTCTCTTCATCTTCTTCCTCTTCTGAAGGTTCTTTTGTAGCAGTGTTGTCTCCTTCATCAGGCGCTCTCCTTTGGGAAACTTCCATCGCCTCCATCCTTGCACGAAGGCGTTGAAATTCTTCCAGTCGAATCACATTTTCTACTGGTATTTCTCTCCCTATGCCAACTGCTCTTCTAGGTAGCATCTTGCTGAATTAAAATCTATTTCAATAAACCGCTCTCATATGAAAAAAATGATGTACAGGTGGCATTGTTCCCATGTAAAACATTTTTTAATACCTTTATACTGCAAATAAACTTCAAATAATCCCTTTATAATCGTATCACAGTTTCCAAACAATATCGTAACTTCGCATATCGGGTATCGCTACTTACAACATGTAACTTGCGATAGCTTAAAAATAAACATATAAATCAGTGATAGTGATATGCCTATAGGTTATATTCGCGCGATGTGATATTTCACTATCTTTGAGAATTGTGACGTGATAATAAAATAAGTTTGGGGATTTGTGATGCAAACATAAAAACTTCGGTTTCAGCTGAAATGAAAACACACAGGATTGTGATAAATATTTCTTGATTTATCACATGAAAAGGAACTAAAATAGGTTTAATTCAAACTTCTAAAGCGAAGACAATAAATCATAAAAATAAAAGGATAATACTCATATTTTAACTCTTGCTGTAAGTGATCCTTAGCAGGTTTTTGGATCAATGCACATGCACAGGAACAATTAATTTCACATCTATACTTGAATCAATTACTCAGAAAATAAAAACTACAGAGTTCTTTTTCCCTTCTCGGCTTGATTACATCAATCTTCACTCTCTCTGTCTCTCTGTCTCTTTTTCTCTCTTGTCTTCCTCTCTATCATTACTTTATACAAAATGCACTCGCTATTTTTAACAAACTAAAAAATAAATCCTTATTCCAAGGTTTGATGCATTTCATTATAATAGTCTTATCTTTTTTCTCCTATTTTAGAATTTCTCTAACTATTACAATAAATGAAATAAAATAAAATTATTACAATAAATAAATAAAAGTAAATTCGAGAGATCCAACCCTCTCTACTAAAACATAATTTGACCACATAGGTCGATGAAATTCATCTCAAGCAATTCTCTTGCATCACTTGATAGCAATGTAAGGTAAGCTATTGTAAAAAGAGCATTAGGCTACAAAACATAGGAAATGGGAAAAATTTGAAGGGTGGTTGTAGTTGCTACAACACTGGTGACACACTAGTATAACTCCAACTCTCTGAATGAATCTTTTCCCTTATAAAATTGGTCTCAACCTTCCAGAAGTATTTTTCAATTCATTTATTATCATAAATTCCTCACTTCGTATAATTTAAATACATAGCCCCTTCCATCCTCTTCATTGGTGGAACACTTACCAAGCCAAGTCGGACTAAGTTGTTTCGATTGGGGATGAGGAGTATTTAAGTGCACAAGTAGAAGAAAAGTGTTAGAGTCTTTATTTTCATCTTTGGTGTTTCTCCACTGCCAGCAGGCCTAGGCAGTACCATGATGGAGTCACTTCAGGAACACAAACATTGATCTGGTTCCATCGATCCTAAAAAATACCCCAACGGAGTTGCTTTTTTCACCTCTTTGTGTAGGAAGCATTTCTCTTATTTCTCCCTTTATTTCATTTTTCACCGTTTCATTTTTCAAATAAATCTACATAGGAACTTATTCATTTCATGGGGAAAAAGAGGGATCCCCACTTATTGAGAGCAAAAGAGGTTGTCCCTTCAGACAAGTATGTTTACATACACTTCTCGCATACATATTAAGGTTTTCCTCCCCTCCTTACTCTACTAGACTAGAGTGACAAGGATTAACCAGAAAGATAAAACCGATTAGAGTAGGTGGAACCAGTTAAAACCCAACATCATGATTTCACTATGAATCTCTCCAATAACAATAGTATTTTCGATCTGAGTATCATCAACCAAAAAAAATAAGGATTCAAACAAAGTGAGGGAATAGATAGAAAACCAAGTGTTGATATAGGAACAACTTTGTCTTGGATTTCACCATGTTTGCTTCAAAAGCCAAACATAGTATCAGAAAACTAACCTAAGACTTAAAACCAATAAAGGAAAGAATCAGAATTAAAAACAAATGAAATTGAATCAAAGAAAAGAACAATGAAGAAAACTTTGCTTCTACTCCGAAGCTAAGCAGAACTTAGGCTAGACTCACATGAAGTGATACTTCCAATGCAACCACCGACACATTGGTTGGCCTACACGAGCGAGGGAATACATGTAAATAATGATAAGAAATAAAAACATGAAACAATAAATATAAGACAATTTAAACCAAAACGTTCAATGTTTGAAAGAACACGAGGAAAATTACAAACGAAACGTGCAAGGGATACTTTCCGCAGTTGTGTCATGGTGTCCTGACAGACTAAAAACCAAAAACTTACACATGAAAACTTTCTAACTATGAGGATGTGATGTAGGAGAATTGGGAGCATAGCCAGCAATGTGACATTTTTGGTCACATGTTGTGGCTAACTCAAAATAAAATAAACATTAGGAGTAGTATAGTTAATTATTTTATTAATTTTGTTATTTATTTATGGAGCATTGTTAGTTTGTTTTGTATTTAAATAAATATGGAATAAATTTAGCAATTGGTTTCTTTCCCTGTGTGGATGTAGAGCCAACATAGGGATAGGCCCTTAAAAATAGGGAGGTATTGATTTATTGAGGAAACCTATTCTAAGAGGATAAGTTTCATTCCTCAAGTATAAATAGCAGGATGATGGTAAGGAAACACCAGAGTATTTTCTATATGTAGACTGCAAATTCATGTGTTAGTAAACTCAGATCATTTCGAATATAGTTGATATTATGAGTTTTATTTAAATATGCAATTTATTATATTTTGGTATATGTATATTCTATTGGAGCATGTGAAATGTAGGACGAGGATTGTGTTCACGTAAGACTGAAATCGATGAGAAATTGATCAGAGTCATGAATTTCCATGCCCAAAGCGTGGTTAGAAGTCAAGGTCTGTGACGGGATAAGGCACAATGTTGTGCGAGAATGCCATAGCATGTGGGGTTGAAGAGACATCATTGGGAATGACCACAGCCTTGGTAAGGTACAGTTGGAACCACAAAGGAAACCGTAGCCATTTGAATGCTAGTGCAGTATTTGAATACTCAGAACTAATGCCCACGACAGCCAGGTAACCACGCAGCCACGGTTGGAAGCATTCGTGAAGTTCCATGACGTGTGAAACTCATGTGATTTAGTGAATCATGGAAGAGTTTTAAAGGGGTTGTAGAATCCAAACTATAGCACATGCCATGAATCAGAATTGTATGCGGTTGCAAAGATTGTTGTGGTGATTTGTGAAAAACGAATGAAAAAATAACAGTGCTCGTTTTACTTGTCTTGGCCTCAAAAAATCAATGACCTCAATTTAATTTATTGTAAATTCAAACAATGAAGTTTTAAAGATTACATTGATTTGTTTAAAAAAACATTTATATATTTTATACTGCAAAGGAAATTGCAATTCGTGTAGTAGTAGTAAAGGTTATTAGAATGTGTAACTAAGGGACATGGTAAATCAAACTTGCACACTTAGACTGATGAGAGATGAATCAAATTTCATCATTTATGAAGAGTAAACTTGGGCCTTGATAAAATTGAATATTTTATTCTACTAATTTAGAAGTGGTTATTGACCTTTTCGATGTCAGGATGAGAAGAAATAAAGAAAGAATAAATTTGAGTTTCGATGTGGTGCTATCCAAATAGGACACCTCCAAATATTGAGTGATAGGATCGTGAAAAAAAGATGGAGGATGCAAAATATGTAAAACATAAGGATTTTCAATATGTGCAGTAGAGTGATGAGGAGCCTTGACAGGCTCAAAATTCTTTTGATTATAGATAGAACTAACCTCAAGGCTGCGAGAACTTGACATAACCATCAGTTGTGGTTGAAGTGTCTATACAACTTGAGGAAGTTCCAAATCGTTGGATGGTAGATCATCAAATATAGGTGGCTTCGAAAAATTGACAACAGAAAAATCAATGACGTGACTAGTTGAATCAAATAACTGGTCACAACATCCATGATCAGAAAATTCAAGATCAACAACAAATGAATCCTCATGATATGATGATTTGTTTAGAGTGGAATATGAAAGCGATAAATTTCACCCTCTATGTTTCCAGAAATGTATGATGAGGAGTTGGGAATATCCGTAACCGAAAACTCATCCTCTCCACATATCTATGAAAAAATCACATACCACAAAATTTTTGAATGATCATAATTATGAGTAGTATTAGAAAATAAATTCTCACATAACTTAAACAGAATGACATAATTGTGGAAAATTTTAGGAAAATTCAGAAGAGATACGGAAGGAAGAGAGTCATTCTTTATCACAGATTCCTATTCGAATCTTGACTCCCATACCTACTCATTTTAAATGACATCGCATGTTTGTTGCTCAAGAAAAAATCCATCCAACACCTGATCCTCAGAACATCAAAGGAGATATTTGAAACATATGAACATACAAGCTAGAAATTTGGAGGATCAGAGGGACGAAAGGATGGATGATCTGGAGAAAATATTTCATCACACTCATTGGTATTGCAATCCAAACCTATGTATTGGTTCCAAGTATGTAAGGTGGGAAGAGGTGGTGACAATTCAATAGGAAATCTATGAATTTTTCCTAGCTTAACTTGTGGGACTAGATTTATTTGATTAGAAGTAGAAGAACGATCACTTGGAACAAAATCCTTATCTGCCACAGATTTGGAAGTTCTATCCTCGCGATAAGATGGGAGTAACCTGAAAAATTATAAGTCTTGAGGAGTTAGTAAAATGCAAACCAAATGTATAAATGCTTTCGTAAATATATTCCAATCACCTTCATTTTCTGGAAATTCACAACAAATATGTACAAAGCACTTGTGAAAATGCCGTAGTGATTCATTGAGTGATTTTCACAAGTCTAAAATTTTCTGGCACAGACTGGCACAAATGTTCATGGTTATATCTGTCAAAATCATGGAACAGTTTTGTGAAAAAGTTTTCAAAAGAGTGAATGGAGGCATTAATCAATGTGTGATACCATTTCCTTACACACCCTTCGAATGTGAGAATGAACAACCTACAACCAACATCCTCAAGAGGGAAATTGTGCTCCGTGGAAAACTAAAGAAATCAATCAATATTTTCAAGCAAGGTTGTTTCACCCTCACCATCAAATTAAGGTGTGACAAGTCATCAAAAATATCTGCCGACACTTGTAATATTGGGTTACTTAAAAAAAATGTCGTGAGTAAGATTGTGTGAGAAGTCATGAAATTAGTGCAGAATTTCAAAACATACTTCAAGGGCTCATATTTTGATCTGGCCCTCATTTTAGCACCAGAAATGTTGATGGTGCTAGACCCGCCAACATTAATGGGATCTCCCTGATATGAATTCCCAAATATACCTCACACTATTTAGAGCAAGAGTCCAAACAATGGGGTGTTTAATGATATGCCTTGGATTGAAAAATGCATAGAGCGGTATGTGAAGTCTTTTGTTAAAGAAAGTGTGTGACCCTACAGAAATTTATTATGATGCATGATCATTTCTAACATGTGAATATAAAATGAAGTTCACTACTTTGAAGCTTGTAATAGTACTGAGCTCGAGAAGAAAATGCGAGATGAAAAACATGACATAAACTAACAAGAAAAATAGTCCACGAGTTAAAGGTGATGGGTTAATAAAACATGAGCACACATTCAACAAGATTCGTGAAAATGAAAATGAAATCCTTCATAATCATATGCGTAAGTTAAAAAAATTATATCGCAAATATAACAGGAATAACCCTACAATATATGCATGAAGACGTCCCCATCTCTGATTTTATTATAAGTGAAAGTTCCATTCATACGTACAACATGAAAAACTACTTACCCCAATAGTGGAACACGAATTCAACAAAACCTGCTCCTCCAAAATAATTATCTCCCTCTATGCTACATAGAATCCAAGGCTGACACAAAAATATCGATCCTTTCTAAGCCTAAGCCTAGCCAAAAGCTTGGTCCCAAAATCCCCTTACAAGAGTTATCGGGATGTATTTATAACCAAATGGGGGCTGACTCTTGGCATGGACCCTTGGTTACTCTTGGACTCCCCTCGTGACTCCTCACATTACATATGACTCTTTACATTCCATCATGGACACATGGAATTTCACTTCAAGCTTGTGAGATGGTGTTAGGCTAGAAGCAAACTCTTGCCTCCATAGAATTTGGGTAAAACATCTTGGAGCTAGTATCAACCTCTTGCTCAGTCATGAACAACATTGTTTGAATATGAATAGGGACACCACTATAGTTCAGCATGTTCTTTCTGTTCAAATTCAAGTCCTCCTTGGTGGTGATCTGCTTTAGCTTCTCCAAGTACTCATCAATCTATTGTTGTACTTGTCATTTGCGCTTATCTTGGGTGAGTGAACCGACTGATGGAATATTATGGGTTCTAAACCTAATGTCGAAACTGTTTTATAACTATAAATATGTAGTCTGAATGTTTATGATAAATGTAGTTATCTCCTATTTGTTCTAGATGAGTATTTGAACATTATCTTTCTCTAGCTCTGTCTGCAGATTCATCATATTTACCAACGTGAGTAGTGTTGCCTTGTGTTGAATTTTCCAAACATGAACATAATTGATGTTAGCTTTCTCATTCCTAAGGATAGTGAAAAACTATCTAGACTAAAACTACAAGTTGTTCAATAAGAAAACCTCACTAGGCACATACATGAGCTCCTAATATAATTCCTATATAGTGTCTCTAATTGTGGATACTTAAAAAATTATTACTACTCTCATTTCTTCAAGGTGAAACTATGTAGAAGCTCCACTCTGTACTCTTGTGTGGAGTTGTCCAATCTCTTCTCAAGCATTGTGTAGGTTTTGTACCAACTGTTTTTTCTCGGCCATCAAGTACTAAGTTTTTTATTTCAGAGCACCCACGAAGGCTAATTTGGCCTTGGAAATAGTGTTTTTATTCATGCTAGTGTCCACCAGAATCACCCTTTCTCTCATGAATGCAAGGAATGCATGATCACCCTATAAGTTCTTTCTAAGTGCTTGTTAATTCTTCTTCTATAGTTCATCGAATGACATATTGTACACATCCATCACTGGATCATCATCAAGGGGAAATACCTCCCCTTATTCTCTTGGGGCTTGCTCCACTAGTAAAAAATGACTAATTAGTTACTAAAATAATGACTAAAATTTCCATATAAATGACTATTTTTTTATCAGTGACCAATAGTAGCTAATTTACAGTATCTTATAACACGACCAATTTTTAGTCGTTTTTAGCTTAGTCATTAATTGGTTGTCTCATTTTTGTTGAATAGTAGTATATTTGGTCATTGATTTGGTCATTGATTTAATCATTGATTTGGTCATTAATTCTCACAATTAATTACCAAATATACAACAAAATACATTACTAAATAATCACCTGATAAAACCAACTAATGACCAAAAAAATATGGCTAAAATGTTGGTCGTATTATAAGATACTGTAAATTAGCTACTAATAGTCATATATATGCAAATTTTAGTCATTGTTTGAAACTAATTAATGACCAAAGAAATATGACTAAATTTTAATCATGTTATAAGATACTGTAAATGAGTCGTATATATGCAAAATTTAGTCACTATTTGCAATCACAAATTTATCATTTACGGTAGTCATTTATCATTTTTTGGTAGTTTCATATTCATTATATAAATGACTACTTTAGTAGTTTATATTCATTTCATTTACTTTCATTAACAATTGTAATAAGCTACTAATTTAGTCGTATATTCATTTTATCTGTGTTCATAATTAATAAATATAATCTACTAATTTAGTAATTTTAGATTGATTTTATGTGTTCATTATTAATCAAAATACATTAATTAGTATGATTTTGAAACTAAATTAATAATGTCATACAATGTACATGTTCATATAATATGAAAACATAAAGTTACATATGTTAATTACAATACTAAGTAATATCAAGGGCAACTATAAATAACACATAAATTATATTATATAAAATGTCAAGTATTATAATATGAGTTTCCAAATTAATATTGGTTGGAGTACAATTTACACATGAAATATTGTTTCATCACTTCAAAACATTATCATTCTATTGCCAAGACATTGCAGGTGGATTCACCAACTCTAAAAGCTTGGTCATCAGTCTTTATGTGTGTCTTATGTGGATATTGGCTGTACAGGTACCATTCGACTAGTTTTCTTGTCTCCCTCTTTAAATTTCATTTTCTCGCTCTACCGTTATTGTTCTCCTCTTTCTTGAATTCATGCTTCTTGCCATCAATACTGAGTTCCTTCTCTGGATTAATAAAAAAATAAGAAGGAAAGATATAATGCAGAGTATAAGACATGAAAGTCGATGAACACTATAGTATAAACTAAAGTAGTCTATAAAAGATTTATATGATATATACCTCAACATAAGAAATATTTAAGTTAATAAATATTGTTACTGTCACTTTTCCCCATAAAATCAATAAGCTCGAAGAAGTTTTCTTCAGTTGGGAAGTAGTGGCCACTATCTAGCCAAATGACCTACATAAAAAAAGAAAATAAAACATCACCATAGAATAAATTTTGTACCTATTGTGTTCTCAGTGTACAATATTTGTTGATGAAATGTTATCTTCAACTAAAGTACTAAATGAAAATAGCACACATTCAGTGTTTTGGATTCTCATGCTTATGGTACATTGCAATTTTGATTTTATCCAACATAATTAAACACAACAGAGCTATAAATGTATACTAAGAATGCCTCATGCTCTACTTTTGTAGTTGTATCATTTCATCTAGTTATCTTTAAGAAGCAGTGACACTTCAATAATAAAACTGGTCAGTAGAAATCTTATGGGTGGAGAAAAGTATTGCTGACACAAGATTAAAACAAGAAACTAAAAAAGAATAAGATAATAATTCATAAATTCGATACTAACCAGAAATATAGCTTCAATATAACAATCTTCAATCATCGGCATACTATTCCAAGGGAAAAGGAATCCAATTCTTAGAAGCCAACAAATTATATCCAGAGAAATACTAAACATGTTGGCTCCACATTCAAAGGCAAAGTAACTGGGACTAGATATATCAGATACTTTTTAGAGTGTAAGGGTAGCTACTAACACCATTAACAAGAATTTTAAAATATATCTGCCACGTATGACCTCAAATGTGGAAAAAGTTTTGATATATGCATAACCTGTATACGTTTCAAAATGCATTGCAATGATATAAGAGTATCAAAATAAACTGCACATAATTACATATTCACTATCCAATTTTATTCCAAAACAACATTCAAATATTTTTTATAACTTACCCTAAAAAATATGCCAAAATTTCCATTCATTTTCATGAATATCCTGTGTTGTGAGTTCCTCGAAAGGTGGTTTCTTAGTGAAATCCTACCCAAAACAAATAGAACTTAATAAGAGACAAATATGACAAATACCCTTACCTTTTGCTCTTTCAAAGAATGTAGTCTTCTCTTAAAAAATGTCTAAAATTCTAAGCACTTATTTATTAAATCACAAATAGAACAACAACTATGGGAACATAAGAACATCACAAGTGGAGGAAAAAGTTTTTCCACGGCACATTGTGGCACATAAAACCTATCATCGGTGCTAGTGTTACTTGCAATTAAATTTTTACAAAATAAAATATTCGGATGCTTGCTTGGTGTGCAAAGGTCAGAACCAAAATAACAACATTTTTTCGCTTGTTGCACAATATCATCAATTTTTAGTTCCTTGCACAAATGGAACTACTACCAAAGCATTTCTCACCAAAATTGGAAATTATAGCAAGGAAAATATAATGAAATTGAAAATTTATTACAACATTAAGAGGTTGCAATGTCATTTGAGCATATACTTCATCCGTTTCCACATCTTCCTAGCATTCAATAAGGTTTTTATTAAATTTTATATCTTGTATATATAACGATATGAATAAAAGTGTTCACAACCAAAGCAAGGGTGAAATGCAAAGAAACCACATGCACTGTTACATTGTGAAGTTGGCTTATTTAATTGAGTTGGAAAAATCGTATAATTGGATATATGAGCATCAACCTCCTTGTTTGTTGAAGAAAATACCTAGATTCACATTGATTATGATCAGTTTCATTACATAACATTAAAATTTCAAAATATTGGAATCACATTTTATGATGAAAATAAGATAAGCATTCATGATTTTTCAGTCATTTGTATCCAAAAAAAGATTGAAAATTAAAAACTAGCGATAAACAACCTCTCCTGATCAATGTAACCTTGTGGAAAATAAACAACCTTTCTCCCAACAGCAAGTAAGAACACAAGCGTTCCGACATAGGCATGCCAAAGCTCTGAATTAAGGCATCTCCTTTCCCCTGCTTTATGTGACATGAACAAAAAAATTGTCAACTGGATATTCCTTTAGAAACCTCTGAACATTCCAATAGTAACTGTGTAAAGTAATATGATATTATGAATGTAAAATTTACAGTATAAAGCACATTAACTTGAAAAATATTCTAGATGAGAGTATTTTCCATAGACATTCATTCTGTCTCTTTCTTTGGTTGTTAAATCCTTTGTCCAGTTAGGTTGGAATTCTGGAACCTATGAAAATTCTTGAATACAGTTCTGGAGAAATCCTATTGTAGTATCATGGTTTATTTATCCTAATTGATTAAGTTATATAAGTTAGTTTCAGAAAGAATATTCAGAAAATACCCAAGTAAATGTTGATGTCCGGATATGAGTAAAAATCGATCCTTTTCTTCACATAAACTATCAACCCGAGGAAGTTATTTATTTCAAGACTAACGACAAAGTATATGCAGATACAAGCACATGATCTATTGTAGATCACAGGGTTAAATCCATAACACACAGACCACTGTAACATAAGTTAAATAAACTGCAGAATTTGAAGCGCATTCACAGCAATTAAACATAAACTGTAACAGCAGTAAAAAATCACACTAAAATAGAAACACTACAAGGAAAAGGAAAATGCAGTACCTGATCAAAAGAGTGGGCCCAACTCTTTGATTAGGGTTGCGGCAAGCTCATGAATTACAGGAGAAACAACAAGCTGTTGCACATTTAATTAATGATAAAAGAGTTTGTTATGAGATCTGTAAGTAAGAGGGCTTAACCCCTATTCACAGCCTACATGCCTATTTATACAAGTGTTGTGGAACCCTCGATTCCGTTCAACAACTCTATGGTTACAAAAATACATCTTGTTACAATGGAAACCTAGTTGCCTAGAAAGAAACCGTGAAAAGGCCTGAAATGGCGCTGATACAAACAAGTATGTTATTCTATAAAAATGAATGGGAAAAATGTTGGAGATGATAGGTTGTTCCTTGACTTGCAGCTACAATGCTCCTGTTTTAGCCAAATCTATAGAAATATCGGGGTCAATATGGAAAAATGTAAAACCTCCATGAAAATTACTTCATGAATCAAATATCCCATGAAAGATAAGGAAAAGGGTTTTACCTCATATTTTTAAGAGTAATAATGGCACAAAGAGATAGAATGATAGGGTAAAACGAGAAAGGAAAGTATACAAATTTGGTACCCAACATCTCCCCCAAACTGATCTATCTGCATGTCCTCATGTGACTCGTTGTCTCCTCAGATCTGGATTGGACCGAATCTGATCGACATGAAGCTATGTGAGGTCATACTCTGTAGCCATTTCTGTTCCTAGTGGCTTATATCCTTATGTAAAAACAACATCCTTCCACCAGTCTAGATCAACATTATATGCACGGGTATATCGCTCAGCTAGCAACCAGAGAGGGGGAATTAAAACCTTAAGCCCATCCATATGACCCCACATGTATGAATGCATGACATGAAATGTTGCATTCCCTCTAAAGCTCATGCAAAGTTGGGTTCCCCAAATGGATCTCTTTTTATGATGGCTGAGGATGACAACATCCACCTTTTCTGACAACTGTCTGGTGCTTCCTTATGAAACATCGTAATCTAGCTGACACATAGGTCAGCGCACCATTATGGGTTTCCAACATGTGTTTTTTATGGCCCTAAATATATAGAAATGTATAATGCTTGTTATAAATGTTTAAGGACTGACCATGCTCTCTTCTCATCATCAATGTCTTTCCGACTTGATTTTCTTCAAATGTGTCCCTGGCCTTTCTCCATTTAAACTGATTAATGATATAGGAGGTGAAATCCCTTAAACGGATGTCCCCCAGAAATGGAACGGGGTTAAAGGATTGATCATGCCTTAATTAATACCCATGCATGTAGAGCTCACACATTATGTGTTGTCCTATAATATGAGGAATTTTTAAAATACGGAGAAATTGAATGGGGTCCTCAATTTCATACCAAATCTCCTTATATATACTTTCAAGACAAAAGAAATGAAATTTTTCATGAAGGAACAAGGCATAGCTATGTGTAGGAGGTCTGCATGCCATTACTTTTTGTGCCAGGGAGAACATCTACTCCTTGTCTATGTTGAGCAACTGCACTTGTTCTTCCAACTCCTCTATTTTGGCCTTTTGTTTGGGTTGCTTCAACCGTGCCTTGTATAACTGATCCATGTACCCTGTGATGACTCCAGTGGCTTCTTCTTGAACCCTATTTTTTTACTTCTTATGGTTGCTTGCAGTAGACTTCCACTTATTAATTTCAATGGCCAATATAAATTCTCGACCTTCAAACAAATCTTCGATCAGGCCAGTCTGGGTAGCTACAATGGAGACTTCGATTTTCGGCTTTATCGCCCTCCATTTGTACATTTTTACCTTCCTTTTCAATCGTGAAACTTGCTTCTTCAATCCCAAACCTCCCTTTTTAGTCTCATGGTTTCACTGAACTGCAGCTGATACATCTTCTTGAGAGGTAACCTTCTTTTCTCACACTGTTCAACCCATTCCTGTTTAACAATGAATTTATATTCTCAGCCTATAATAGGCTCAGAAGGCAGTGGAATGCTTTTAGTATTCTCCAAATATTCTTTTGTCAAGCCGTTCTGGCTGGGCTCTCTATCTCCAAGGGTTTCTTCTTCGATGTTTCCTCCGGGAAATTTTATCGTCTGGTCGACAATTTCATTGGCCACTCTGTGATCCAATGTTTCCATGGGAAATCTATCTTCTTCGCGAGCCTCTAAGTTTCCTGGTTCAATAGTGGTTGGGCTAACCTTGGTCATGTCAACAAATTTAAGCACTGGGGTAACAACTACTTCTTCCATTAAAATTTTGGGCGAGAAGAATCCCCTCAGCCCTCTAGGCATTAGGGACTCATCACCTTCATTTCTGGTTTGAACCAAAACTTCACGCATTACTACCTCAACCGAGATCGATGTTGGTTCTTATTGAAGAACATCGATTCCATGGCTTATTTCCCTTCTTTCTTCTTGCCCCTTGCTCGCCATTTCTTCTTCATGGGTCAACACTAGTTCTTGAGGTGTAGCGTCAATTTCGCAAGCTGACCTCTCCTGTTCTATCAGAATTGGGGGTTGTTATTGTGTAACACAACCTCCTATATCAGTATCTATATCTATATGGGCAGGTGATGCTATTTTTAGAAAAAAAACATCAGTTACCATTTCTCTGTCCACAAATTCAGTCCTTCATTCTTCATTGACAAAGGTCGATGACTGTATAACAATATTGACTTCCTACACAATGTCCATAATTTCTTCCTCTGTGGGTTCTTCAGGCGAGGATGGTTCTTGTGTGGTGGCCTCGTTTGTGCCACAAATTACCTCTTCCATCCTCATTCCTTCTTCTTTTGCCTTTTCAAGCGAGGCTGGTTCTTGTGTGACTACCTCGGTTGTATCACCAATTACCTCCTCTATCCTCGTCTCCTCATTTTCCTCCTGATCAACTCTCATCTATTCTTCCTCAGGTTCCTCCTGATCAACTTCTATTTCCATTTCCTTGGGTTCCTCTTGATCAATTCCTACTGAATTTTCTTCTTCTACCAGACCAGCCGGAGAGGTTGATTCCTCTTCTCTAGCAGCAATCATGGCTACTACCTCTTCTTTTGACGACCCACAGAATTCTTCCCAGGAGACCCGAAGCCTATTTTTGCATGCATGACCAATAATCGCACAAAATCGTGACTGGAAAGAACTACCGACATTCGAAACGAATGCCGAGCAGCCTAAGCCATATGCGGCAACTATTTCAATAGGAAGAAGGGCATGTTCAAGGCATGTACCTGAGCCTGTGGAAATCAAATGTGCGTTAAAATTTTAAAATGTTACTTGAACAGAGTTGTGGCTCGACACTCATAGGTTATGTATTTGATTATGAAACCTGCAACTTCGTTCCAAGGATACGGTACCGTTCAATGCTCATATCCTATGCCCATTTGAACGACACTTTCTCTTGCTTGTAAGAATAATTCGGGAAATTCCGGAAGATAAAATTTCTGAGAAAACCATTGTTGCCACTGTTGTCTCAGCCTCTTCTGTGATCAGAAATTCCAAACCTCAAACTCGTGAATAATTCTCCTCTAAATTAAGTTTGAATTCCATTGTGATTCCTCCATCAAACCCCTGCAATCTCTCAAAGTAGGTATCCCACCCTGCATCAACAAAGACTTTCCAAACCTCTGGATTGTTGCGGACTGAAGTTGTGTTTTCAGGATCATGCCGCATAACCAACCGACCCATACTGTGGAGACTTGTAGCAACACTTCCTGTAACAGCAAACCGTTGGGTAGGATGGTGTGTACTGAATTTGGAGAAAAGCATGGTGAAAATGGAAAGGTGGTAATGGTAAATACGGTCGGTAACTCTCAAAAACCAATAAAAATAATACAAGAATATGGTAAGTGTGGTGAATAGAAATAATAATTGTTCATATAGGGTGAACGAGACATCTTACGGATCCCAATACGAATTAAATTATGATACCACATATTGATGGGAATCGTAAGGTGTACCACGAGCAGATTGTCATACTTGATTTATGAGGCAATTATTACACCTTCCTTGGCTATGACAACACTCCCCCCCAACTTAAATTTTTTCCATCCGTAGCATTAAAATATTCACTTGGGATATTTAATTAAATCGACTAAAGTCACGTGGAGGCATACCTGATGGCCTACCTAGACGATGTGACAGTTGGTAGGATGATGGAACAATAATGATGTGGATTGGAGTAACAACAATACGAGTAATAACATCCAGTGTAACAGCATTGGGAGTAATAGTAGTGCGAGTAGTAGCATCGGAGTAACATCATTGGAGTAACAGAAGTACAAGTAAGAGCATCCAATGTAGGAGCATTGAGTAACAGCATTGGAGTAACAACATTGAGTAGCAACATCTGGTGTAGCAGCATCGAGTAGTAGTAGTCCGAGTAGTAGCATCCGGTATGGTAACATTGAGTAGCAACATCAGAGTAACAAAATTGAGTAGCAGCATCTGGTGTAGCAGCATCGAAGTAACAACAGTGTGAGTAAAAACATCTGGTGTACTAGCATTGAGTAGCAACATTGGAGTAACAACATCGAGTATCAGCATCTGGTGTAGCAACATCGAGTAGCAGCAGTGCGATTAGTAGCATCCGTTGTAGTAGCATGAAGTAGCAGCATCGGAGTAGCAACATCGAGTAGCGGCATCCAGTGTAGCAGCATCGAGTAGCAACATCGGAGTAACAACATTGAGTTGCAGTGTCCAGCGTAGCAACATCGAGTAGCAGCAGTGTGTGTAGCAACATTCGGTGTAGCAGCAACTGATACTTTGGAAAAAATTTCTATGATTTTTTTATTTTTTTTTACTTGTTAGTAGTAACTCCTGCAAAGAGACAAAAAGATAAACAATGCAATTCTTTATTCTTTTATTTTATATATATATATATATATATATATATATATATATATATATATATATATATATTAATTTATTTTATTCTTATTTTTACAGGAAGGGTGCAGAGGAAGGATTCTCTGCGTTGATGACCTTCAAACCAGATTTCTCAGAGAGTTGTTTAATAAAAGCATCCTTAGAGGTCGGGCGGTGGTATAGTCTTAGGCGATGTCCATTGAATATAAATGAAGCACGTGTATCATCAATTGTGACTATCCTAACTGTTCCCATTAAGTAATTTTAAAATCGTTTCTGTACTAGAACATTTAGTTAGTTTTGATTTGAGTATGGGAATTCCTACCTCAGTGATGGTATATATATATATATATATATACATATACATTCTTGCATTGAATGGTTTTAACAAGTTTTTGACCGGTGTGTCTGCAATCCAATCCTCAGAATGATAAAGCACTTCACTCTTTAGAACTACCTCACACTTTGCACTTTAGGGGGCAATCTGTTACACATTATTTTTTCACCGTGACATTTGACTGTCCATTTAGGTTCATCAACTGCCTATATTGTGCTTGCATAGAAGTCGAAAACCTCAATGTTCCTAAACCAAGTCATGGACTTGGAGAAAAGCTCATAAAAACCCTAAAAATTCTAACTACGCACTTTTCGTAGCCCTTTCCTGCGGATCCAGAGATATTTTCTCTATAGCCTGTGGCACATCCTGCACGTTTTTCTTATAAAAAATGTGGACCCCCGTAAACAGTGAAATAAAGGAAAAAGTAAGTTCTAGAAGCCTAGCTGGACTAATATTCTCCTAACTGGAAGCTTCTAGATGCATCATCAGTTCGATCTTTATCCCTCCACTAATGGAGCTCTATCCCTTCACTGCTGGAGCTCTATCCCTTCACTCATGGAATTTATCCCTTGGTATATGGAGGTCAAATCCCTTCATGAAAGGAATCCTTTCCCCTCTTCATGGAACTGAAACTACCTCCATTTCCATATAAATTGAGCTCATGTTTCAGTCTCAAGGGTAGACACGCATGTGGTAGTTCCTCAAGAAATTCTCAAGACAACATACTCTCTATAGTAGTCATTTTTTTATATGAGAATGATTACACATTCATGTCCATAACTTCATCCTATTTCAAAGAGAGGAAGGCTTGTCAATCTGAAGGACGAACGATTGTTCAGGACCCCGGGAGGAACTTTTCCAACATCAAGGCGATATGTTGTAAGGTTACTTCTTATTGTACAAGTTAATACAAATGGATTCCATTTTCTCATCGAATTGTTCATGTATATATTTCAAGAATTCAATTCTTAGATTCCTTGATCACTAAGATAGATTGTGTTTTCTCAATTATTATATCTTACAAGTGCTTTTAATCCTTTTATCTGTCTTTGAATGCAGGTTTCAAATGCTGAAGTGACCTATTTTGGAGTGACTGAATAGAATATTTCAGTAAGCATTGGACTTCAGGTAGGGGCACGTCCTCGTACTTTTTTATTAATAATTATAAATCACAAATTATCTAGAGAAAATGGTTTGCATTTGGTTGTTTGTTTCTAGATATCCTTAGGATAGTAGGGAGATCATTCTTTTCTGCAAGAATGATTTATCCGCATAGTAAATGGGCATGTGGGCCAGGTTTAATGGGTCTACAATTTCATTGGGACCGCGACATGAAACTTGGTTCTTGAGAGTGGTTGAATTTGTTAGAGAGTTAATTTTCCTAATATCCCTTAAAATCAACAAAGCAAAAAATGGATAGCTTGTTTAATAAAAATAAAAATTATATAATAATAGGGGTTATGGGCTTCCACCCACGCTAGCCCCGCAACGTCAAATATTACATAAAATTTTAAATTGAAAAAATGTGGTTGGGGGGACGACCCCCTTGGAAGTCCCGTAAACTTGCCGACTGTACCATATATAATATTAAACAATTGTATAAACATGGAACAGTCTATTGCGTAAACTGTGCCAAGAACCAAACTAAATGCCATATATAGCTTGGGTCAGTGCCATGTAGTCATGCACCCTGCAAACCATCCAATGGAGAAAACGTTGGGGTGAATGTGGATTGAACTAGCCCAACCCTTATGGTCCAACCACCACCAAACGACCCCATATTTAAAACAATTCGAAAAACAACATCACCACAAAATGTTACAACGTGCCAAAATCGAAAAGATGGAAAGAAAAACCGCCATGCTTGCAAGAAACTGTCAAAATATCATAGCATATACGGTAACCATCATGCCATTTAAAATAATTTCAAACAAAATGTTACCGAGGTGGGGGTTGGAAGGGTTGGAACCCCCAACCTCCTGCCTCTAATCTCAGCACCTTGCTATTGGAAGAAATGGTCCACATTGAGAACTCTATCGTTGGAAAAACATATCTTCCTTTGTTAATCAGTCGATGGAAGGGATTAATGGACCTGGAGCATGACCGAGCCATGCATAGTAGCTGAGGTAGAACCTTGCCCAGGAGAGGGTATGGAACCCTGATGCAGATGCTTGAAAGATTCCTTGGGATGTAAAATTTCACATTGTCACAATGCTATCAAGTTTATAGCCATTTTTCACAAAATTTTGCATGGAGCGCGATGGTAAGGTTAGATTCACCATCTGAGCAACAAAATTACAGGCACCACACAATGAGGAATCTTTGAAGAATATTGAGAAATATGAAAGATTCGTGGAGGCCTAGATTTTGACGGTGTTAGAATTGGATGAGTTGGCAAACAATTTTACGCCAATCATCACTAGGAATTCATTGGTGTAGTTCATTTTAGCTGTCGAGCCTTGCATTTTTCATCCATCACCAGAAGTGGAGGTACATGATCCAGTTAGTTATGCTTCCATTTTTTTTTTCTGCGATGATGTATTATTGTTGAGATTGCTATGTAACACTATGTTGAGGGATGCTTGTTGCCACATTATTGTGAGATTGTATTATCTTGTTATACTGAAGGAAAGCCCATTTTGAGGGATAAGTCCTGTAGGAAGAACATCTCATGGAGGGACAAGTCACTCTTATTGAGGGTATATGTCCTTGTTATCACAGAGAACATTAAATTTACATCATCATCAATACCACAACCTTGACACCAGGCCCATAGACATAGCCCACACTAGGTGAAATTTGTTATTAAATGTGTCATGTTCATGATTTGTTAATCGTCATTATATTTCATCTTATTTAATCATGCACATGTGATTTTCTATGCTCTTTTAAATTCTATTATAATAACATCACATAAGTAAAAGATCTTGGATAATTCCAGTAGCTGAAGGAACCCGAATCAGGCAGATGTTTGTACAGAATTCAAAGTTTTTGTCCATATTTTCTATTTTCAACACTGGTTCCACGGTGAGTAATTGATTCAACTTTTCAAACTTCTCTGAATTATGGGTTCCATTCAAACTACACCCCTTTTCTTTGAAGTGATGTTATTGGTAAGCCAACTTGGATAATCCTTCTATAAACCGATGATCGTAACTACTTATTCTTGTAAAGGATCTAATATTTTCCACATCCTTTTGCATCAGCCACTCCAGTTTATCTTTTAAATTCTATAGATACACTCTAATCCCTTCCTTATAAATTGAATGTCCAAAGTATTGAATTTCCTTCTGTTGATAGAACTCAAATTCAGTGAATTTTGCATAAATTTTTTTCTCCCTCAATGTTTTGAGCACTATTTCTAAATGGTGTTTGTTCTCTTCAACTGTCTTAGAATACACTAGTGTATCATCAATAAAAATTAGTACAAATTTTTCCATAAATTTACTAAGCACTCTGTTCACTAGAAAAAGTAATGTAACGAGTGCATTAATGAGTCCAAAATGAAGTATTATGAACTCAAAATTCCCCTAATGAGTTTGAAATGTTGTTTTCCGTACGTCTTCTTATGAGATTATCAAGTGATGGTATCTTGATTTTATGTTAGGTCACTGTATTACTATTGCAGTCCGTTATTTTAGTTAGTGTAGCCCCCTTATTGTTATTATTGTACCCTTGTAACCCAAATATTTTTATTATTGTGCCTTTACATTATTATTGTTAGGTTGGCTAAGATTATATTGTGATCCCATGGACTCCTATATATATAAGGAGGCTTTGTCATTTGTATCATCCAAGAATTGTTCATTTGTGCAATGTAAAGGATGTTTCCCCCTTGAAGTGTCTTATTTCTAAGGTGTTGATCTCTCATTTATTATATTTTTGGAGCTGGTTTAATAACATTTGGTATCAGAGCTTTGGATTCTAGGGTTTTTCTGCTCCAAACATGTCATCGTGGAATTTTCACTATAACTATTTTTATCCGAAGTTTCAGAAGCTAAAAATTTTATAGAGCGAAGCTGAAATCATGAGGAAAGTCATGTAAAAATTTCAGATCTTGGTTCTCAATATTTTCGGAGATATGATCTATGGAAGTTAGGTTTTTTATAGGCTCCTGAATTTGACCTAAATAGGTCATTGTGGAATTTTCGATATCATTTTTTTTCTACAAAGTTTCAGAAGCTAAAATGGCTATAGAGAAAAGCTAAAATCCCAAGGAACGTCGTGTTAAAATTTCAGATCTTGGTTCATAATATTTGCGGAGATATGATTTGTGGAAGTTAGGGTTCTTTGAGGATCCTGAATTTCATCTAAAAAATGTGACCGTGGGAAAATCATCATAACTCTCTCTTTGAGCATCGGAATGGAATTATGTAAGAATTTTCCTTAAAAAAACGGACTGTATTTTCCTATTTATAAATTTTTAGAGCCGAAGGACGAAACCGTGACACATAACACACCGTACAAGTTCGTTCTATTGAACTAGTCCATAATTAGGTCATTGTGGTAGATTGGGAATAAATTTACCTTGAAGAATCTACATCATGTCATACCTATGGTATTTGAAAGAATATTCAGAGGCCTACTACAGGACCAAATTTCATATATTGAAGATCTGAAATCAAAAATATATTGTCATCAGAAATCGGATTATCCACGATATCATAGAAGACTTGTCTTCTATAATACCATGGATAATCTGATTTCTAATGACAATAACTATAACCACAGAAGTTTAAAAACGGAATCAAAAATACAATTCAGTTTCAATATGGAGCTCCTCAAAATCAAGAAAAAAGTGTTTATTTATTTTCAAATTGCATAATTCTTGTTTGAAAAATTAGTTTGAAGTGATTCCAATATCATATTGAAGCATATATATCAATATTGGGTTCTAAAATTCCCCCTAAAAATAATTAAACACCCATTAAGTCCTCATAATACTCTACTATGACTCATGAAAGTGAAGAATTGCAACATGATATATCAAAAGTACAAGAGCAAGTGCACCAAATTTCACTCTCGCAAAGAGCAACAAAAAGTGAAATTGATGTTTTAAAGAAAGGTGTAGAAGCTAAGATGGATGGTTTGAGGAAGGGCATGGAAGCTAATATGGAGGTTTTGAAGAATGGGATGGAAGACATTGAAGAAAAAATAGAAAACATGAAGAATGATATAAAAGCAGACATGGAAGCCTTGACAAAGTTGATACAAGAAATTATTCCAACTGGCGAAAATATAGTAGAGGAAACTCATAATGAGAAACAAATAAATGTTAATCATGATTTCATAAACTCTAATGTTGGATGGAAGACACACCATATTTGAAAGATCGATATGAGGAAGTTTGATGGCAAGGATCCCATAAAAAAATTGTCACTTGGTCAAATTTTATGTAGGAAATGATAGCACATTATGAGGATACAAAGAGTAACACATTTTTTAGCCAAATGATAAATCTCAAACAAAAGGGTTCAATGGTGGAGCACATTGAAGACTTCAAAAAATTGAATATAAGGGTAAGTGATATTCTAGAGGAAAATAGGATTTATGTCTTCATAGGGAGTTTAAAGGATAACATCCAACATGAGGTTCGTGTTTGGGAACTTGATTCATTGGAGAAGGCATTTAGATTGGAAAGAAAAATTGAATGTGAAATTATGGCAACAAGGAAGCGAGAAGAAGTTATTTTACATAGATTGTGAAGAGGAGGAAGAAAATGAACAATAAACTTCAAAAGAAGAGGATATACACTAGGAACCAACCCTAGAAGAACAAGAAATGAGTCTGACCATATCATGTAATGCATTTTGTAGAAATTACCACTCCTCAAACTCTCAAGATAGAAGGACATATCAAGAAGAAAAAGGTAATAGTGTTAAATGATTAGGGTAGTACCCATAATTTTATTCATTGTAAGGTAGCCAAGGAATTGAATCGTTTCCTATAGCCAGCACCAGAATGACAAGTGATGGTTGCAAATGGAGGAACTATAAATTTCTATGGAAAATACCATAATATCAAGCTAACCATGGGGGAATATGTATTGAATAGTCCAATTCTTTCCATTCCAATGGTAGGTGCTAATGTTGTACTAGAAGTACACTAGTTACAATATTTGGGGGCAATAGCTTTTAATTTTCAAGAAATTTTCAAGAAATTTTTCTCATAAGGAAAGGAAGTTGAATTACAGGGTATCACAAGGAAGTCGGGGAATATAATAAGCTCTAATGTTATGAAAAAGCTTTTGAATAAATAACAACGATGCATAATTGAAAAATTATGCTCATTAGAAGTTCCAACATCAAAATCATTTATTTCTTCAGATCTCCAAAAAGTCTTGGACAATCATTCCAAGGTGTTTGAAACCCCCAAAGGAATCCCACCTATTTGTGATCATGATCATGCTATTCATTCGATTCCACGAAGTATTCCTCCAAATGTCATCATGCCTTATAGATCTCTTTATGTCCAAAACAGCGAAATAGAATGTATGACTGTAGAAATGTTAGAGGCTAGTATAATTCAACCTAGTCAAAGTTCTTTCTCTGCTCCAATAGTGTTGGTGCATAAGAAGGATGGATCATGGCGCATGTGTCCCGATTATAGCGAGCTCAATAAGCTCAATATTAAAGATAAATTTTCCATTCCTGTGATTGATGAATTATTAGATGAATTACATGGAGAAATTTATTTTACCAAGTTGGATCTTCATTCAGGATATCATAAAATTAGAATGAAGACTGAAGATATTCCGAAAATAACATTTCGAACGCATGAGGGTCATTATGAATTTTTGGTCATGCCTTTTTGCCTTACCAATGCACCTTCTACATTGCAAGGGTTTATTAATTCCATTTTCAAACCCTTCCTTAGAGAATTCGTGCTAGTATTTTTTGATGATGTACTAATCTACAGTAGGTCTTTGAAGGATGCTCAAACTATTGGAGGAGAAAAAATTATATGCAGAAACATCCAAATTTTTCTTTGGAGTACAAGAGGTAGAATATCTCGGTCATATTGTATCTCACGAGAGTGTTAAGGTAGACCCTAAAAAAATTAAATCCATTAAATAATGGATACTCCCCACAACCATAAAGCGATTGCGAGTATTTCTCTGGTTAATAGGGTATTATCGCAAGTTTGTTAAGTATAATTGGATAATAGCACCACCTCTAATAAAATTATTGAAGAAATATGCATTTTCATGGACTCCTGAAGCAACTAAGGCCTTTGAACATCTTAAAGAGAGAATGTTCCTAGCAATGGTCTTAGCTACGCCACACTTCACAAAAACATTTATTGTGGAATGTGATGCCTCAGGAAATGGAATTGGTGTTGTTTTAATGCAAGAAGGAAGACCCATTTCTTTTGAAAGTAATCCAATCAAAGGAAAATAATTACAGAATGCTATTTATGAGAAGGAAATGTTAGCAACACTACATACACTAAAGAACTGGCGAACTTACCTAATGGAAAGACACTTCAAGGTAAAAACTGAGCATGATAGTCTTAAACACTTTTTGGAACAACGATATCTTCAGAAGAGGAACAAAAATAGGTCACAAAGATGTTGGGTTATGACTTTGAAGTCATATACAAAAAAGGGATGAATGGAAGAAGGATGAAGATGCGTGGACACTCATTCAAAAGTTGCAGCAAGATCCTAGTACATCTTATACATTTAGTTCGAAAAATGATTCCTTATGGTAAAAAGATCGATTATATATTTGTAAGAATTCCCAAATAAAACAAAATATTATTTTGGAATCGCACACTTCTCCTTTAAGAGGACACTTAGGATTTTTAAAAACTTACCATAGGGTGAAAAAGGATTTTTTTTGGGATGGCCTTAAATCAGATATTCAAAATTTTGTGGTAGAATGTTTGGTTTTCTAGAAAAATAAAGTTGAGACAATTAAAACCCCAGGTCTTCTAAAACCTTTATCCATTCCAATTCAATGTTGGGAAGGGATTTCAATGGATTTTATCACAGGTTTACCTAAGTCCGAAAGAAATATTGTTATCATGGTGGTAGTTGATAGACTTACCAAGTATGCACACTTTTGCGTATTATCTCATCCATTTAAAGTAAGTACAGTTGCTACTGCATTTATGGAAACAATTCAAAAGCTACATGGAAACCCAAAGATTATTGTAAGTGACAGAGATCCCATTTTTACTCGAAATTTTTGGACAAAATTATATTCTAGTTTGGGTACTCAACTAGCTCATAGCTCATCTTATCATCCTCAATTCGATGGTCAAACTGAGATAGTGAATAAATGTTTGGAAGGATATCTTCGTTGTTTTGTATATGATAAAAAAATACAATGGGTCAAGTGGTTACCTCCCACGGAATGGTGGTATAACACTTTCTTCCATACTGCATCAAAAATGACCCCATTTATGGCACTTTATGGATATCATCCACCATCCATAGCATCATCTTTAAGAGAAAATGCTAAGTTTCAACCAGTGGAAGATCACATAGAGCATAAACAAGAATTTCTCTAACTCTTTAAGGATAACCTAAATTTGGCACAAAATCGAATGAAGCAATAGGCACATCAACATCGCAGCGAGAGAAGTTTTGATGTAGGAGACTGGGTATTTTTATGGCTATAACTGTATAAAAAAAATGTCCCTCAAGCAAGCTAAGAAGGATAATAAATTATCGCCAAAGTACTATGGTCCTTACAAGATGTTGAAAAATATTGGTACTATGGCATACAAATTGGAGCTTCCTACTTCTTCACGAGGGCATCCATTTTTCCATGTTTCATGCTTAAAAAAGGTTATAAGTGAAACTCTTCTAGTTCAAACAATATTGCCAGAACTTGATGAGGAAGGAAAAATCGTATTGCAACCTAAAGTAGTCACAGAAACAAGAACTCGACAGCTACGAAATCGATCAATTTTAGAGTATCTCATAAAGTCGAAGAACTTACCCACTCAAGATTCTACATGCGAGGATGGTAATTTTATACAGAAGCACCCAAAGCTACTCAAGCATTGAGGACAACACTTTTTTTGAAAGAGAGGGGCATGTTAGGTCCCTATATTACGAGTGTAGTCCCTTATTGTTGTTAGTGTAGCCCCCTTATTGTTATTGTTGTACCCCTGTAACCCTAATATTTTTATTTTTGTGCTTTTACATTATTTTTATTAGGTCAGCTAGGATTATATTATGACCCCATGGACTCCTATATATAGAAGGAGGTTTTTTATTTGTATCATACAAGAATTGTTCATTTATGTAATGTAAAGGAGGTTTCCCCCTCGAAGTGGCTTATTTCGAAGATGTTGATCTCTCTTTTCTTCTATTTTTGGAGTTGGTTTCATAACATTGTAGATCTATTTTGGACAATATTGTTGCCCCCTATGCGTGGTCAAAAAGGTAATATATTCTGGGAAAAGGGTACTTATGTTTTACTGCTAATTTATTTGATTTTGTGTAGTCGATACACAACCTCAACATCCCATCTTTATGTTTGACAAACAAATTTGACGCTCCCCACGGAGATATGTTGGACCCGATATAGCTATTTTCTAGTAATTCCTGTAATTGGATCTTTGGCTCCATCAACTCAGGTATTGTCATCTGTTATGGGGCTTTAGAGATAGGGGTGGCTCCACGTACCAATTATATGGATAAGTCTATATCTCTTTCGGGTGTTAATATAGAAATTTCCTACGGGAAAACATAAGGAAATTGTTTAACCACTTCTATCTCTTCGAGTCTAGTTTCTCTACTCTCTACATGGTTTCTACTTTGATAGCAGAAATATCCCAACCTTTTGTAATCACTTTTCTTAAATCTAGCGTTGGTAATGGCATAGGTCTATGAATTCCTTTTATAACTTGGATCTTGTCACTATCTCACACACATGTCACCATATTTTCCATGAAATTTACGATAGATTTATGCCCTTCTAACCTATACATACCAATTAATTCATGAAAATAACAAAGAGGTAATATGTTCATATTAATAAAATTTAGTTTTTCTTTTAACTCAGTAGGACAATGTTTTATATTGTGGGTTACCTTTATCTTTGCTCCCATGGCTAGATTTACCATCGAGGGGCTTTTATATCTTTGAGTTACCATATTACAAATTTCCTCAATTTTTGGACTAACATAAGTGAGACTAGTGCACAAGTTAATTAATATGGAAATAGAATTATCTTGAATTTTACCTTCAACTTCTGCCATCGTGGATTGATGCTCTCCTTGGAGTTCCTACAATGAAAAAATAATGTGAGGAATATTCTGAGCCACATCATTCACTGTGGAAACTTCCGATATATTCTCAAGATTTTGCACGGACATCTCCTACGAGGAGATGTCCGTGCAAAATTATTAGGGGATGTGGAGAGTCTCTTTCTTTTCAAATTACGTGACACAAAGTGGGTAAGGATATTAATAGGGTTCCTCTCCTTGCATTTTCTTAAAGGGTTTGTGCGTACAGTAAGGTTTCTATCCACAATAACTATATTAATTTTTTTATTTCTTCTTGCTTCTTTTTTTTATTTCTTCTTGCTTCAGGTCTTTGCTTGTCAACCCGACTAGTTATCTTGATAATAATAGGTTGGAGGGTTCTTGTATGCTTTATTCGCCACGACGTCATTTAGTTCATAGAGGGTTTTGCTTCCCTGGCGCAACTGTTTTATTAATATCGCACCTTGACCCTGAGGGGGTAAACTTCCCTTCAGAGTGTAATTGTATCAGCATTATAACCATACAATGGCTCTAGAATTTCACCTTTTTTTTTTCTTGTAAAGGACTCGTATTATTCTTCCTTCACCTTGGAAGCGACGCAACAAGGTTTTTCAGTAATAGAGAGCTTATTTTATTAAATACATTATATAATTTTTTCTTTTGAGCAGTTTATTTATGTATATAAAGAATGTAGCTACAATTCCCCTGATATTCTTCTCTCTTTTTAATTTATTTATTTTTCTGGTTGCAAATTCTACCTATACGAGACTAGTTACTCTTGAATCTAGTTCTTCTTTAAGGTACAAATAATCACTGCCTATAGTTTCTATTTGAAGCTTTGGAATAATTATTTTCTTTGGTTCCTTAGTCAATATTTGATCCTGCATTTGGTTAGAGTTAAGGTACTGCGTTCTCATTCTTTTTTTAAAAAGAAAATTGGGTTTTTGTTTCTTCTTCTTTTCTTGTTCCCAACATCTACTAATAACTGCCTAAATTTCGGGATTAAGCTAGCAGGACGTGTTTAATTACCTTTGAGTCAACCCTAAACGATTATAAAAAAAACACCCACTATGCCTCCCGACTGATATTGCACTCAGTATCCTATTCGTTATCTGTCGAGATAAATGTTCCCAAAAGGTTCCGATTTCGCTCTTTTAATTGGTCACCCTTCATTAATTTCTTCCTACACAACTATAGTTTTTCTAACACAAAAATACAGTTGGAACCAACACTCTATTTCCGAAACATGGTATTCTACATTCTTTGCTTATCTGCATGAAGTATCAGATTTATTTATGTGTTTTCGAAAAAAGAATAACATTTATCTCTATCTCTTTACCATATTAAAGGAACAATACCTTTCTTACATATCTACGAATATGTACACTTGGGACCATCATTTAGACAATTGCATTCATACCACATCTAATATTCCCACATGAAACTATATCTTTTTCTTCACGAGTTAATATTCTATCTAATAAATCAGGGTTTAAGCACTCATCTTAACGAAGTTTCAAGGAAAATACCAAGGCCTACCAACATTAGCTACTTGAGGAAATAGATACCCTCAAGTTGTTGCCTCTTAATCCATGTTCGATTCCTAATACTCTTGCAGACAAGAAAAAACAATATTTCCTATACAGATTGCATTACCTTGCACAAGGGTTCACCAGCTTTGTCTCCGCTGGTGTTAGGATGTTAGTCTATTTTTCTCCAATAGTAACCTTTTTCCTCTTCTTGCCCTTTTTAGGTTGACGACATTTTTCTCCCACCATTAACCTCGTCCTGCTTGGCTCTACAAGATTCAATTTTCCTTGAGTGGCCTTGTCTATTCTTGGTAACTGTTTTTTCTTCCTTTTTGGTTCTACGAGATTCAATTCTCGTTGAGTGGCCTTGGTCTATTATTGGTAACTGTTTTTTTTTCGTTCTTGGCTCTACGAGATCCAATTCTCCCTGAGTGGCCTTGGTATCTTCTCGGTCAGAGTACATAAGTATATAAAAAACAATTACAATTCCATTCATCATTCTCATCATTTATTTTCTAAAAAAAATAAACAAGGTGTTCAATACATGTACTCCCAACATACTCCTCTAAATGCGTTCACACATGGTTCCTTTAAATTTTACATCTATTGAAAATATTAACCCTTAATTTTTAACTAATTGATCTCTATTTTTTTTTTTAAGAAAACAACAAATCAAATAAAATAAGAAAAAAATATAGTAGTGATTGACATTACAACAAGTTGATGCTTTGTTTTGCAATATGATTTATAACATAATATAACATTATAATACTATATTATATAATAAATTATATTATATAAATGGGAGTGATATTTTCATTATGAAAAGGTAAATAAGAATTATACTAGAGAAAAAAGCTAAATATCAAAACAGAAAAATATAAAATATTTTAATTAATTTTACGTTAATTATATGTAGATAAATAGAATTTTGAATTATATACAGAGATGATTATTTTGAAATATAGTTTATAATAAATATAATATTAAAGTATTATGTTATACTATAAGAGTTATATATATATATAATCTAAGTAAAAATATAAATATAAATAAGAGATATATTTGAAAAAAGTGATAAATATATATATATGCAGATGAGGCAAGTGATATGTAAAAATGATATCATTAATCTTACATGATTTGTAATTAATTGATATATAACACTTAAGATAAAAGTAAATAAATAAATAAAAATTTTATGGTTAATCATAAATAAAATATTTCAGGTGTATATGGAATAACATATTTTTATATCATATTTACATAGAGATAAACAAACTAATTTAAATTGTTTGAAATTAAGATTGATTATCCATAGGATATATATATATATAATTGTGTGTGTGTGGGCTTTTATTTTAGAATATTTATAATATAGTTTGATATATATATAATTTCTTAGGTATTTAGTATACAGAAGGTGGCATGTAACAATTATAGTATTCATGTTATATGATATGTAATTCACTTTGTGTGTATGGTATTGGATAGATAGTGATCAGTAGGTTGTTATGGCACTCTTAGTTGTTAAGTGTTGAATTTGTGTCCTATTGGGGTGTTAGTTTTGGACAAGACCATGATGTAGGCTCATCATTTATGAATTAATGAAAAAAATATTTGATGTATTTTATGTTTAGTTGACATATAATAGTTAAAATAAAAATATATTACTAACAAAAAAAAATCTTATGGTGGATCATAAATAAAATATTCCAATGTCCATATTCAATAACATAGTCTTATATTATGCTAAAAAAAAAGAATGTTTGTAAAGAAAAAAAATACAAAATTACTTTAAATTATTGCGAGTTAAGATTGGTCTAGGCTCATTATATATTATTTTAGACATGATTTATAAAATAATATCATATCATAATATTATATTACATTATAATCCAGTGAAAATTTTATTTATAAAAAGATAAATGAATTATATTAGGAAAAAAATTATAATATTAAATATGAATATATAAAATATTATAATAATTAATTATAATCTAATTATATTGTTACTTAGTATTTATATTTATAGTTAAATAAATTCATGTTTATTTTGGAATATGATTTATAATATAATAGAATAGAATATCAAAATATTATATTACAATGTAAAATAAATGTTATATTTTTATTTACTTAAATATTTTTTTATTAAAACTTTTTTATTATTACTATGTTTACCAAATGCGATGCAATAATGTTAATTTTATTATCTTTTTCTCAAAATAAAAATAATAATAATAATGATATTTAGCTCTTACAAAAGATGGAAAAAAAAAACTGTATTAGGTTCTAGATAGCTATTGTAGTTACCTTTTTCTCTCAACTGTATTAGGTTCTAGATAGCTATTGTAGTTACCTTTTTCTCTCAACCCTTTCCTTGGAAGAAAAAGGGGAAGAAATTTGAAAAGGGAGGAGGAGAGAGAGAATAAGATGTTATCCGAGAAAGAAAGCAGAAGTGCCGAGAATTCCTGAGCTGATTTCAAATCAGTGGAACCCTGAAGAGAAATAAAGTTCTTAGATTGGATTGCAAGTTCTTAGATTGGATTGCAATCTTGAGGCGTAAGAAAATATTGTACTATTCTCTGACCTGACTGTACTGAAACCGAAGAGGCTCGGGGAAAATTTTTGGACGTGATTTCTAGGCTTTATAGTCGAGCGAAAGAATCTTTATTTTTTTCCTAGTCTTGTTCTCGACTTAGGCAGGATATGTATGAGAAAAACTGAAATATAATGTTGTATATGTGGTTTCTGAATACTTATAATTTTCTATGATGTCAAATGTATGAACTGTTGTGCGAATGGTAATGGTTTCGTGTTGCATGGACAACATTAAAGTATACGATGTGGAAAAAACCAGAAAACAAAATGGTAGGCAAAGCCAATAGAAAAAGCCTATTTACTGGGCACCAAGAAGCTGTGGTATCACAAAACATAAACACCGAATATATGAATATATTTGGCGATGAATCAAATTATAGACATACATCAATTAGTTCAAGGACGATTCCAGAAGAGTCTCATACCGAGCCCTTAATATAACTATATACACTATGTGGGAAGATGGAACCCCCTGGGTACACAGTTGTCTTTGTAGGGATTTTCTTTAGAAAATAGCCAAGGATAAATAATAAATATTCCATAAAATTTAAAAGAAATAACACCTAGTTATGGGTCAATTAATCTAAAACCAGTGTATAGTAAAACCGCCATAGCGAACGAAATCGACTATATTAAAAGATAAATTCATGAATAAAACTACAATTACAACAGTAATAACCCCAACATGTAAATCCACTAAATTCAAGATATACCAGTCATAGATATTAAGGTAAAATAAAATTTACAAAGAGCTCTGGTTGGTAGGGTGATGGAGACCCTGAAAGCGGTGCCAACTAGAATAGTAATGGCAAAGAAATGTAACTCGAAATGCAGAAAAAAGGATGGCTTCTTCACTCGAAAATTACCCATTTAAATCATAACATTAAACCTTGAAAACCTTGAAGTTCCATGGGTAAGGAAAATTTGAAGTAAAACATGAATACATCTTATTTCTTTCAATAATAAAAAAAAATTGGGATCAAAGGCACAAGTATAAGTGATTTTTGCTGAACCTTCAGTGTGCTTGATTTCAGTAAATATGTTATTATAAATATAATTGAATCTCTTAGAAAAACTAGAAACTCATTCTCCTTTTTTTCTTTTTATTGCACTAAATTCGATATAATACATAAAATATTTCTTATCACCCCATTTCCTTAAAAATGTATCATCTAGGGTTTCAATTCCAGTGATGCTACTAGCTGTCAAGGATCTGAATAATTTCCTAACATCACCCTCAAGGATCTGAGAAAAAATTATCATCGAGACATCTTGATGTTCAATATTGAGACAGCATAGGAATAAAAATCATCAAGGTGTTCTTTAGTTGTTACCTCTCCCTCACCACTAAATTTAGGCATATACTTGACATAATATCATGTAGGTAATGCATTCATAGGCTGAGGTAAAACCAAAGGGGCATACCTTGCAACAACAATTGCATCTATTCGGTTAGCAGGTGGGTTTGGACTTGCCATGGTATGAGTTGTTGGGATTTGTGGAACCACAATTGGTGGATTGTGAAAAGTAGATAATTAAGCACCAACTTTGTATGCAGATATTGTTTTTTGGCTGGAAAACAAGGGAGGTACACAATTTTTTGCAAAATCATGGGATAGAGTTTGCAAGACATTTTTAGCGACAACCTTTGAGAAAAAATTAGCAGAGGCAACAAACTTTAGTTTACCCTTTTTCTTGATTAGCTTCTTAGCAGCAAACTTTTGTTCACCCTTTTTCTTAATTAGCTTCTCAGGGTTAGGGACTAGGATTCTCAAAGGGGAATATGGGTTAGCCCTAGTGCTAGCCCTTCTAGGAGCTAGAACTTCAACAATGGAGTCGCCACGTGTAAACAAACTAAAAAGAGAACTAGAATTGTACACTTCATAACCAGACTTATAGCTTTGTCATTCACCCGGGGATAAACTTCAATTCCCCTCGGTGGAACACCAAATATGTTAGCGCAAGGAGTCCCTCTTTGAATGCAAAAGGAGTAAGCCTTACACATCATAGTCCATTTTTAAATTTAAAGGTTTTGAGTGGTGGGATGGCTTCTTATAGAGTTTGAAATGATTTTTTTAATCTTTTATACTTTCATGCATTTGGAAAGTTGTGGAAAGTATAAATTGTATGGATAAATTGGTAGTATAGGGAGCATATTGTAACAAATGAAAGGAGAAATATATTTGGTACTTACTCTAAGTAATATGCATATCCTAAGTCAACCACACAACTAACATAGTGGCTCTTTACATAAACTCGGTTTTATGTAAAGTAAACAACATTTATAAAGTAGCATACATGTACAAATCATTTCATAAATCCTTCATGGAACCTTCACTAAAATTCTCTACAACACACCTACGATTTTCAGAAGACTAGACAATTGATAATTAACTATTAGATCATCTAATAATTCTCTTACTCATACTTTACTAGCTATTGAAACTCATAAATCAGAGGAAATAAACAATGAGAGAAACACACCATACATTAAATAGTCCTTGAGTCACAAAATCCTCCAACATGAAGTGAAAAAATGTGTTTTATTTATTATATTAAGTTTTCAGGTAGACCAACATCCAACCTTGAAATGGTATTTACAAATGATATATATAGAGAGAGAGAGAGGCACCAACTCCATCTCTCCTAAAAAGAAGGAACCACTCTTCCTCACATTACATAGGTGTTATAGGACATTAAATATATATCCCATTGAAATCTAACTAACGGGACAAATGTAGATGAGAGAAGAGAATATAGTTTAGACTGTACTACTCATTATGTTGACATGCTCCCCATTTTTCTGCTGATTTGTTTCCTCATAAATTTGGTTCTTGAATAACCACGTGTCTTCATTAAATATGACCTTTAAAAACCTCATAACCACTTATCAGCCATCACTTGTTATATCCATATTGTTATGAGTCCTTATCTTTCGTGATCTTTCTTGGAAACTTTGCTAACGGTTGTTAAAAATTATTTAAAACTCGCACTACCAGAAATTCTAGTAAAAATCTGTAAGTATGCAAAAGATGTAATGCTGCCAGAATTTTCGGTAGCGCTCTATTTCTTTCTCAAAAATGCACAACAAACACTTGAAAAACCTACACTTTTAAAATTGAGTTGTTGTTCAAAAATATTCCTAGTAAGAAAAAAGGTGTTTTATTAGGAAACCCTTTGACCTTTCATCTATATGAGTTGATTGTTCTGCAAGCATGTCCAAGTATGATCTGTTTTCAACAACTGCTTTTGATTTTATGGTCATGGTAGTTGTTTCTTTGACAATGGTCTTTTTCTCCTTTGAACCCTCTTGAATTTTTCTTCTTTTTGAGGATTCTATTTATTGACCTATAGGGGCTTTTCCTTTTTCTTTCTTCTTAGACTCATTAGTCTCTACAATTGAACAAGGTACAATTTTTAATCCTTCATATTTTCGTTCTGCATCTATGACCTCCACGAGAAAACTTGGATTATGCAGGCCCTTATATTTGAGCCTAAACGTATTGCTCTCTATGGTGTGCCTTTTTCTACTACCATAAATTGGTTTGGAATCCAATTTCTTTATTTTGCTGCTAATATCATACCCTGCATATTTTAGGAGTTGTTCATCACCCTTAGTGGGAAGCTATTCCTTCTGAATTTTTTGTTGATTGTCTACTTCCGAAACTTCTGGTAGCACGTGTGCTTTGCATTTTTCTGCAGTTGTAGACCTTCCTCTCCATGCGTTGGTAGAAACATTAGGAAAATGAGAAATGGGAGCCACCATATTCATGAATTTAGGGTTATTGATTGATGAGCCTTATCCTTTCCGCAACTTCTTTTAAACCTTGATTGAAGGAGTCTTTTCCCTTTTGCCTTTATCCTTTGTATCAATGTTCTCGTTCTTAGCCTTTATCTTAGCTCTCTTAGCAGGCTGAGAATGTTGTTGTGAAGCTGTAGATGGTTGAGCTGGAACATATGGTGTAGGTGCAAGTTGGCCTGCCTTGTAAAACAGAAAATGGTCCCATGATTGGTTTCTTTTCTTGATTTCTTCCTCAACCAACACTTTGATAAGAGCTTGATGATATAAGTTGTATTCTCATGTAGTTGTGTGTGTTTGAATCCTATTTGGAATCTTTATCAAGCTCTTCAGTAGAAATGATGTAAATTTGAGGGTCTTCATATGTGCAACATGAACAAAAATCTTATATGATAAATAAAAACCACAATATACCTCCTCTCACAGGTGAGGTAAATTTTGATGAGCTTGACAGTCTTAGCCCATTCGTTCTAGAGGTAACTGCTCGAAATTCCTTTGGCCCAGTTGGGATCTATGTGTCAATATTTAAGGGAACTAGTGAGGTCTCCTACAGTGATGACTTGGCCTTTAAACCATTTTTCTCCTTCTTGTGGAAGGTTGAAAGCTTAAGCAATTGAATTAGTTGACACCTGCAATATGATACCATATATAGTTGCTTCCTGCCCATTGAAAGAGTGTGAAAACTCCTAAGATACTCCTAAATGAGAGCTTCCCAGCCTTGAACACAATGGATACCAATCTAATTGAACAAAAAAACTTCTGACATTCACATTAGCATCAACTAGGTCAAATCCTTGGGGTTCAATTTATTTTAGCTCTCCTCCTTTCTTAGTCATCTTCAGTAATAAAGAAGGTTGTCTACTGAAATTTGATAGGTGGCAAGACTAGAGAAGATCACCTAACATGTGTTGTTGTGTCTTCTGTGAGATATTTTCTGAAATCTTAGACTCCCTTCTCAAGCTGCTCACTAGAATATCTTCTTCACCAACATTTAAACTCAACACTAATGATCTTCCTTTCTTTTCGGTGTTTTAAAATAGATACATTAGTTCACCTTCCCATCCAAGAGATTTCTCATTATGGTAAATATCTTAGACCGTAGCAAACACTCCATGATAGTCATTATGATCTTTAGTTGGCTGCTAAGTTTTAGACGGTATGCTACAGGTGGCTGGAGATGAGCAGAGCTAGAGTTGCAAGTCACCTCCACTGAATATTTATTACATTCCTAAATTTTTGGCAGCATCCATGCGCGATCAACCAAATGGTCATCACATTAAAACTATGGATACATGATCTATTTCAACAAATAATAGTTACTTTGAAATGTGGTTGAAATGACTCAGTTGGCAGACAAGACAGCCAATGATAGGCTTTTAAAACTGCAGATTGTAGGCTTTTAAAGCTGCAGATTGAAACCTAACGTCCACCACATATAACCACGACTCTAACTTAACATTAATTTTCATAAACCTTTCTTATCACGTGACCTAACTCATAATAAAGGATCTAAAATGTATTTGATAAGGGTAACACATGGCTTAACACAAATCAAATGCTATCTTTTTATTTTTTTTAAACAGGGGAAGTTACTAGAATTTTCGGTAGCATAGGGTTAAAGAAAACAAACACAAAAACGTAATTAAACACACTGTCTAAAAAGGGCTAGAACAAATGCTACCCGAAATTTCTGTAGCATTCAATTTTTTTTTGAAATTTACAAAGTTTCATCCTAAAAGGAAAAAAATTAAAATAGACTCATGACCTAGCATAGAGATGTGCCAACATGTGCACTTTGGGATCCAACAATGTATCATCTCAGATCAGGACACAAATTTCCTCAACACATTTTCGTCCAACCTCTGGTCAATGTTGGACACCAAGCTCACCAAGTCCACAACTTTCCATCCCCAAACTAATGACCATATAGAGGTCGTCAACAAGTTGATTGTACACATTTTGCGCATGTACAATTCCACACATCCACACACATGGGATGAGAGCCTTCCGTATGTAAAACACAGTTATAATCGGGCTCTCCATAGCTCAACCGACCACAACACCTTTCAGGTGGGCTTGGGATTCCAGCCACTATGTCCCATTGAGATAGCCATGCCATTTGCGGCTACTCAAGCCGATTCGGCGCATGTTGAGTCTGAAGCTGACAAAGTGAAAAAACTCATTGAGCGCATCCAGCACATACACCAACAATTCCATGACATATTGGACAGATCCAATGATAAGTACAATCAATGTCATGATCAACGTCGAGTGTCATGCAACTTCCAGGTGGGCGACAAAGTGTGGCTACATTTTCAGAGGGATCGCTTTACTGGACCCCACCGCAAGCTTTGCCCGCTTCGATATGGGCCATACACCATCACCAAGGCTATAGGGGCCAATTCCTTTAAGCTCAGTATTGCACCCTTCCTTGGTTTGCACTGAATTTTGAATGTGGACTACCTTCGACCCTATTTCCCACCTCTTTTGAACACCTCTGACATTGCAGAACAACTCACACCAATAAACTTAAACCCAGTCTGTATGGAATAGACCACCATGGATCATGTGATGGACATGTAAATAAAGAACACTAGCTAGTAGAAGATCCTAAAATATCGGGTTTTCAAAGCTGGCCAACTCCTACACCAAGGAAATTGGTTCACCAAGGACCAAGTTCAGTAGAAGTTTTCTCAACTCATGGAGGAAATCAACGCAATGGGGAACATTGCTTCCTAATGGGGGAGGAATGATCCAGGTGGATATTGGTGGCCACCCACCTATTCCACTTGGGGCCCCACCATTTCTTATTTTAATTTTTCAGTTTCCTTAATTGTAGCACATGTTTTTTGGGTCGTGGACTTCTGGAGCCATTTTGAGGCCCTAAAGGACATTTTTTTGGAAAAATGGGTATAATTATGGAAGATCTATGTTGCGCACATCAAAATTTTTAGTGCTCGCATAGATATTTCTAACTAGGTATTGTGGGCATCAAACGAACATCCTATACCAAAGTTACATCCCTGGGAAGATTGATGTACCAATTTACCAAAATGGGGCCCATAGTTTTGGCGCTTCATCTCCTAGGGTTAGGTTCTTGGATGTTTAGGGTTTGCCATTGTTTCTCAATAATAAATATGTCCTCAAGCTTCATTATAACATAGTTCAGAGGCATGTAGCCACCACATCGCTTCTCAAAGATAAGCTAACAGCGCCCTAGCTAGTTTATTTCCATTCTATCTATAAACAAATTTCAGTTATTTATTATTAATGAAATGAAGTGTTATTTCCACTACATATTTGTATTTTTGGTTATATGTGTATTATGTTGCATTCCTTCATAAATTCAGATCACCATTACAGGATAATAAGAAATCTTGGCATACATAGCTCAAATTTTCCTTGTGGGCAGATAGGGTTCATACAAAGAGATCAATTGGTACCACTCCTTTTCAGTTAGTATATGGTGTTGATGCAACTTTCCTTATTCCAATTGGGATACCAATTATGAGGTACTTACAAGAGTTATGAGAGGAACCAAATCATATTCAAAGAATAATCAATCAACTGATATAGGTGTAGGAAAAAAGATAAAATGTATATGAACAGTCTCAAGATATCCAAGAAAAAATCAAAAATATATTTGATAAAAAGACTAAGGAAGATGATTTCAAATGCATGGACCTAGTTTTGAAATGGAATGCATGCATTGAGGAGAAAGGTAAACATGGGAAGTTCGATCATATTTGGAAGGTCCCTTATCAAATTCCAGGTTATCGTGGCAATAATGCTTTTATTATGAACAACTTAAAAGGACAGTTACTGTGTGATGGTCGAGGCAATGGGCAGTTTCTGAAAGAATATATTCCTTGAGAAAATCATATTCCATTGTGGCATTGTATATATCCATGTTAATTGAAAAATTATAGTTTAGGATAAAAATTTTGAAGTAATCGAAGCCCGAGGAGAAGGGCCTAAGGTTATGATAAGTGGTTATCATAAAATAAGGTTGTTTTACCTCAACTATTTTATTTTTCAATTCCAAAAGAGTCTCTAAATGAATAGCTTCAGAAAGCAGCTTTCTTATCAAAATAGACTGAGTCAAACTGTTTCTTTAAGAAAATTCATTGTAATAAATAAGATTGTTGCCTATGGGGTTCTTGTTTCCATCTATGATTGAAATAATCCCCATGAAGCTAGTTGTTTTCACAATTTTAGTTAATAATTTTTAAAGAATTGACAATGGGGGTTTAATGCTAATCTATAACAAACAGGGTTAAATCACTGGCCATGGGAGTTTCAGCGTTATTTTATGATTGAAAATTTAAAAAATGCATTGATGTTCAGGGTATCGGCGGAAAAAGGGGAAATTCAAATTTTTTGACTTATAATGCAATAATATAGGTCAACAGATGAATAATCTTTATCAAACAAGAGCTGATCAGTCAGATGGTGAGATCAAGTGATGTGTTGCTAGATTCCACTACTGAGAGGTAATTTGGGTTAAAAAATCATGATTTCATGCTAATATTTTTTAAATCAGTTGTCATTTCATTTTAATGATGTACCACGTTACATGTCCTAGAGTAATTTTTCTCATATAGTAAGACTCGTATAACCCATGGCGAGTTGTTGTATTATTAATGCTAAATGAGGAGGGTTTTTTAAGTTGTTATCATAAACTCATGATTGAATCACAATACCACTTCTAGTGCCTTTTCTTGGAATTGAGAAACCAGGGAAGGAGCGAAAAATTGAACAATGGCGAGCCTAAGGAACCCAACCTGCTCAAATTCTATCCATAAATTCAGTAGTGCTTTCGGGAAGCATGGTAGGAGAAATGTCTATCTTGTGGTGCAAGTTATCATGATGGAGTTTTTAGATCATTTGTGGAAGGCTTCAATGCTTGAAAGGTTAATGTTGGGGGATTTTCATTTCAGGTCACATAGGAGTTAATTGTTGAAGTCACAGGTTTGCCTACATAAGGAGAAAGAACATTCAGGAGTCATGTTTTGGTTGGAATTGATGTACCTTGTTCCCTGAAAAATGAATTTAAGTAAATGAAATGGCATTCAGGAGTCTAGAGGTCGTGGTTAAATGACGAGTGACACTATCTTCTACGAATTACTAAGTCATACTTCATACGTGAAGGAAACTAAAATCTAGTTAATCTCTATCATTTCTGGCTTTTAGCTCATAAATTAGGTCAGTTGAGAATCAATTATCCCTAATTTCTATTGTAAATCCTAAAGCATATGTACGCGGCTAGAGTTAGAGCAAGACCATATGCATATTCCCACTTCATATATCGTAAGGGTATGATAAGACTATTATTATAAAGCCATTTGAGAAGGGATGGAAGGACATGGGAAAATTTTTTGTTTTTGGGAGGGTTTGAACTTCAAACTACCAAACAAAAAGAGTGTAGGAAGATAGGTAGAAAAAAAATCAAACAACCAAAAAATATTGAACAGGGGACCTCATTTGTAGAAATTAGGAGCCAACAAAGGGCGGAACTAGTTCCTCCTTTGGTTCTTTAATTACCTAGGTTTTATACAAGGATAAGTGATAGGCTAAGAAAAACAAAGGATGCTCCTCCTCCCATTGTCCCCCACCTATAGAAAAATATTTTGGAAAGCAAACAAATAAAGCCGAGGGAAAAATGATTGATCCTAGAATAGAGAATATATGAGTAGATTAGGAACCCACCTTGGCATAAATGTTTAAAGGTAGAAAAACTCCCCACACTAGGCCATGGAATAAGTTGAGACTAAATATAAATTTGAAACATGATGCTATGCTATCAAAGGAGGTCATAGATGTAGATAAAACTCCTCATAAGTAATTGATCATAAACAAATAGAAGGCCACAAGCTCAAAGAGACAAAATATAACCAAATATTCAAATAAAGGGATTAATATTGATGTTCTGAGCAGTAAGAGACAAAGGAGGGAAAATGTTGACATCTTACTCGAGGCAGCTAGCAAACTTAGCTAGTTGATTTTTGACCACATAGTTTTTATTTTCCATTGTCAAAATGAAATTTTAATTCAGACATTGATAACCCCTCTATTAACGATTTGCACTGGTAAAAGTGAATGAGCACTGGAATTTTCATTGTCAACGCATTTTTGGCAATCATTTCTATAAAATCAATGTCAACCAACCCACTACTGATATTGTTTATGTTCTGACTTCAAAAGGATAATAGTGATATTGTTAGCACTATGAGATCATGAAGCCCAAAAATAGGAGTTATGCAACATATGATATCTTTAGAAGGATTACAAGGGAAGAGTTCCAAAAAATCAGTAGGGGACCAGTCACCATTTTTGACCTAGTTTCCTAGACAAGTTTGTAGCACATTGTTATGATTTAGGTACATAAAGGCTTGGAAAACTCTATTATGTGCATGTATTTAACATATGAATTTTTATTTTTAGAAGATTTTAATTAGGTAGGTACTAGAAACATGTCGTAAGTTGAAATATTTTCTATAAATACAAGCTCTATAGAATGAATAACGGTTCAGAATTTTTTAAAATCAAACCTGGTGTATATTATTTTTTATATTAATAGAACTCACTACAAGCAGTATTACAACAATTTAGAGATTCATATGTTGAAGGTTTACAGTCATTTTCCTATTTTTTTCCTCTTTCTTAGTCAAAACTTGAATCCATATATATTCAGTAATTGGAATAAAGGTTATGAAATAGAATTATGTGTAAAAAAAATTTTTAGGTTATTCATATTTCTTATGTGTTTTTTTATGATTACTTCTAGTGTCTCCTACCATATCTTGTTAATTATTTGTCTAAGAAACCTGCAACTATCTTTCCTCTGTTAGAATAGTTTGTAATGCATGTATCTAGTGTCTTTGTATTAGATACTCCATGTCCAATGGTTTTACCTTTTCTTTCCAAACCAATTTGATATGATCCAATCATATCTAGCCATTATTCTAAGTACATGACTAGTCAGGTTTGACACAGTTATAGAAGGGATCCCCCTTCGGATTGAAAGGTATATCTTTCAATTAAAATATTAGTTAGAGGTTACCTTAGTTATTTACTTCTACAACTAGGGAAATTTCTTAGTCATAACACCTGTGTTGTAGCGGCTGCAATCACCCTCCACAATTTTGCCATTGCCTATATTTTGGAGCCTAACCTTATTTTCACAGGAGATTACCTTGCACTTCTATCAGGTATCCATGCTTTGACTGATTTTTATCTTATAGTTATTCTTGTGTTAAATTTCTCTTCACTTATAAAATAATTTATATGTCACAATATAATCTCTTGTCTAACGCTTGTGCAGCAGTTCCAAGCTTGCCTACAGAAACTGCGCAATTCATGGAGCTAGACTTGACCTTGATGTTCAAAATAGCGTAGTTATGACTAGAATTTAGCCTTGAGATTAAAAATTGCGCAGTCATGACATGTAACCCAACCCTGAGCCCATAAACTGCACAATCCCTCACTAAGCTCAGAAAATAAACAGTGCACTGAGTCGAGAGTTACTAGTTCTCCGGAACTGCGTAGTCCTTCCTGGTGATGCGCATGGAAATTTTTCCCAGAAAAAGAAGAAAAGCTAAAAAAATCAAAAAATAATCCCTAAAATTTAGGGATCTATTTTAGTAACATGAAGAAAGCACACTTGCTATTTTTGGAAAATGTCGCCATGTGTTGCTTTTTCCTTGATTTTTGCATGTGCGTCATAAACCCTAATTTCTCAAATATATTTAACCAACCCCTTAGAGATAATTCTGAAACTCGATCTTGGAGATCTAGCATTCCCAAGGAGATCAAGGAACCTTTAGTATGATTTTCGTCAATTTTCTGGGTGAGTTCTGCATTTATCACCTTTAGTTTCTTTTTTTTATCACTTTTTGTCATTTGGTTTGCATGAGTGTTGTTTTTCTTGTTTCATTGCATGCATTTTTGTGTTTCAAATTTATTTAGCCTGTATAAGTGTTGTTTTAATTTATTGTTTTCCATTTACAAGTGTCGAATCAGTTTGATCATTTTTAACCGATGGTCATCATTGCGGAAAATCTACTCACTGATCTCGTTCACTTCTTGTTTATTCAATTTTTTCACTCAGTTTGTCTTATTTCAATCACATTTAGTCATATCTCAACTAAAGCCTTCACTATCTCTTAGATCTTCTCATTTTTCACACTTCCCTTGGGCAGATCTACCTTTCCCTTGGCCATAGTTCACTTCGCCCAGCTGGGAATTGCAAAATCTTTAGGCTCAAGCTTAGAGCTTGGCCTATGAAAGTACATAATGTGTAGTATGGGCTACAAATTTCATGAATTGTGTAGTCCCAAGACCTAGCCTATATCCTTGGACATTGAGGATGTGTAATGAGTAGTCTCTCCCAGCTCATTGCCCAAGCTGAACTGCAGATGGAACAGTTTCAAGACTCAAGCTTCAAAATTGGATGATGGGACTATGCAATGCGCAGTCCCCTCAGCCATTAAAACCCTCTTCCTAGCCATAATTGTGCAATAATTCCATTCATTTTCCTCCTGTGTTGCATGAACATGTCGTGAAAGTACTTTTTCTTATAATTTATATTCTCTTTCCGTCAATGTCTTTTATGTCCTACAAGTATAACAGTTGTTGAACATCTCTCCAACAGTCACTTTCACAATGGAACCTAAGAGAGTTCCCTTAAAGGAAACCGATTAAATCAGTACTAGGGAAGCAATTTAACAAGTTTCAGTTAACATACCACTTTATGTGGACACTCAATTTTTTGTAGAGAAGGGATCAAAACTTACATGGAAGAAGATCAAAGACGAGTTCACAAAGGACTTTCAAGTAGCATTAGAGGACCAAAAACTGCATCTCAATATCACGCAGTTAGGTCTTTACAATTTTCCATGTAGGTATCCAGCCTTCCCATGTGTGTATGTGATCAACTGGGTTGTCTCAAACACTGATAAGAAAACTATGACATTGAGAAACACCAGTGCGTAGAAGCTTGTTCCATCCTTGGAATTCCTAGGCAAGTGAATATCATGGACTCACTGTTCTATGCCACTCAAAGTTCTACAAATAAAACAGATATCATAAAGAGTTGGGTGAATGACCCAACCAAGTTTAGAGAGACACCCACCCACATGTACAAGAAGAAGGAAATCAGAAAGGCCTATAAGCTTTTGGTCATACTAGCTTGTAGAATATATGCTCAACCAAGCACAAAGACCTTTCCTGAGGGGCGGGCTATCTTATTGAACTAGGTAGCGAACGAGGGGAAGTCATTCCATTAGTCATATTTTTTGGCTCATCAGCTGAGATTCCATGTGACACGATCTCGGAATCCACCCAAGGGCTAGAAAACACGCTTCTACATGTATGCATACTTACTGGATGAAATAAGTGCACATAATCCTTTTCCTGGAATGAACTGGACATGGAAACTGAAAGAAAATTTCATGCATATCTATTGCAAGCTACTTTCGGATTGTAGACATTGCAGAGTCATGGATAAACTTACTAATCACTTCATCATCCTGCTTTACAACCTCATATTTTAGGAGGACCCACCTTTCATGGCACTAGAACCTATGTAAGAAATATTAGAGATTGTAGATTGGTTTGCCTTACTATATGGCACATTGATGAGAGTATTCGGTAGGCAGAGGCCAAAAAATATTTTGCCAAGATATGCCACCAATAAAATTGTGATGCAAGAGGTACCTTATCATATATCCATAGGGTTGTCAGTAGTACTACATAGCATGAAGTGGACACCACACCCAACTCTTCCTTTGTAGGTCAGATTATATAATATTAAGAATATAAAATTTTCAGATGCTGAAGGGAAAGCCATAGTGAGATTCGAGTTCGGCACAAAGAGTTGGAGTCTATATGATCCAAGGGGAATTTGGAAAGACTAATATGTGAGAGTATACTACAACTTTTTCAGTGGGATATTTCAGTGGCTAGAGGCGAAACCATGAAAGAATTTCTATAAATCCTCCCAACCTCACGAACATATCAGTATGGATGGAACTTATCAAGTTGTTCTGTAGATGGTAGTAATTTCAGAAGAATAAACAATAGTAGGCAACGATCCGGTCCAAGATAAACGAAAGCAGAAGGTAGTTGAAAATATAGAAGAGCAACAAAGTTGTAAGGTGAAAGAAGACCTCTCACTTAGAAAAACAAATTAGCAATTGAAGGAAAGAGGAAGCAAAGGAAGCAAAGAGAATAACAGAGAAAGAGTGATAATAAATACTTAGAAGAAGTAGTGCAGGGAGCCCAATGAGAAAAGCAAGAGTTGAAGGAAGAAATGAAGATTATAATAAGAGAACTAGAGGAGAGATATAACAAAGAAGAGGAAAGAAGGAAAGTTTCCATGGTGGAAGAGACGACCTCTATACAGGTTTAAGAGTTAGTATAGGATCAGGGAGCAACAAAAGGATTGAGCGAAAGGGTGTAGGAATGGGAGTTTTCTAAAGAGCTTTAATAGTTGATTGAAGTCATGGACATGGAAGTGTGGATAGAGCTATAAGATGAGGAGGTGGACCTAATTCCCAGTGCACCTCAGTCCACGTTTAATACTCCACCACCTTTAGGCACATATAACTAGTAGAAAATGATGAAATTAGTAACTAGGTGACTAAAAAGTTAGTCACCACAATTATTTCAAGTGAATTACTAGTAACTTTGAGCAAATTTAAGTGACCAAACTGAAAATGACTAACTTAAATGACTAATTTAGTCTAGGGATAAAATATACGACTATAAAATAAGTGACTAAACGAAAAATGACTAAATTAAATGACTAATTTAGTCTACGATTAAAATATATGACTAGATAATAAGTGACAAAGTTAATAATGTTTAATGTAAATGACTATTATAGTCCAAGAATAAAAATATGACCAAATAACAAGTACAACAAGTAAATGAATTAGATATTTATGTGAGTAATTTTTAATTCTGTCACTCCATAAATGGAAGATTGCAATTTTGATGTTGAAGTGTTACATTTCACTACAGGGGTCTCTAAATCAAACTGCAGTGTTAAAATTAAGAGAAAAACGGGTCTCTGAATCCATCTAAAATGTTAAAATTATGAAAACACTTTTGTTTCTAAATTTTAACACTAAATATGGATTCAAAGACCCCTTTCTTTGAATCCATATGTAGTGTTAAATTTAGAGACAAATAGGTCTCTGAGTCCATTTGAATTGTTAAAATTTAGAGACCCTCGTCTTCAATGTTAAAATTTAGTTAGATGGATTCAACGACCCCCTTAAAGGGGTGTCCCTCAATCCATTTATAATGCTAAAATTATAACACTTTTATACAATCACTACTAAACCAATGTAAAAGTTTCTATTAAAATTGTTAACCACAACACATATTAACATAAGCAATAACTTTATCATAAATAGAAAAAATAGAGTGAAAATTTGGTGGTCATGCAAAATATATCTCACTTTAATTTAGTTTTTAAAAATTAAATATATAAATATAAATTATAACAAAATCCTCTTTGTTTATTCCATCTCCATATTTTTTATTTCTTCCCTCTATATCCATTTTAAATTTCCGTTGTTGAGGATCTATATCTTTGCTGAGTGTTAATGGGATTTAATACTCCGTTGATGGCATGGAATTGGTAGCTTCACTCCCAACACCCTCTCAATTAGAGAAGTTGTGGGTGTTTCACACAGTGGTTATTTTTGTACAATTGAACCTGCACCACATTGGAAATAGACAAGTTACATCGAGGGCATGACCAACCTCGGTGAACAATTCCTGTGAACAATTTGGCAACTCCGCCCACTACCGAAGAGTATTCAGGGCCTATTAGTTCTTCCAGAAAGAAGTATTTTCATAATACGATGGAGCGAACAAGGAGGAGAACATTGAAAGTAATCTACTCGCCCGCTATGCTTGTTGTTGCACCTAATCTAGATCCAAAGGTAAGCCTCACCCCCATATCCCTTTGAGTTTGTTAATAAATAATTTTTCTATTGATTTTTGAAAAATAGAATAAATTTTATCATTAGACTTGTTAGAAATCATTGTCCATAGTGTGAGGATGAGAAGGAATTCAAAATTATGAATCCGTAAACTATGAATGCAATATTATTTCTTACGAGTTCTTAAAATTATAGTTTGTGTCATTCACTGTGTTTGACTAGAGAAAAGTGAGGTTCTCTTAAGACCTAGGGTAGAATATATGTGATATGTGCATATTTCATGCTAATAAAATAAAATGTAAAAAATTTCAACAATATCTGATGTCTAATGTTGCAAAAAATTATTGGTGCTTTTAGTGATTGCAAGGTAAAATTATTTTCTGGCAGTACAAAGAGCTCTCTTTTGTCAGCCAAGCAAGAAATCTATTCATTCAAAGAAGTATTTGGACAACATGGAAGAAGGTAGTTGGTTTGGTGTGCCTTCTGCATTACATACGATGCATAGTTAATACTACTATTAAATCTAAAGCCTAGATATAAGTGAGGGTGTGTTGGATCTAATCCATCCCAGTGAGGTTTATACTACTATTGAATCTAAACTCACCCATCGATCTGTGTCTAAAAACACCCCTCATGAAAAGAGCTAGAAATATGAATACCAAAATAAAGTGGAGAGGGAGCCTGTTGTGTTAGCTAGTGGTTGAGTGTTGTGGCAAGTAGAAGCTCTTAAGATCAAGTCCCTGGGTTAGTGGCCTCTGATAAATTCTTGATATTGGTGGGCCTCATTCAATTTCCTACCTACCTGGGGTAGGTACCAAAATTTTTCTAGCTAGTTTACCTTGGGTGTCATCCTTAGAATGAGGGGAAGTGTCTGGAGTAACATGGGATATGTATTTACAAGGAAAATAAAATTCTAATGTTTTCAAAAGGAGAAAAAGATAATAAAAATAGCATAGGTCCATCCCATCCCTCGATATTTGAAGAAGAAAAATGTTTTCATCTATCCCTTTAATGAATCTTAGTGTTTAATAGATCTAGGGTTAACATGGATCTTTTGGTCACATGACAAGATAATCAAACTCAAGTTTGGATACATTAGTATATGATTTTGCATAAGTTTCAGTTAGTAGTAGTAAGGTTTTGTTAGTGATACTTAAGGTTAATTCAAACACTTTTTAGTGTAAGTTTTGGATTTTGTCACTTTCTTGAAGTATCTAGCCTCACATATCAGGCAGTGAGAAGCATTCTTTATTCTATCTAGTCAAATTTTTTTGTACACCTCTATTGTATGTTGGTATTGAGTGGGGGAAATTTTGCAACTGTTTTTGGGTAGTAAGTATAGTAGTTTCAGTGATAAATTCCATTAATTTTGGATGCCTTTGAAGTATATATTGACCTTTTCTTGAAGTTTCTATTGTTGGAAACTCATGGATAACCAAACAAGTTTGTAGTCCATGTATAATTGGTTGGGTGCAATTTGTATTATTGAATGACATTGTTCAGAAAGCTTAACCTTAAACCTAACCTGCAACAAAAACAAAAAAATACTACCCTGTTCATTGTTGAGGGATAATGTAAATTTCAATTTTTTCTATGCTACGCTAATTATATTTGTATGTTTTTTTCTCAAAGTTGGGAGGTAGAGTTTATATTAAAAAATATATGGTCGTACAATACAGCTTAAGTTTACAAAAAATATGTAGTCCTGGGCAAACATGACCTGGAATTCCCAGCTATGGATGAAGGTCGAAGTAGCAAAAAAAAAATACTATGGAGGCCTATCCATATCTTCCTCTTAGAAGTCCACAACTATACTACTTAACACACTAGAATAATGTAAACGATACTCAACAAACAAACTAGGTTACTAAAAGAAAATTAAAAATGTAATGCCCATTTTGGGCTTTAGTTACTAGGTCCACATGAATTGTTAACCTCTAGGTATTCATATTTCATTGTTGTATAGCTAGTACCAAAGTAGATAGCCACATGTTTTTCTTTAGTGAGGCCTTCCAACAGCTTTGAGATATGGGCAGTTAGGGTGTATCCATTGAATGATGTATGGAAAATGAGGTAGAGTCTACAGAGGCATTTCTTAAGTTGAGAGTGGGAGCTAACTCAACCTCTAGAGGGAGGTTGAAGTGAACAAATTTACACCCAACCATCATTTATAGACTCCATATTTGAGGCCATTTTCAACTAGTTCCCTCTAAAAATGGTCATGGAGGCCTGAAGTTCATCCTCCAACTCCCTCCAAGCTAGGAAACACTTAATAACCTTTCGATAAACTCCACCAATCAATGCACTCATAATCCTACAGAAGCAGATAAAACTGAGTTACAAATATTTAACCCTGGCTCATAGCCAAAGCCCACTTGCAATTCTAATGGAATTCTCACAATGATTATCACATAAAAGGGTATTATCCCTAACATCAAATATGTTACCCATAAACAATTGCAAATCATTATACATTCGAATACGTATCCCTCTCACTAAGGATTTATTTATTGTAACTTAGGACCAATGTTCACCCTTTATATGGATCAATTAATCCCACATGTAGGATCCATTTCCACCAAAATATAGTTATTTAGAGAATGAATCAAATAAACGTGCATAAGATTAGAAGGTGAGGTCATTTAAGCCATGTCCTCCACATTTTCCTCATCATATGATAGGTATCATGGGAAGGGTTTCTTGTCTTAAAACTTTGCTACTTTATGTGAGTGGGCCATGGAGCTCATGTCTCTTACCCCCTCCTTTACACACAAAACACCTCCTTGTATTTGAACCCTTTAATTAGCCTTTTAGTTTTCTTCAACATTTAAAATTTAACATATTTTGACAAGCTTTAGGTTTGTACGTAGGGGGAGTTTGAAGGAGGGATTAGATAACCAACATTTATTTTTTGATCACTGTCACCTTTCAAACACATTTGTATTTTAGTATGTTGGCCTTTTAGTTTGCTTCAACATTTCGAATTTAATATTTTTTGGCAAGATTTAGGTTTCTAAGTAGGGGGAGTTTGAAGGAGGGATTGGATAACCACCATTGAGTTGTTGACCACTATCACCTTTCAAACACATTTTTCTTTTAGTACATCAAATCCTTGATGGACTTTAAGAGCTTCTGGACTTTAAGAGCTTCTGGTTCATTGGAATACACTGAAAATAATTGCAGTTGTGCTTAGATTCATGTCCATATCTCAACAGTTAGAGAAAATCTCTAACATTTATGATTTTACATGATATCTAATAGAGATATCCATATGTCCTGTATCACATTTCTTAATAATTCAATCTTTTTGATGTATATATTTGTTTGTTCAAGTTGAATTCAAAGGGAAAATGTGGAGACAAGTAGTGTAGAACACTATGTATTTCATGCTTTGCTAGGTTGTTGCATTCATCAATTATGTTCTAAGTCTCTTTCTAGAGCTAAATTTAGGAGTAATTTGTAGAGTATATGATGTTTTTTATCAGAGATTTTGTAGAATTGAGAGTAGAGTTCATGCAAAGAGGGGCAAGAAAATATTAAGAGTTGAATTGAAAATGAAAATATGAAGACAGAGTAGCATAGAAGACTATGTATTTCCCACTTTTCTAGGTTGGTGCATTAAAAATTTATGTGTCACAATTTGTGGGAGGTTTATACCCTTCTATATTTGTTAGAGAAGGGAAAAAGTCTATTAGAATAGGGAATCAACTTGGAGTATTGTGCTTCAACCTTCAAATGTTGGTAATACCTAGCAAGTGAATTGTTGTTGGATCCAAGTGGCACATATGTATTTGGACTATTGTGAAAGACAATAAAGGTGAGGTTGTGTTGCACATGTCAGACTTGAGGTATGCCTTTACAAGTTATGAAAATTTTCAAAATATGAAATGAATTTCGGGACAACATGCATTTCTCTATTTTTGCATTTTTTCTCTATATCACTTAATAATATTTCTAGAAATTCCACTAATTAGTGCACTCTTAATCTTGCAGAAGAACATAAACTGAATTACCAATATTTAACCTTGGCTCATAGCTAAAACCTACTTGCAATTTTGATGGAATTCTCACAATGATTCTGGCATAAAAGGGTATTAGCCCTAACATCAAATCCAATAACCACAAACAATTGTAAATCATTTTGCATTTGAATCCTTATGCCTTTCACCAAGGGTTTCTTTAATCTCACATAGGACCAACGTTCACCCTAAGCTCTCTTGAATTTCAAATTTGATTTTATTATTTTCTCACTGTTAAGACTTCCTTTCAAAATTTCTCTACTTCCCATAGGGTTTTAGTTTAGTAGTGAAGACAGACCCTTTCCTAGTTTCCCACCGCTTTCCAATCTCCCGAGAGCATATGCCCAAGCATCATGGACCAGTTTTCCTACATAAGTAGGCCGCTTTGTAGTTCACCCCTTATGGGCTGAGGGCTATTAGCCATGTGGAAGTGGGGCCATATATAATATCTAGCTTGTTGAAGTGTAATGAACAAGGAAAAATTTTGCACCACTGTGTACTCAAGAAAACCAAAATCGTTGATGCCCACGAAGCCAGATCTAGTCTTTTCATGCGTGCCATATGTGTGTGTGGGCATGTTTGTGCAAATATATTTCTCTAAGATAAGTATCATATTTGAGAGTTGACGAATCGAGACTTATCTAACATTTTTATGTTACAAATGCTGATTTCTTTGCTAAACTATTTCAAATTCTGAGAAGGGAATTTCACTTACTGTGTAGACATTTTCTTTAATCCAAAATTTTGATCTACTTTATAAGGTGTTACAGTGCTTATTTGTTAGATATATTTGTAAAATATAGAACGGAAAATTATTGAAAGTTTTTCATATATTTCAGAGCCCAAAAACTGTCAGGTTAAATGATATAAATCATAGTTTAGCCAGTTAGCATTCAGTTTGAGACTGTAAACTATCAGTTGTACAGACATTTGTGTCATAGTAGTCCAATTTTCAAACATAGAATATTATGCATATTCTATCATTGCAGCAATCCATAAATAGATTCATAAGGTATATAAACATTCAAAAATACCAAGAGGCTAGTTTTCATTCAACTGATACTTATTTTTCTTAAAATTAGTTCGTTAGTTGATGCTACCAACCTCATTTTGTTTGAAAACAAAACTCATCTCAATTGCAACCTGTTTTCTAGACAGATTATATGATATTTAGATATTTTACTACAACCGAATGGTCTCTATGCATTCTATGAAACAAAAAAACTGTTAAATACTCTTCCCAAGAAAAGTATTGTTTTTGAATTAACTATTCTCATCTCTTATGCAACACTTTGAAATGAAAAAAATTTATACCTCCCTCGAACAAAATTGTTCTTTCATATTACAAACTTTTGTAGAAGCCATTATTTGTGACACTATTTTCAAAAATATCGGCAATGCTTATAGGGGTGGAAAGTGAGGGGGGAAGGTTATTTTCGGTCCCAAAGGACATATTGAATTAGGCTACTCTTGGAATCTAGGAAAAGCTTCTAATCCTTCAAGGCCTTATTCTAGATGCTTCTTCTCCAATCAGGTCCCTTGTTATAATAGGAGACTCCAGTAACACCATATGTCATCTTGTGTTGAGAAATTTTTCTTCAAACTCTTAGCTGTGACATCTCCACACAAGCATTGTTGGAAATATATCCATATTACCAATCACACAAGTAAATCATGTTCTAAGAGACCTCAACGCTATATCTAATAGGATGGCCAACCAAGCCTTATCACTAGAACCTGAAAGCATGTATATTAAAGGAACAATGGAGGGAGGAAATGATAATATAATTCAATGGATATGTCTACTCAATTAAAAATCATGGAATTATTACTTTCTGAATGCTTGGAACGTGTCAATCACACACTGTCTTGTGACAACAGTGCTAGAGTTAAGCTGAACTTCCATATTGTGATAAGTAAGTCAGAGTAAAATTCTTACAAGTCTTGGTAATCCATGAGAGGTACCAAAAAATCATGTATGCAATTGGAATACCTTAATAGGTGAAGAGAGGAGTTTCTTCGTTTGAATGGCATGGTATAGCCAGTTCTGGCCCATCCCTAGAAGTTGTCACCCCATGCAAGCTGGTAGTGGGAAATATTCAACACAAAGAGGGACTACAAAGGCAAGGTTTTGGAGGATTAGAGAAGTTAAGTTTTATATTACCCCCTCTCCTTGTGCATCAATTAGTTGGGGATTGAAGGAACTCGGGAAGGTAACTTTCTTAGGGGACCTCTTTCTTATATTTTGTTGGATTTGGTTCCAAAACACTCTATGGAAAGAAGGGACTTCAAGGTAATTGGAAAAATCATTAACATGAATGTTAGAGGCGATTTGGATAGGGGATGGAAGCTCATAAAGTCTCTATATATTTTGGGAGGCATGGAAGACAAAAAAGGAAATAAATTTAGTGCAGGAAAGAAAGAGCGAGTGGTAGATGAGTATAGTAGAATGAAGATAGTGGCGTTGATTAGTTAGCTTGATTATTGGTTAGCTTAGGTGGATGTGATAAGTAATATTCTCTCCACTCACTTCCAATAGATTCAATATGTGAGTATGGAATTCCAACATCTCCAACTCCAAATGAAAAATGCACATGCTATGCAATAGGGAGAAGCACAAGGAAGAGATCGTTAGGTGTCTTCAGTAGATTTAGTCCAGGATGCTTCAATTGGATTTCCTGACAGACCTCAACTAGGTAGCCTTAATATATAATTTGATTATCATAGATGATTAACAATCCAGCTTGGTTTAAATTTTGTTGAATGCATGTCAATTGCTATTACATATTACACCTATTCCATAAATTGTATCCCTGTGGATTTTTTGATCTCTAGAGCCTTACAATAGGATAGAGACAATCAACATGATTGAATTAGTTTAGTTACAAAATATTATGCTACATTTTGCTACAAAAATCTATGGATGTACCTTCGCTATGGTTCAACACCATTTTTCTAATTCAAACTACCTTGTTATTTAAAAAAAAAATATCTAGAATAATTATATTTATATCAATGATTCAAACCTAGATATTTAGGTTCATCATCTAGGCCAAAGTCCAAAAATTTCATACCACTATATCTTAGTTTCAAACAAGGATTCTTAGTTTTGAACCATGAGAGTTGGCTTGCAAACCAGGCGGATAACATTCATTAACTGCAAAATAGAGAGCGAAGATGATGGGATCTCCTTCCTCTGCTTCGACGCCTTCCCCTTGGCTGCAAATTTCACTCAATATGCCTTATTCTCTTTACATTATCCTTTTCATGCCTTCGATTTCCTTCTGCACCAAACTTTTGGGTCTTAGTGCTTATCTAATTTGACCCTTTCTAGATTCTCATATCTTTTTTACAAAAAAAATTGCATGTCCATTTTCCCTAGTGGTCTTCTTCATCACTCAACCAAATTTTGGAGATTTTCCTCCTTGGAAAATGCTCAAGATGCCATCATTAAATGTTGGGCATGTGGCACAAAGGGAGCTGTTGGGCCATTTTTGGTGCATCCATCATGCAAGAGTGTTCAACCTCTAGATTCTTCAGTGAACTATTTTCAGATATTCAATTTGTAAATCTCTCAACGCTGAAATGAATATGAAAAATTATTTTTATGAGGAACCCCACACACACAGATATATAAATGTTTATTAATATATTACTAATCCCATTGGACAAGTTTTCTATCTAGTTTGGGTAAAATTTTATTGCAAGCAGGAGTGAAATTTATTATGTGGGCATTCTTCTCTATAGGCAGCCATAGTATGATGTACACAAAAACGATCTAGAAAGAAAATGAAAATATTGGAAAAAGAAATTGCATCCTGATTTCTTTCAGTCCAACTCTGAGGTCAGTTTTATTGTTCGTTTTGCATATTCCTATTGTTGTAATACATTGGTGGGTTGCAACTTTTTATGAATTTTACACTAATATCGTGTTTTCATTATGGGACTTTAAGTAATTTTTTTTTTTTTCATTTTCCCATCTATTTGGGACCAGCAAGAGAAGGAGAATTATGCTCAGTAGTCTACTCAAGCGTTAAAATCTTATAAAGTTCTTCTTAAGCCTCTATCCAGAGCATGGTATGTGGTACACAAGTCTCCCATTCCCATGTATTTGCTCTCTTGAATTCCAAATTTTATTTTATTATTTTCTCACTATTAATACTTCCTTTGAAAATTGAATTCCTTCCCATAGGGTTTTAGTTTAGTAGTGAAGGTAGTCACTTTTCTAGTTTCCCACTCGATTCCAATCTCCCGAGAGCATATGCCCAAGCGTCGTAGGCCGGCTGGGCTACATAAGTAGGCTGATTTTTGGTTCACCCCTTATGGGCCGAGGGCTATTGGCCATGTGGTAGTGGGGCCATATTTAATATCTAGCTTGTTGAAGTGTCATGTACAAGAAAAATGTCGCACAACTGTGTACTCAAGAAAACCAAAATCGTTGACGCCCACTAAGCCAGATCTAGTTTTTTCACGTGTGCCATATGTGTGCGTGGGCATGTTTGTGCACATATCTTTCTCTAAGCTAAGTATCATATATGAGAGTTGACAAATAGATACTTTTCTAACATTTGTAGGTTACAAATGCCAATTTTCTCTTCTAAACTATTTCAAACTTTCAGAAGGCAATTTCACTTACCGTGTTCAAATTTTCTTCAATCCAAAAGTGTGATCTACAATGACAGGGAGTTACAGTGATTCTTTGCTAGATATATTTGTAAAATCTAGAATGGAAAGTTACTAAAAATTCGTCATATATTTCAGAGTCGAGAAACTATTAGGTTAAATTATATAAATCATAGTTTATCTAGTTAGCATTCAGTTTGAGACTATAAACAATCAGTTGTATAGACATTTCTGCCATAGTAGTCCACTTTCCAAACATAGAATATTATGAATATTCTATCATTGCAACAATCAATAAACAGATTCATAAGGTATATAAACATTCAAAAAGAGCAAGATACTAATTTGAATTCAACTGATACTTATTTTTCTTACAATTAGTTTGTTAGTTGATGCTACCAACCTCATTTTGTTTGTAAACAAAACTCATCTCAATTGTAACCTGTCTGCTAGATGGATTAGATGATCTTTAGATATTTTACTACAACCAAATGGTCTCTATTCATTATATGAAACACATAAAGTGTTAAATAATATTTCCAAACAAAGTATCATCTTTAGGTTAAATAAATCATCTCTTATGCAATACTCTAAAATGCATAAACTGTACACCTCCCTCAAAACAAATTGTTCTTTTCGATTACAAAATTTTACAAAAGCCATTCTTTATGACACGATCTTCAAGATATATGCACTACTTATAGGGGTGGAAGGTGAGGGGTGAAGGATATTTTTGGCCCCAAAGGACAGATTGAATTAGGCTACTCTTGGAATCTAGGAAAAACCTCTAATCCTTCAAGGCCTTATTATGGCTACTTCTTCTCGAATCGGATCCCTCATTATAATAGGAGACTCCAATAACACCATATGTCAACTTGTGTTGAGAACTTTTTCTTCAAACTCTTAGCTTCGTCATCTCCACACAAGAATCATGGAAAATCTATCAATATTTCGAATCACACAAGTAAATCATGTTCTAAGAGACCTCAAAACTATAGCTGATAGGATGGCCAACAAAGCCTTATCACTAGCACCTGAAACCATGCATATTAAAGGAAGAATGAGGGAGGCAATAATACCATAATTCAATGGATATGTATACTTAATTAAAAAGCATGTAAGTATCACTTTCAAGTTTCTACATGCCTAGAACGTGGCAATCACACACTGTCTTATGAAAATAGTGATAGAGTTAAGTTGAACTGTCATATTGTGATAGGTAAGTCAGAGGAAAATGTTTCCAAGTCCTAGGAATCCATGAGAGGTATAAAACAATCATGTCAGAAACTGTAATACCTTAATAGGTGAAGAGATGCATTTCCTTGTGTGAATGGCATGGTATAGCCAGGTCTTGCGCATCTCTAGAAGTAGTCACCCCATGCAAGCTGGCAGTGGGAAATATTCAGTACGAATCAGGACTACAGAGGCAAGGTCATGGAGGATTAGAGCAGTTAAGTTTTATATTACCCCCTCGCCTTGCACATCAATCAATTGGGAATTCAAGGCACCCAGGCAGGTAAATTTCTCTGGGGACCTCTTTGTTATATTTGGCTAGATTTGGTTCCAAAACACTCTAAGGAAAGTAGGGTCATAAAATTAATTGGCATGATCATTAATAGGAATTTCAAAGGAAATTTGGAGAGGGGCTCTAAGCTCATAAAATCTATACATGTTCTAGGAGGCATGGAAGTCAAAAAAGGAAATAAATGTAGTGCATAAAAGATAGAGCAGGTGGTAGACGAGGATATTAGAATGGAGATAGTGGTGCTGAGTAGGAAGCTTGAGTATTTGTCATATTAGGTGGATGTGATAAATAATATTATCTCCACTCACTACCAGCAGATTCAAGATGCAAGTATGGAAATCTAGCATCTCCATTTCCAAATGAAAAATGCACAGGCTATGGAATAGGGAGAAGCATGGGGAAGAGATCGTTAGGTGCCTTCAGTAAATTTAGTCCAAGCTACTTCAATTGGATTGCCTGACGTACCTCAACCAGTTATCCCTAATAGATAATTTGATTATCATAGATGATTAATAATCCACCTTGGTTTAAATTTTGTTGAATTCATTTCAATTTTTATCACATATATGCCTATTCCATAAAGTGTATCCTTATGGATCTTTTTTGGACTCTTGAGCCTTGCAATAGGATAGAGACAATCAACATGATCGAACATGTTTAGTTAAAAAATATTATGCTACATTGTGCTACAGAATGATATGGATGTACCTTCATTGTGGTTCAACACCATTTTTCCAATTCAAACTACCTTGTTATTAAAAAAAAAGAATATCTGGAATACTTATATTTATATCAATGATTCAAACCTAGATATTTAGGTTCATCATCAATAAATACGACTAAACATTTCAAACAAGGATATCTTAGTTTCAAACTAGGATTCTTAGTTTTGAACCATGAATGAGGCAGATAACATTCGTTAAGAAAAAAATAAAGAGTGGAGCTACTGAGATATCCTTCCTCTGCTTCAGCACCTTCGTCTTGGATGAAAATTTCACTAAATATGCCCTATTCTCTTTATGTTCTCCTTTTCATGTTGTCGATGCCCTTATGCACCAAACTTTTGGGTCTCAACGATTATCTTCCCCTCTTCATTGCAGATTTAAATTTTCGTCATGCATACAGAATAAAATTATCTCTGTTTCTCTTGCAGAGAAGGAAAAAATCAATAATAATACGAGCTATATTAATAGAACCGTCTGGTGAAGCTTAGTAACTCTTGACTTGTCTATATTATTTATTCTTGTTTTTTATTTCAAGTCATTTAACTTAAGAAAATCTAGGATTTTATGGGGGGAATTTTGTCCAGATATCCCTAAGAAATCAAAAGAGTAATTACCTATAATTAGCAAAGCATGTAATGGAACTATGTTTACTTTGTATGATAGACTTAAAAGGGAAGATCCTAGCAGTATCCCCATCACAAAACTTTTAAATATTAATAAAAAAAAATCATGTTGTCAAATGAGCTAAACAGAAAAGTTATTTCTGTAAACAGAAAAGCTAGATAGGTTCATATGAAATTCTTGTAGCAATGGCCCATTATAATACAGTAAGTTTCTATCTATCAAGAAAATCATCTATGGTGCTTAGTTTAATTAACGAGCACTTGAATCCAAATAAAATAGGCCATTTCAATTAAAAGGTTCCCTTCCCTTAACACTGTTAAAACTTCAAATTTATGTTAGCACTGAGTAGGAAAGAGTTTCTTTATGTGAGGGGGAATTGTTTTGTAAACTAAACTGCACATTAGCAGGGATTCTTCTCAAGAGAAATGCAAGAGCTACATAAATGCCACCTCATTTTCCTCATTCATCATTTAGTACAAAATAATGAACAAGATATGGTCGAACCTGGTGAAGCATCCCTCTAGTCAAGTCAAGTCAAAATTATACCCTTCACACTTCGGCCCTCTTTGCTCTGACCTAGGCCGAATTTCAGCCTCCAGAATATTCCCAGAAAACTTGGCCTGCCAGAAATTTACATGTGAAAGTTCAAGTTCAAGTTCAAGTTCCAGTTCAAGAGAGAGAGAGAGAGAGAGAGAGAGAGAGAGATGCTAGAGATGAATTCATCCTTCTTGTCCTTCATCCTTCTTCTCCTTCGCTTGAATGCCCAGAAACTATATTTCTTGTGAGTGGTTGAATGGTACCTTTGTGGAGGAGGCTGAATGCCTTTATATAGTGTTATATATTCACGAATGGGTTTGTCTCTTCACTAGAGCCAACTTGACTTGACGAAGGGATGACTTGATTAGTTTGGAGCCAAAAATTCAAAATTCAAATTTCTTATAATATTTGTTTCAAGTGCTAATCAATAAAAATGACATGAAGAACATGTCTTACATTTATGTTATACATTACAAGGGCTTAACGATAAATTATGAAGACTGACCATAGCTACAAAATTCAACATAGCATGCCTTGCTACGTAGGTTTAACATAATTTGTTTTGTTAATAGTAGTTCATATTTTTTATGGATTTCAAGTGTTTTAGATTGTAAATTCTAGCAAAAACATTGGAATTACCTGCTAGAGGTATTTTGGATGTATTCATAGAGAATCTAGATAACATCTTGATGTAAGATGCAGTATGGTCTCTCAGTCTGATGATGGTGACTATGTCACCATCAAGTCTAGTAACATGTTTTCCCTCTTATTCCATTTTGTTATCCTTTAGATATTGTATATTGTTTCCTACATGACATCACTGCATGGAAATGAAGACATTATGAAGTGGATTTCTGCCTTTTCTTCCTTGTATAATATCAGTGTTTTACCATCTTGGTGTCACTAGGCTAATGTTTTCAACCATAATGTCCTCAGAATCTGGAGATATGCTAGCTTCCTAGGTGTTCATCACGAGACTATTTTTTTTCCTCCAATGAGAGAAAATCGTAATTTCCATTCATAGTGGAATGGATAATTACATTCTTTAGGTGCTTAGAGCATTTTTCATAAAGAAAATCAGATATAGTAACATATTCTAAGTCTCAAGGCTGTCTAATACATATAGGCTAGCTATAAATATAATTTCTGTTCAAAAATACTCCCACATATATATTCTTCAAGTGCTCTATCCAACTTCCTGGATTTGATACAGTCTCATCACAGATGGTTAGATTATATAATGATGGTGGTTGAACTATTTTATAGTGACATTGTTAGTAGGTGATTTAGAATAATATTTGAATGAATGTTACTTGTTGCATGTGTAATGGAATACGCATTGGTCATGTTAACAGGTTTACCTTGAGAAAACATAATTTTTTGTTGTAATGTGTTGTTTGAAAGGATAAAGACAGATATAATTGGATGATAATACAAAACATCATAGAGGATTCATCCAACACTAATATTTTCATCTTGATCAGTTTAATTTGTTGTTGATTATTATACCAAATAAATTGGAGCCTGTGTACATCATACAACTAACTAAATATTTGCATTATCGTCCTCATAAATTCATTCGTTTGGTGTGCATATTGTCTGTCATTTAAGTTGTTTGACAGAAACTATGGGTTCAATCTAACCACTCAAGTCCATCTAACAAATATGGTTAGTGACTATTGGCTTTTATATTGCAAAGTATGATATTTTCAATGTCATTGCGAACCATAATCTAGACGACATTTTTGATTTTTTAAGCATAGGCCTGATCCAAAGCAGTGTTGATTTCTTTGGAAAAATTTCTGACAACTCTTTTGTGTTTCCTATTATGCTTTGAATTATGTTTTTTACACTACGGTCGTAGGAGTTGAGTTGGGTTTCTCAAATGAGACATTTTACAAATGAAGTATCTATATTATATAATCATCTTAGGCTTTCGACAAATTTCTTAGTACATAAATATCTTGTAGAGGGACTATAGGCGACGTTTACTCTCATCTTTTGGCATGCATGAGCTACGGATTTGCCATTGTTGGGATTTACAGATGACTAAAGACAGAAGTCCCCTTATTTACTAAGTGGACTCTGTTTCTGATTGATTTCTCAAATTCCTTTCACATTTCTTGATGAGGGCAACAACCTCCTCCTCTGTTGAAGTAAACACCATTTATGGTTGGATTTTTGTAAGATTTCATGTATTTCCAGGACATTGGGAAAATTTCAGCCTTACAATGTCATGGACTCCAATTGTAAAGGAGCTTATTGGTCTAGAGAACTACTCACTTTATTTTTACTGCATACACTACAACTACATAAGAGATCCACAATGTAGAGCATGATGTCGAAGAACTCCTATGGAAAATGGTCAGGTTGTCAAAAAATTGGTCAAGCATACTTTTCCAACACAACTATCAAAACACTATAAAATGATGATGTTGTGTTACCTTGGAAAACTTCTCTTGTGGATAGATAATACTCTGGAGTCATTAAGTAATTCTAGTTCCATTTAGGAAGATGTAATGGGTTCATGGTTGCACTACCGTATTGATGATTCATTAGATAAAGGAATATTTCTCTAAATTATTTGGAGGGTTTTGCTTGTTGTATCTCTAAATCTAGGTCACTAGATCCAAGGTTATTTCATTTGCTATATTTTTATTTCACCCATTTACTTATCTTGGATCTAACACAAGCACTTAATTGAGTTTTCATGATTGGGAAAATTGAATATATATTTCTCATTTGAGGTCAATTTACAATGACTTGTTTCGACATTGAGAATCGAGATATCTTTATGATCTACACACTCAAAGAAGACTAATCAATTTGAAAATAGGGTGCACAACCTACTTAATAATAAGTGGAACAATTCATGCCATTTGAGATTGATTTCTAGGGTTAAATTCAAGCCTTTAGATATAATTTTATTTTTGGTTGATATTCCATGATCCATGGTATGACCAACTTCCTGGTTATTCATTTAACAACTCAACGAATGTGATTTATTTCTTGTATGTCATTTTACTCACTCTGCAGCAAGGTATGAAATGTGGCACGTCACACCTTGATTATTTCAATGTTTTTTTTGCACAATGAAGTCTTAAACACATTCTAATGCAAGAAAATGCAACAATGAGCTCAACAACCCACTTTATAATTCAACAACATACTCAGATTTGTCACTGACATAAAAACTTGGCTCTGGTTCTCACTGTTTATCTACGTATTTTATGTGGTCAAGTATTGAAGTTTATTGCACCATTGTTCGATGATATATATGCTCTGAAATTGAGTCATATAACACTTAATTTCCAATCTCTTATCATTTTCCATGAGGATTACATCTTTTGAAATTGTTTAAAGTGTCTTAAAAGAAAATCAATACACAAGGTTCACAAAGTTTAAAGCAATTTAGGGTTTCAAGTCCCTCTTAAGGTAAACCAACAACATAATAAATCCAACAACCTAGCCTATAAGGTTGGTGCCACACCTGATCTCAGAATTAAGCACCCTTAATCTACACCTAGCCCATCTAACACAAAACTGCGTGTTCAAACTTATTTACTTCACTATTGAGCATGATAATGACTTCTTCAAGGCTAGAAATAGTGCATGCTGAAAATTATAAGCTTCAATAACAGATTTATCCTATTTGATGATTTAACAGAAAGGATCGTGAAATTTGTCTGATATGGGTTTTAGAACTGTAAAGGATATGGTCAGTCGTGCTTATATGTTAAATATGGATAAAGAGGTTATAGACAGTAATTAGAAGCTTGAAAATATCAATCTTTCTTTTCTACTTTGGCCTGCAGCAGAGATTCGACTAGAAGCTACTCAATATTGTGTTCAGGAACAAGATCATGGTCTGGATATGGTACGTTTGAGTGGGGCTCCTCCTTGATCCTGAATCAAACATTAGATCATGCATGCATCCCCTCACATTTGGCTCTTCTTACAATTACTCTTCTAGTAGCCACCTTTTACATAATTACTGTGTTCTGTATCCTCCTTTCATGCAGCTTCTCTTCCACATCATTTTGAACTTCCATTGCTTTCAGGCATAACTTTATAATGATGAGGGGGGTCTATTTCCTTGTTGGTTTTAACGGATCATAGGTAGGGGTTCAAATCTCCATCCCCCTCTCCATGGCCTCTTTGATTTCTCTCTAGAATTTTCTTCACCCTGATGTCTTTGTGCTCATAACCTTAAATGACAAGGTACTCATCATCTATTGAACCAGACTGTTGAGAGAAACAAAGGATGGCTGAGGTGAAAAATAAGCCCCTTGACTACTTTAGGCTCTAACAATTATGGAAATGTCCTCTTCCAATTCAGATGAGGAAATCCTAATTGAAAATCTATTTTAAATCCCTTCATCATGCCTCTATCTTGGGTAGATTGTTACATTTTACCATAGGTCTATTGTCTCTTAACTATCTTCCTTGTCTCTTAGTTTGACTGTGTATGAAAAGTCCGACTTCCTTTGTTAGGGATGGAGGATTCAAGCTCCCTTGGTTTTTAAAGTCAACAGTCATATGTTGGGGGATTCTCTCTCTCTACAGAGGGTGGCTTTTATTATTTAAATTATAAATTTCCCCACACATGCTACTAGTATTTCTCAAGGGTTTCTTGATAGACTAATATCTGAAAATACTTCTGTTTCTTTCTAACCAAACTTCCATAGTTGCTGACATGTTTCAAAATTGCTTTTAGCTTTGTGGATTCTAATATCATATGCCAGTTTTGAAAGAGATCTGGTAGCAAGGTAGGAAAGCTCCAACTAAGGTTATTTTTCTCTATAAAATGACTTCAAATGTGGCATGGGTACTCACACATAAGGAGCAGAGGAAAAGGGAGCATTAAGAAGGGCCAAGGAAGCATTTTCCCTAGGAGATGATCCCGTGTTAGGTTGTATTTCAGTGGATAGATGTAAGAAAGTATTTTCTTTAGTCAATTCTTCCTTCACCCAAACCTTCTTCCAGGTTTTGTTGAAGTTGCCCCTTCTTTCATGACCTCTCTTTAATATGTACAATTCAATCTTCGAAGCTCTCCATTTTCAGTCAATCTATCCCCCCTTGTTGGAATTCTGAAATTTTCTAGGGTTTTTCTTGAGTGTTTTGTTTCATCTTTATTGATCCAGGTTCTAAATTCCTCCAATATTTTCCTATTTCTCTCCTTAAAGGTGTCCATCTTTAGCTTCATACCTAAAGTTCCAAAAAATAGAGCCCAAGAGTTGTTGTAAGGGCCCCTTTGGACTTGCTAAATCTTCCATGCTAGAGAGTGTTATCTTCAAATTCCATGAGTTCTCACAAACTTAGCCTTGGGTCCATCCTTGCTATCCCAAAAAATATAATCCTTAATTATTTTTAGGTTGTATCAAATGAATCATAGATGAACGAGTAGACATTCTGGGGATATGGTGCCTATGTAGTTAGCCTTAAAGCTTTTTTTCTTCCTTGCAAATATGTTGGACCATCTTTTCCATTAAAGCCTTATTAATCCAATCCCCCATAACATAGACCCAAGCCTCTGCAAGCCTTATACACATTCTTCTAGGCTAGAAAGATAACATTTCTTAGTCTATTGTGCTCCTTAAAGAACTACACATTTTTTGATATTTTCAGAATTGGACAATTGTAGAATAGACTTTGACAGTTGTAGTTTGCCAGCTAAAGAGACATTACCCTTTCCAAATTGTTCCTTTACTAGACAATCCTTTAATAATATTTTTCCAAAAATGCCCTTCTTAGCATGATCGTGAAGGAGAAGGATTCGAAGAGATTTTCTGGTAGTTTGTTTTGCACTCTTCCTGTTGTGTTTGTATTTGTTAATTTTAGATAGAATTACTAGGTTTCCAAAGCTAGAGACATGTTTCCAAATTGCTTTAATATTTGGGGATTATGATATCATATGCCAGTTTTGAAAGAGATCTGGTAACAAGGTAGGAAAGCTCCAACTGAGGTCATGTTTCTCTATAAAATGACTTCAAATATGGCAGGGGTACTCACACGTAAGGAGCAGAGGAAAAGGGGTCATTAAGAAGCGCCAAGGAAGAATTTTGCTCAGGAGATGATCTTGTGTTAGGTTTTTTTTTAGTGGATAGATGTAAGAAAGTATTTTCTTTAGTCAAGTCGTCCTTCACCTAATCATTCATCCAAGTTTTGTTGAAGTTGACCCTTCTTTCACGACCTCTCTTTACTGTGTACAATTCAGTCTTGGAAGATCTCCATTTTCAGTCATTTTGTCACCCCTCGTTGGAATTTTGAAATTTTCTAGGATCTTTCTTGAGTGATTTTTTGCATCTCTATTGATCTGGTTTGTAAATTCCTCCAAAATTTTCTTGTCTCTCTCATTTAAGGTGTCCATCTTCACCTTCATACCTAAATTTCTAAGAAATAGAGCCCAAGGGCTGTTGTAAGGGTCCCTTTGGACTTGCTAAATCTTTGATGCTAGAGAGCATTATCTTCAAATTCCATGGGTTCTCACAAACTTAGCCTTGGATCCATCCTTTCTATCCCAAAAAATATAATCCTTAATTATGTTTAGGTTGTATCAAATGAAGTACAGATGAACGAGCATACATTCTGTGGATATGGTGCCTGTGTAGTTTTCCTTGGAGCTTTTTTTCTTCCTTGCAAATATGTTGGACCATATTTTCCATTAAAGCCTTATTAATGCAATCCCCCATAACATAGAACCAAGCCTCTCCAATCCTTATACACATTTGTCCAGGCGAGCAAGATAATATTTTTTGGTCTATTGTGTTCCATAACGAACTAAACATTTGCTGATATTTTCAGAATTGGCCAATTGTAAAATAGACTTTGACAGTTGTAGTTTTCCAGCTAGAGAGTCATTTCCCTTTCCAAATTGTTCCCTTACTAGACAATCCTTTAATAATATTTTTCTAAAAAGGCCCTTCTTAGCATGATCATGAAGGAGAAGGATTTCAAGAGAGTACATGGTCGTTTTTTTTGTGCTCTTCCTATTGTGTTTGTATTTGTTAATTTTTAGACAGACTTACTATGTTTACATTTCAAAGGAAGCATAGTAGAGAAGGCCCATTTCAGCAAAATGGTAACTTGGTTCAGGAATAAAGGACACTAAAAAGGGGGAAACTAAAAAACATTAACATTTTCCTAGTAGTATGTCTCGTAAATCACCATAAAAGCACAAAATGATTTATTTGGCATCACAAAAGTCTAGCTTGAGATAGATTAGATACAAAAATTTTACAAACCTGATGAGCACCTTGCATCAATCGTATGTTGCCTCGAGAAGACTCAGCATACATCTCAAGCTCAAAAAAAGAGGAAGGGTAGAAGGTGTTGGTCACCTGATCTACGTCGACATTTTATAAATGTTGTTCAACAACTTGGTGGCTCTCAAGGTGAGGCTTTTCTTATAGTGGTATTTTGTTTACTCTATTTATTTATATTTTCTTGTCATTATGATTGTCATTGTGGAATTCATTTGTCATTTTTTACTCAAATGAGGAAGATGCAAGAGTATGCAACCTATCAAACCATGATTCTGTTGAGATTTTGTGTAGTTGGGTTAGCATCATGTGTGGTCTAGCCCTAAAACTTTGTGGAGGGGCTAAGAAACACATCAGCTCCAAAACCCAGAAAGCGTTTAGAGAAATTTCATCTGGTGTTAAATTTATTCAAATAATTAATTATTTTAATGTATTCCCTAAGTCTAAACTTAGGGAAATTAAATAGTTAAAGTGAATTAATTAACACATGTGATGAAATGTTCTAAATGATGCAGACCAAGTAGTCTTTTAATCTCAGCCATTGATGGGTGACTTAATCTCAATAGTTGATAGGTTCAAAAAAAAATTATAAGAGAAAGGCTTGATTTTCAGTTGGACACAAACACATAGAGGCAAAGCTGAGAGACTGATATGGAATTCTAGGACAGGGTTTGCTAAGAATTTTCAGAAGTGTTTTCTACACCAAGGGGTAGTATTAACTAAGGGGATGATTTGTTCTCAGAGCCAAGAGTCAAAAAGAGACGGAGGAGTAGATTTCAGGGACAATGTAGAGAAGCAAGGGAAATAGCAACAACTACGCAGAAGTTGTGCAATGCAAAGGCTTCAACTGCTATGCAGACCCAAGAGAGCTAGCGCTGCAGCTTCAGAGGGCTTCTAGAGTTATGCAAAGGTCTCCAGAGGAAGCGTAAGGACCGCGTCACCCACTCTGGGGTTGCACAGTCCCTTTCTGAGTAGCACAGGGGCACGCAGAGCCTAGCAAGGCTGACGCTGGGGCTTCAGGGGAAGCGCTGGGGTTTATAGGGCCAAAAATCAGGCTAAGTCTTGTAAATCATGTTTGAGAGTGTGGATAAGTCAGAAACTTAGTCTTAGAAAAACATGTTAGCTGCAGATCTAATTTTTCTCTATCGGGTTAACCAGATTTCGTGCCTAGATTTTTTGTACTCATAATATACTTAATAATAATAAACCCTCATATTTGCTGCACCAGTTTTCCCGCTTTGGGGTTTTCTGGGGACTTATGTCCAAAAATTAGTGTGTCACTTTGTTGAATGAGCGTAATATTCAGTAAATGATCTGCATGTGTAGGCTGTTAGATGTGTTTACTGTTGGGTACCATATTTGTATACTTTCCTTTCCCATTTTACACTATCTTTCTATCTCTTTGTGCCATTATTACTCTTAAACGTATGATGTAAAACCATTTTCCTTATCCTTCATGGGATATTTGATTAATTAAGTATTTTTCATGGAGGTTTTACGTTTTTCCATATTGACTCGATATTTCTATAGATTTGGCTAAAACGGGAGCATTGCAGCTGCAAGTCAAGGAAGAACCTATCATATCCAACATTTTTTTCATTCACTGTTACAACATAACAAACTTGTTTGGGTCAATGCCATTTCAGGCCTTTTCATGGTTTCCTTCTGGGCAAATAGGTTGTCATTGTAACAAGATGTATTTTTGTAACCATAGAGTTGCTGAGGGGAACTGGGGGTTCCAGGACACTTGTATAAAGAGGCATGTAGGTTGTGAATCGGGGTTAAGCCCTCTTACATATAGATCTGGTAACAAACACTTTTATCATTAATCGAATGTGCATCATCTTGTTGTTTCTATTGTAATTTGTGAGCTTGCCGCAGCCCTGATCAGAGAGTTTGGCCCACTCTTCTGATTAGGTGTTGTGTTTTCCTTTTTCTTGTAGTGTTTCTATTTTAGTGTGATTTTTTTACTGTTGTTATAGTTTACATTTAATTGCTGTAAATGCAATTCAAATTCTACAGTTTATTTAATTGATGTTATAGTGGTCTTTGTGTTATGGATTTAATCCTGTGATCTACAGCAAGTTATGTGCTTGTACCTGCATATACTTTGTCATTAGTCTTGAAATAAGTAATGTCCTTGGTTTGATAATTTATGTGAAGAAAAGGATTTAGTTTTACTCATATCCGGACATCAAAATTTTGGCGTCGTTGCTGAGGAAGGCTAACAGGTGCAAGAACAAGATCTGCAACAAATCTCATGGTCGGTCTCTCATATTGAGGAGGGAATTTCTTGCCCTGCTTCAAGTCCTGAGCGTAAGTTCTCTGAGTTTTTATTTCTAGCTTTTTGAGTGTTTTTCTGTAAGATTGATCTCTCGTCTTGGGGGAGGCATTTATTACCCTTCTCCATGTCCTGATCATAGCATTTTTTTTTTCTTTCTGCTTCGTTCTATATTTTTTTCTCCTCATTAAAATTTAATCCCTCGTCTTGCGGAAGGTATTTCGTAACCCTGCCATAAGTCCTAGGCATAGTTTCCAGTTTTTCGCTTTTATTTCTCATTTTGGGCCAACTTCTCATCCTGGGGACGGTATGTGATTACCCTGCTTCAGGTCTTGAACTTTGATTTTTCTTTTCCTTTTGTTTTGCTTCTTTTGAATATTTTCTCTCGTTCTAGGGAGGAAGTTATCTGTCCTACTTCCGGTCCTAAGCGATTGTTGATTTTCTTTGATGAACCCCCTTCACAATTTGTATGAACAAGGATCCAAAAAAGAGGGGCATAGGAAGACCCCAAAAGAAAGGGAAGGATCTAGGAAGGAAGATATACATTCAGGAAATTATTGAAAAATCTAGATCTGAGGCATCATCCCATGCTGTTGTTAGGGTTAGGGTTCAGAAGAAGTCCGAACGGAAGTCTGTGGAGAAACCAGTTCCATCCATGGTACTAGAAGGTGTTCTTTCTACAACAGAAGATTTAATAAAATGGGTATCAATGGAGGAGATATCCTTATCAGCAGAAGAAGGGGAAGAAGTGGCAAGCAGGGGATTCAAAGAATTGAGCAACTCTAATTGGGAAGAAAAGCCTAAAAAAGGGTTTTCATCCCCAAGAGACCAAGGCGGCTTTGTAAAATTTCCTGTTGTTGAACTAAAAGATTCTGATCTGTTAAAGGAATTTTTTAAAAAATTTGAGTCACCAAGGCACCAGCAGAGCGCGGTGAAAATTTTTACGGTGGAATCACTCTAGATATTGGCTGTGGAACCAATTGAAATTCCAAGTGAGTATTGGAGGGTATTTATTGCACCTGTAAGTTCCAACATTGATTTTCGCATTGGAAATGTTACAGGTGATGCACCAATGAGAGCCATCCCTTTAACAACCTTACCTAGTTTTCATGGGCTCTCTTTTGAGGACCCTGACATGTTCATTTTTTATTTTGATATTGTTTTCCGCGGATATGACTATATTTCCAACGCCTAGAAATTGAAGATATTTCTTGCTACCGTAAAGTGAACAACCCTAAGATGGTTCATGGGTTTAGGGGGGAGTATGATTACCTCATGGGAAGGGATGAAATAAGATTTTTTGGAGAAATATCAAGATTACTGTAAGTCTCGTGACATTAAGGAAGAAACTTTTTAATTTGCACAGAAAGAGGATGAAAATATGGAGGACTGTGTAGAACGATTTAAATACATATTGAAAAGGTCTGGACATAGTGACCTGGACAAGGACATTATAAATATCATTCTTCTCAGAGCACTTAGGGAATACTCTCTGCAACTTCTAAATGTAGTGGGAAACAGGGATATTTCGAAAGAAAACTTCGAAACTATCTTTGATTACTGTATTAAGTGTTCATGAAGAGCTGCAAGAAGCAGACAGGGGATTCGGTCATCGAAGACTTCCGGTGGAGGGCTCACAAAAGAAGAGATTGGAAATCTATTGGACAATCTAAGGATCAATATTCTGAGCACATTATCAGCCCAGATGGACACTCTATAGACAAAATAGAATCATATCGAGTTGGAAAAAACCATCGCCATATTCTGCCCTTAGTGCAGAAAGAAACACCCTTTGATGCAATTCTTGCTGAACATGGTGGAAGCCTACGCTATTTGTGAACAGACTCATGTGACTAGTTCCCGTCCTTCCTTGCCTAGGCTGAAAGCAGTTTTCCAAGGAGAAAGTGATGAAAGCACAGTGGACCATCTATACTTTATGGGGCAGAAGAAGCCATGGTAACGTTGACCACCGACTATGAATCCAAGTATGTTTCAGGAACCATCCTAGTACTTTAATAATTTTAATATGGGTCCCCAATCTGCACCATTTTCAGCCATGTGGTCTCAATATCAGTATCCCCCTTGGCAAAAATGGGTTCCTCAAGCCATTCCGAATCGTTCATGGAATCAAACCTGGCGTGGACCCTCTCCTACTGTACAGTTTCATCAGCCTATGCCTCAACAACAACTTCAATTGCCTTCCAATGTACCCCTAGGAAACCCAACCATTAGACCTCAGCTTCCTATCCAGCCTAACCTAAATCTGAATAACAAAGGGGTCTAGCAAACAGACACCCTGAACCTTCCATCCTATAGAATTTCTACCGTGGGGCTCAATGAAATAAATTTATGGTCTGGCCGGGTAGTAAATGCACCTAATTCACCCATTATGACAGAGTAATTTAATAGTGGAGATACAGAACCAAAACAAGGAACAGTTAGGGAGAATTTAGATCAAAACATAATAAATGAGGCACCTCCCCAAGCTGTCCCTAATCAAGGTCATTTAAATTCCCCTCCATATCCCAAAAGATTGACATTGAGCAAAGCAAACCCTCAATCAGAATTTGACTTCTTAGGGGAAATGTGGAATCTTTTTGTTAAAACCCCTTTTACAAGTTATGAGGGATGTACCTATATACGCAAAAAATCTAAAAGAACACTTCTCAAAGAAACCAGGGAGGAAACCTAAGGATCCATTAACCATTCATGTAGTGGGAAGACTATTTGATATCATGTTAGGAAAAATCATGCTTGTAAAATACGAAGACCTTGGGAACCCGATTCTAATAGTGCAAATTAATGGGTTTGAAATCCCAAACATACTGGTATATTTGGGAGTAGACATTAACATTATCACTGCTGAAACAATGAACACATTAGGACTTGGAAACATTAAACCAACCCCTACTCTCCTAGAGCTTGCAGTCAGATCCACAATTAAACCAGTGGGGAAATTGGAGGATGTGATCATTCCAGTAGACTCATGGCATTACCCTATGGACCTCCTTATATTACAGACCCAATATTCAGTAGGTGGTCACCCATTGATCCTAGGAAAACCCTAGCTTGAAACTACAGATGCCTACATAGGGTGTTGATCTGGGCACATGATTATATGAAATGGGACAATTACAAATAATCTCAAGCTTCATACTCCTGCAGAACCAAGCCCATCTAAAAAATCATTACCCAAAAAGAAGCCTACACCTATAGAAGAGATTGAACTTGAAAATGAAGATGTTAGACCAGTTCCTACTATTGGGCAGGCCCTTCAATTTAAAACAAAAACTGAAGATGATGCCATTAATGCTTTTATTAATGATTCCTATTATATTTCTGATTCAACTCAACATATTCTAGAATTTTCCATGAGCTATGAGACACATGAAAACATTTAACCATAAGATGACATTGAGGACATTCTTTTAACCTCATCCCATGATAGTACTCCGATCGAGATTGAACCAGGGAAAACGCTTAATATCAACCCAAACCTGTCTGAATCTCAGACAAAACAGATTTTGAAAGTCCTTCAAGATCATCAAGAAGCTTTTTCCTATGATTATACAGATATGAAGGGTATCCCTGCCAACCTATGCACTCATCATATTTATATTAAGAAATATTGTTGCTTTGTAAGAAAGCCTTAACGGAGGATGAATCCTCCTCTCAAAAACATTGTTAAAGAAGAATTACAAAAATTGTTGGATGTAGCATTCATTTATCCCATCTCAGATAGCCAATGGGTATCCCTGCTACTTATCACTCCCAAAAAGAATGGTAAATTGCGGATCTGTGTAGATTATAGGGAACTAAATAAGACAACTCAAAAAGGACCATTTTCCTTTCTCATTCATTGACCAGGTCCTAGATACCTTGGCTGGGAATAAATTATTTTCCTTCCTAGACGATTTCAGTGGATATAACCAGATCCAGATAGCCCCAGAAGACCAAGATAAAACAACTTTTACATGTCCTTGGGGAACCTTTTCATACAGGGTCCTCTTTTTTGGTCTGTGTAATGCTCCTACTACCTTCCAAAGGGAAATCTTGGGAATATTTTCTGATTTGGTCGATGATAGCGTTGAAATCTATATGGATGATTTTACTCCATATGGAAACTCATTTGAGGAAGGATTGAAAAATTTAGCGAAAGTACCCAAAATATGTAAATAGAACCATGCATATTTGAGTACAGTCAAATGCCATATGATGAGGGAAGAAGGAGTAGTATTGGGACATTTTCTCTCCGCTGCTGGAATTCATGTTGATTCGGCTAAAGTAGCAGTAATATTACATTTCTGAGTACCCAAAAGACCCACACAGGTACGTAGCTTTATTAGTTGTACTGGTTACTACAGGCGCTTTATAGAAAATTTTGCTAAAATAGTACACCCATTGTTTCAATTGCTTACAAAAGATGCATAATTTTTATGGACTAAAGATTGTGAGACAACTTTCAGAAAAATTAAGGGGCTGGTGTGCATTGCACTAATCCTCTGAGGACCTGAATGGACATTACTATTTCACATACATACTAATGCTTCTTAGACAACAGTAGGGGTTGTTTTAGGACAACATGTAGACAAAATAACATATGTAATTTACTATGTCAGCAAGAACTTAATTCCTATTGAATTAAACGATACGGTGATAGAAAATGCATTCATGGTTGTCATTCATGCTGTCAATAAGTTTTGGAACTACATCATTGTGTATTCTACTGTCGTCCATACTGATCATGCAAAAATTAGGCACTTGATGAATAAACCTATTACTCTTGGTCGTATTACAATATGGTTGCTATTGCTTCAAGAATTTGATACTAAAATAGTAGATAAGCCAGGAAAAGATAATGTAGTAGATTATTTCCTATCTAGAATGGATAACAATGATGAATGCACACTTGTATAAGATAGTTTTCCCGATGAACATATTTTTGTAGCTTCTACTAAACCCCCATGGTATGAAGGTATTGCTAACTATCTTGCTACAGGGAAAATGCCTCCTAATTTTTCATACACGGAATAGTAGAAGATCATTCATCATAGTGCCTGATATTCGTGGATGGAAGGGTACCTTTTACATATAGGTTCAGATAAGAAGATCTGGTGTTGTGTGTCTTAGGATGATATTTATGAGGTATTGAAAGCTGCCCATGATGGCCCTTGTTGAGGGAATTTTGTGGAAAAAAGAACAGGCCATAAGGTGCTACAAATGGGATATTTCTGTCCTCCCATATTTCGTGATGCTCAGAATTATGTTAGGAGGTGTGATATTTGCCAACGTATGTGGTGACTCGGTCGAGTTGATTAAATGCCTTTTCAGGCACAGGTAGCCCTCGAGCCTTTTGAGAAGTGGGATATTGACTTCGTTGGACCCTTTAACCCACCCTCCTAGCAGAAATTCCATATCTTGGTCTGTACTGATTATGTGACCAAGTGGGTGGAAGCCAAAGCTGTTGCAAAAGAAATAGAAGCGGCGGTCTCAGATTTTCTATTTGAAGAATTTTTTTCTCGTTACGGTACTCCAAGAGAGATTGTTTCAGATGGAGGAGCACAATTCACATCACACAATATAGAAAAGCTCATGCAGAAATATGGAGTCAAGTACAGAGTGACATCTCCATAGCACCCCCAGGCGAATGGATAAGTAGAAAGTACGAGCAAAACATTGGAGAATATTTTGAAAAAAACTGTAGCATACCATCCTCGAGATTGGGCTCAGAAGCTCCCGAAAGCTCTCTGGGAATATAGAACAACAGGGAAAAATACAACTGGGTTTTCGCCATTCAATTTGGTTTATGGGAAGTTCCGATTGTTTCCAATAGAATTCGAAATTAGTACGCTCAGAATTGCTCTTGAAGTTGGTTTGGATTTCTCAGATGCCCAGAAACACCGACTGGCCCGACTTAATGAACTAGATGAAATTCGTTCAATAGTTTTTCAGAGAACTACTGCTATTCAACAACAGAGAATGAAATGGCATGATAAATTTATTAAAAATAAGGTGTTTCAAAGTGGAGATTGGGCACTTCTTTATGACTCCCCTTTTAAGGATTTTAAGGGGAAGCTTTGCACTCGTTGGATAGGACCTTATGAGGTAGACGTTGTATTTGATAATGGGTGAAAATGTGAAGTTGGGTTACACCTTTTGCCCTTTTTTGAGAAAAAAACTTTCATTTTTTTTGGTTTTTCAACTTTCTACAAGCGAAAACAAATTTTCTATTTAGAATTTCATTTTGCGATAAAAAGAAAAGTTGTCAAAAATTTTGTTAGATTTCTATTGCTTATTTTTTGGAATTTTTTTATACACATTTAATATGTCAACTTAGCATTTCTTTGAGTGTGTGTTTTTTAACAATCAATGGATTCATAACAATTCATGTTAATACGCAACGTGGTATTCTTTGAAAATTTGTGTTTTTAAGAAACAAAATGTGTTACAACAATATAGACAGAGCCTACTTCGGTTTTGTCATATTTACAAAGCCAATGGATGCATATCATAATTACTAGAATATTTTGAACTGGTCCAATATGAGAAAACTACATATTTTGAATATATTTCGTGACACAAGAAATTCCTTAACATATAAGTTATAAACTAAAAATATAAAAGCTACCCATTAGAGACGACGGACCAATGTAATGTACCATAAATTTTTCATTTTTTGTTACAATGTGTTTTGGAATATATAGAATTTTGGTTTCACTGAATCATAATGATCTTCAGAAATTGTTTGCACCCATTTTATTACAAAATTAATTAAAATTAGTAAATATTTATGAAATTCCATACGAGTTATATTTCCTGAAAGTAGATTCAATTCTGAAAATGCTTGTCTTGGTTCTGATAGTTGATTCATAATGTTTCATGGAGTTTAATTAGTCCAAAGTTGTAGACACATATTTAGAGCTTGGTTCTGCATAACTGGTGAGGCATTAGTTTGGCCGAACTCTTAAACAAAGATTGGCCAAACTGTTTTTTGCATCAATAGCCTGTTAAGTCAAAGGACATAAAATTTTGTCCGAAATTTTTATAAAAAGTTCAGTCGAAATTTTACCTAACTTTGCATCGGACGGAAAATACCGCCAAGCCCCTTCAAAAAACAAATTCGCGGCAATATAAATTGCCACAAAATCATTCATTATTTTCGCATATTTTCACATATTTGGTATGATTTTACAAAGGTCTTGATCTGATTTTGCAAAGAATTGTTTTGGGTTTAAGGACTTTTCTTGGAGGTACATTCAAAGGACATTTCTTGGAGGCATTCATTATTTTCACGTATTTTCGTACATTTGGTCTGATTTTGCAAAGAATTTTTTTGGGTTTAAAGAATTTTCTTGGAGGTACATTCAAAGAACATTTTTGAAGACTTTTCTTGGAGGTACATTCAAAGGACATTTCTTGGAGGTCTGTGATACAATTTTTTGGATTTTTTTTTGGGCTTCATTGTTTTTGAAAGTATGGATTTGGGCTTGATTTTCATTATCTTTGAAGGTATGGATTTCGGCTTAATTTCGAAAGGACAATTTTTGGACATTTTTTGGAAGTATTTTTTAAAGTGATATTTTTTGAAGTATTTTTTAAAGTGGCATTTTTATGAAGTTGGAATTAATTTTTGATGGACATTTTTTGGAGGCATTTTTTGAAGTGACATTTTTTTGGAGTACGTGTTTTGGGTTGAAGTAAATATTTTAAAATGATTTTTTAAAATGATTTTTTGTCAAACTTCTTAAATGAATTTTTTTGTAGGACTTGGAAGGAAATATTTTGAGCTTTGTTTCATTTTTATAAGACTTTTTTTCTCGAATTCTTTAAAGTAAGTGTTTTGGATTGGAGTATGTATTTTTTGCAAAAAAAATAAAATGAGTTTTTTTTTTAAATTAAATCTTTTGTGATGTTTTTTTTAATTGAGTTTTTGTCCAAATTTTTGAAGGAAATTTTTTGAACTTTATACTCTATTATCATGGGAAATCGAAGGAATTGTATAAGAAAATATGATCGAAAAAGAGACCCTGAGGAACGTAGAGAAGAGATGAAACAATATCGCAAAAGAAAGATAGAAGCACTCTCAAATATTGAAGGGAAAAATCAACCTCAACTAGAAGTTGAAGCAGGTATGTAAATGTAAATATTATTATTTTGATAAATTTAAAATTTTCCTAGTGTAAAATGTGAAGCTTAATTTTTATTTAATGAACTAATTTGAAAAATATTTTGCAATGTAAATAGAGAGAGATATTCCTAGAAACATAGATGATGAGATACAAAATTTTGAAAGAGAAAGTGAAAGAGATATTGAACCAATGATTGGAGATGGTGAAAATGTTGAAAGAAATTCAAGTGAAGAAATTGAATCACAAGGTATGTATATATATATATGTTGAACACATGCACGTATTATTGAAATTATACATATATTTATTAATTTAGTTATTTATTGAATATGTAAACTTATTATGTACTATTAATTCGAATATGTATAGATGAAATCAATGTCGATGATGAGATGTTAGAAAATATTGACACTCACACATATGGAGATAAAAAAGCTGACCATTATATACGATATCATGTTAACCACATTTTTTATAAGTATTTCATAGAGAAAAAGGTGGCAGATCAAGCCCAAATGTTAAAATGTCTCCTATCATTAACGAAATTAAAAGAAGATATGACTTTATTGGGTTTTCGAAAATCAACCAAAGATTAAAAAAAATGAAGGAAAATGTGATAAAAAAATATAAATAGTGCTATAAATTCAATTAGAAGATCTAGACAGAAATTTTTTTCAATTTTACGTAGAGCAATACATATGGCAGTGGTTTCATCAAGTACTAAAGAGAGTCTCTTGGTAAAATCTATGGCATGAGCATTAGGAACCTCGCGAAAAAATTTGCACAAACATCAGAAATTTCGGTTGCAAATAGATGTAAATGATGAACTCGCTTATTGGAGAGCTATTTGTAGGCAACCATACAAATATAGACTTGGAGAAAATGTTAAAGAAATAATATATGAATATTGGAAGAACAATTCGCATTTTTCACCAACTGCAAGGCATGTGATGTGAAGAATAATAACATGAAATTAGTACGAAGAACATGAAAAAAAATTCTTGGAAACCACTCAGATAGAGTTTTTCAACAATTTCAAAGAATAGAATCGTGAAATTCATGTTTCAATCAGTGCTTCTGTTCAAAAAAAACCATGGTATGTAAAACCTATCACCGTACATGACACTTGATGTTGGTGTTATCATGTGGAATTTGAGTTATATTATGACACATTCCTTGATTTTGGTAGAATATTTTGGAAGGATTCACCTCCTCCTTCCACTATCCATTATTTCATATCTCAAATTCTATGTGAAAGAGAAAGTGATGAACTATTTTATGAAACTAAATGTGTTGGTGGTAAAAAATGCGATGACTGTGGAAATTTGATTAAGGTTAAAAATAAATATCGTACTGATATAAATGATCAATCATTGTCCAACATGAAAGTGAAATGGAACAGATATGAATATATCCATACATTGATTCAAGGTGCAAATACTGTTAAAAGAAATGAATTACGAGAAGAAGAAATTTTTGTGATAGAATTTTTGAGAAAGTTTGAGGTAGAAATTTACAAATACACCAATAATTCCCATAGAGCTCGATGGCAAGACTTGAAATTCAAAAAATCTCGTGAATTTTTTCCACAAGGGACCATTTTGTGAGTAATTGATTTTGCAGAAACCTACACATTTGTTCCACAAAAAGAAATTTAGAGTGAATACTATCATTCTGACCAAGTATCCATGTTCGTCCATATTATATATAGACATGCTGAAAAAAATGCCAATCATATAGAAAGCAACAGTAAAAATTGACATATCATTAGAGAATATCACATTTATATCAGTGACGATCATACACATGATACATATTTTGTACAACATTGCTTTGGAAAAATTTATGATTCCTTGTTAAATCATTGAATAACATTCAATTAACATTGGATATGGTCAGACGGATATGCAGGTCAATTCAAATCTACACAATCATTCTTTTGGTTGTGTTATCTTCATAAGAAAATTTTCATTAAACATCATTGGAATTTCTTTGAGGTTGGCCATGTAAAAGGAGAACATGATGGTGCAGGGGCACACATAAAATGAGCACTTCAAAGATATCAAATGAACCCCTATGCAAGCCAACTTGTGGACATGAAAGAAGTTGTTCAATGGGTGCATCATTTCTCTAAGCCATGAGACTGACCGATCAAGGGAAGTGTGAAGGTACATTAAATTTAAATTTTATTGGAGATCTAATTTTAAACAGTGTACATTTATCACAATGATTATCTTTGATTGTATTTTGATATCATATTTACATTCTTCTTTAAATTTTCCATATAAAGGTTTTTTTGGCATATTGGGATCGAAGATGTAGATAGATCAATTGGAAAGGATGTTGAAACAATAAAAGGGACTCAAAAATTGTATTCATTTAAAACAAAGTCGTCCATAAATGTGTTTGAATTGGATAAAAGAAAATATTTTTGTTTTTGTCATGTTTGCATAGACAACAAAAAATCCAATGGCATTTGTGAAAACAAAATGTATGTAAAAGATGGGAAACATACAGAGCTAAATACAAAGGGTAAAATGTCCATTGCAATTTTTGAGGAAATTCAATCAGAGGAGACTACAATACTATCCAATGGTGATCGAGTTTCAGATGTTGTTAAAGAAGGTAGCATTTGAATTTCTTTCTAATGATAAAGATCTAGAAATAAATTTAAATATGTATAATTTTGTTAAGTTTGTTTTATTGTTCAGGACATGTTTTTGTTGTAATTGCACCTACTGACAACGATGAAAATGTGAAGTGTTATTTTATGCGTTGCACTAAATGAAAAATTAAATTATTAGAAAAGTATAATGATCACGGATTTCCATATGAAAGAGGATCTATAATACTAAAAGGTTACTTTTTCATAAAAACTAATCAAAGTGGGGATTTTTTTTACTTTGAAGACTATGAACCTGATTTCATAAGTTTTCAATATACTCACTTCGTGTGTGAAACACACATAAAGTTGATAGAGGTTGAATCAAAGAAAAAAATGAAAATTAAGAAATGGAAAATTTCAAAATCCGATCATGAACGGATTATTAAAGATGGCATTCCATTGGAATTTTTTTTATTGAACTGCCCAACAATTTATTCTCTTTGGATTATATGTTTTAGAACTTCCAGTACTCAATTAAAAATTGAGCTACCTTGTTATGTTATCTGTGCAAGTTTTTTCACATGTACAAATTGTTTTGGTACATGCAGACTCTAGTATCAACTGAAAGTAGCTTTTCTATACATGCATTGATGATAAATGTTGCATGTATTGTGTGTATATATATATATATATATGTTCTAGAATGCAATTAACTAAAAGTATTTTTTCTATGTGCATTGGTGAAAATGTTGCACGTACTAGATATATATATGAGCTGAATGCACACCCAGTTTTTCTTGTGGGATTTTCTGGTAAAAATTATCCACAACGTAAATAAATAATCCACAGTATAATTTTGTATGAAGATTCCTTTCAGACAAGAGACTCGGAGCACTTCTCTGACTTTTGGTGGGATTTGACCCACATCTCTATTCCTGATTGAAAATCTAATGCAAAAATTGTCTGTCCAATAGTCGGATACGTTCTATGTGCATTGATGAAAAATTTTGTGCATGTATTTGATATATATATATATATATATATATATATATATATATATATATATGTATGTATATGTATATGTATATGTATATGTATATGTATATATGTTCTATAATGCAACTAATTTTTCAAGTAGTTTTCCGATGTCCATTGATTAAAAATGTTTCACGTACTAAATATATATGTTCTAGAATGCAATTAACTAAATGTCATCAATTTACCAATTTATAAATCAACAAAGCTACCTAGTTGAGTGAATTAATTACATTGACCACAATTCAACAAACATATATCTACTTCTTATATTTCCAATGAAAATAAAAGGGATTTATATGGGAAAGAGGCAACTGAATATATATGTTCTAGAATGCAATTAACTGAATGTCATCAATTTACCAATTTATAAATCAAGAAGGCTACCTAGTTGAGTTCATTAATGACATTGACCCAAATTCAACAAACATATATCTACTTCTTATATTTCCAATCAAAATTAAAGGGATTTATATGGGAAAGAGGCAGAACATATAGCCCATGAACTACTTTTTAGAGGTCAATGAAGGTATCATCATGTGGGAAAATGTTTTGAACACTTGATCGTACTTGAAAGTAATCTTAAGATTGTTTTTGATCTCTACATACTACATACTATTGTTTGAGTGAAAAAAATTTCCAATGAAAATAACATAGCTTTTCAATCCAACTAACCATATCAATTGAGCTCTATTTGAAAAAAAAAGTACAAAAAAAAAAAAAATCCAACAAAATAACATCCTTGGTTGTTATTTTTATTGGAATAACTAAATCATATTAAGGATTCTCTTCATTGAAATTGTTTTTCGATGGAGAATCCTTAAAATATGATTTAGCTATTCCAACAAAAATGACAACCATGAATATTATTTTGTTGACATGTTTTGTGGCATGTTAACTTTTCTTTACTCTTTTTTCAATTAGAGCTCAATTGATATGGTTAGTTGCATTGAAAAACTATGTTCTTCCCATTGGAAATTTTTTCACTCAAACAAGAGAAGAGTATGTAGAGATCAAAAGAAATCTTAAGATGCCAAATGTACTTCAACCATCCAAAACTTGAATTTTAAAAACTTTTTGATTATATCAAAACATTACTTCACATGTCATGCCAATTGTAGTTCAACTATCCAATAAAAACATTTAACATTATATCACATGCCAAATGTAGATCAACCATCCAAAACTTAACTTTTTTAATTTAACAAAAAATTATAGATCACAACATTACTTCACATGCCAAATGTACTTCAACCATCCAAAACTTGAGTTTTAAAAACTTTTTGATTATATCACAACATTACTTCACATGCCATGCCAATTTTAGTTCAACTATCCAATAAAAACATTTAACATTATATCACATGCCAAATGTAGATTGAAACCATCCAAAACTTGAGTTTTAAAAACTTTTTGATTATATCACAACATTACTTCACATGCCTAATGTACTTCAACCATCCAAAACTTGAGTTTTAAAAACTTTTTTATTATATCACAACATTACTTCACATGCCATGCCAATTGTAGTTCAACTATCCAATAAAAACATTTAACATTATATCACATGCCAAATGTAGATTGAAACCATCCAAAACTCAAGTTTTAAAAACTTTTTGATTATATATCACAACATTACTTCACATGCCATGCCAATTATAGTTCAACTATCCAATAAAAACATTTAACATTATATCACATGCCAAATGTAGATTGAAACCATCCAAAACTTAACCTTTAATTTAACAAAAAATTATAGATCACAACATTACTTCACATGCAAAATGTACTTCAACCATCCAAAACTTAAGTTTTAAAAACAAAACAAATTATAACACATAATTACATAACATGCCAAATGTAGTTCAAAATAAAAACATTAATTTATAGATGACAACATTACTAGTAGTTCAATTATCCAAAATTAATTTTTAAAAACCAAACAAATTATATAACAACATTACTTTATATTCACATAACGAAAGTACTTCAACCATCCAAAACTTAACTTTCAAAAACAAAACAAATTATTATGTCCAACAATTGTAGATCTCACAAGTATCAAGTTATATATATATATATATATATATATATATATATATGACTGTGCATCTAGATAATATATAAAAAAGTAAATTTAAGACTAGAAATCTCAATCAAATCTACAAATCATGTCCATCAAATGCAGATGGATGTAGTGTCTTTCCTAGCAGAGTCTCAATCTGTGCGCTATCTTGTGAAGCATGGGGAACCTGTACACAATGCACGTACAAACATTAAAATTTGATGTTTTAAAAATGAGTGAGAATATATAGAACTTCATGTAAAAAAAAAAATATAAAAAAATCATGCAATACCTCATGAGGTTCCCTCTCCATTTGTTGCTCTCCTGCTACAACTTCCCCCATGGGAACATCTCCAACAGTAAACTGTACAATATATATATATATATATATATATATATATATATATATATATATATATATATATATATATCAATATATATATATATATATATATATATTAAAAATTTTCAGATGAAAATGCACATGTATATATAAACTTATTTTCAATAATATTAAAAAAAAGTTAGACAACTTGTTCAAATCGCTGAAATGGTGTGGATGTTCCTATCTCCGTTGCTAGAGTCCATGGATTAAAGAAATCTTCTATAGAAACCTAAAATTCAAAATTTTAAAAGTATAAAATAACTCAAGATCAAGATCTCAATTTATAATAAAACTTTTAAACTTCAATTTATAAATTATAACTTTTAAAAAAACATATATATTTAAAAGTGAAAAATTGAATACTTCTGCAGGTGAATTTGGGACATCTCCTAAGAGAGGCTCCAAAATAAAATCTCCAAAAACCTAAAATTCAAAAAATTTAAAATAACTCAAGATATAGATATATATCTCAATTTTTAATGGAACTTTTTGAGGTGGAATATATATAACTTAAACATAAATTTTAAAAGTGAAAAATTGTCCATACTTGTTGTGGATCTGGCACATCTCCTAAGGAAGTAGAAGGTACATCTCCCAAGGAAGAAGAAGGTACCGCCATCCCAAAAACATCAGATGGAATTGGAATCTGTTAAAACATTTTATTATTATATATATACATGTACATGTGTGCACAATTATTTATTTTAAAAATATCACTTAAAAAACACTAACATTTGTCAACATATCTTGATGGTGAGACCCATCTTGATTGTTTGAACCAGAGGCTCTGAACGTGATATTAACATTTTCGTCATTCATCATGCGTGACAACTGCAAATTTTGTTTTAATATATAATGATACAGTTTTGTTAGATTAATGTACATACAAATAAATGTATACATATACATGTGTATTTATTACAAATTGTACATTTATGTGTTAAAATAATTGAACCCTAACCATTAACGCATACCGTTCCTGTGTCCTCTTCCTCATGAAGAATTAGGTCTTGCCAACCATTGCGACAATTCTTTGCATATATTTTGAGATATTTAACACTCATGTTGTCAATCTCTTCATCTGTACAATACACAAAATTGTTGTGTGCATTCTCACGTGTTATTTATTGATTTAGATAAACATCGAATCCACCCAATCCATTGTGAACATTGTTGATGATGGCATCCCTTGTTTCTTGACTAATTTGACAAGTGTCATTTATCTCTAACTGCAAAGTTTCGACCCGAAAAGTTTGACTCACCAATGGTGGCTCAAGGCGAGGCAACTCAACATCACGCCTAGCGCCCCTATGGTCACACAATCAACCTTTCCCAGGACCAAAAAAATTTGACAAAAGGTCATTGTAATTGGGTTTCATTTTCAACAATAATTCTGCATAAAACAATTTTTCAAAATAAAGAAGAACCTTGTCATTCCATGGGAGGCTTCCATAGACCGAAAGGTGCCTATCATACAAATAGTGGGCTATATTGGGGTGCTTGAAATATTTCACCTTCAACATCTTTCTTTTCAGCCCTTCTTTAAAATTAAACATTGACTTCGACATTTATTTTTTAACTCTTTATTTTATATCCTCCCATTTATTGGGACCCATCACTGTTTCCTTTATTTTTCTCATGACTTCTACAAATGTATCAGTCGTTGGCCCAAGATTTCTGTACATAGCTGCTAGTTTTCCCAATGACTGTGTAACTATTTTGAGGCTTTGTCGACTCTCAGTAGGTATAGTCAAAGCCACGAGATCTCTCTGCAATTTTGCATGAAGTTGTTGACACCTTTCTAAGGTGCATTGCGCCATGTTTCTTTCCCATGGTATATCAGAAATGTCGACCAGATAAGTTGTGGTGGGTGGACAACCTTTTTCTTGAATGTAGCATTCTTCTCTCTGTCTTTTTTTACCAACATTTGGAGCATTTTCAGCCTCTACATCAATATATATATATATTTAATTTTTTATATTAGAAAAAACACAAGTGAACAAATTTATAAAAATTGAATGAAAAAAATATTGAAATTGATGGAAACCTCGACATGGTTGGCTAGCATCTTCCCCACCCTAAAACTGTTGAGAACTAGAATGAACCTACTGAGAACCAGTACCACCAACCATTGATTGGCCTCCGGGAGAATAAATATCACCACCTTTATGAAACTTGCTAGCACTTATTGGTGGCCCTCTAAGGGGATTTGAACCACCACCAACCTCTCGAGAGGATAGAGAAGCTTCATAAAAAAATACGAATTTATAGTCAATTAAAAAATGCATTCATACATATAAATACACACATACATATTCATTGATTAAATTTCATTCAAACCATACCACGACTGGGTGAACCATGGGCTTGCTCCATGGATGGAGTAGAGACCCTTCTCCTCTTATTAGCTTCTAAAAAATAAAAAATGAAACTTATTAACAACTAATTTAACTCACAAAGTTGATAAAAAATTAATTCCATATACACACACATGTATGGAGATTTAATATTATATTTAAATACCATGAATGTCCCCTGATCCTTGATCCTCCCCTCTCGTAGAGATATGGGATTCTGTTGATCTTCGTCGTTCATCTTCCATGATATATATATCTACAGCAGACATTTACAATTATTTTTTTAAATAAATAATTTAATATAAATTCAAAATAAATTTCAGAAAATTAATGTAACTTAGTGTAAACAAATTATGTAAAACACAACTTTCAAAACTAATTGATGTGCGAAACTCAATTTAAGTAAAAAAAAATTATAAAAATGATAATTTCACCAAATTTTGCTTTACATGGTGGGAGTACACTTAGTATAAAATTAAAAAAAGCACAATGTCATTAAAAAAGAAGGGAAACTCTATTTAAACAAACTCCATTTAAAAAAAAAATTGTTGACGTCCTCGCATTTTAATTTTATAAAAATGTTAATTTCACCACTTGTTGCAAATGTGAAGTTCACCAAGTTGCGCTTTACATGGTGTGGTGGGAGCACACTTGGTATATAATTGGAAAAACACATGGTCAATAAAAAAGATGCATTTATAAGTACACAACACACACATATCCAAGATATGTTAAAATGTCCATCAATAAATTTTGAAGGAGAGCGTCTGAACACTAATTCATCTTTAAGAGATGAATCTTGAATTTTTGAAGAAGAGTTTCTCAAAACTAATTCATATTTTAGAGATGAATCTTGAATTTTTGAAGAAGAGAGTCTCAAAACCAATTCATCTTTTAGAGATGAATCTTGAATTTTTGAAGAAGAGCGTCTCAAAACCAATTCATCTTTGAGAGATGAATCTTGCGTTGGCATTGCCCCATATAATTCTAATTCATATATTAATTCATCTTTGATAGATGAATCCTGAATTGGCATTGCCCCACGCAATAGATCAGCAGACATCTTATTCACATTTGTACAATGCCTTATACTAAAAAATTGAAATTGGCTAACAATATTTTTTGCTATTCCATGCAGTTCTTTTAGCCTCTCCTTCTTAAATTCGTACATGCAATTCATCTGGTTGCACACAAGTTTATAATTGGTGAAAACTATAATTCCATTTGATCCATACTCCATAGTTGTTCCCAAGCCTTCTAACAATCCAATATAATATGCCACGTTGTTTGTTGTTCATTCCGGTATATTAATTTTCCTTTCGATGACTTTGCTAGTCACAATATTGGAAAGCACATATGTAATCACTGCTTTCCCTGGATTGGGATAGAAAGAAACTTCTATGCATAATTTCCATTTTTCAACCATATTTAATGGTTTTCTTATCCCTGAAAGAAAAAAAAAATCAATACAAATATTTATTAAATTGACATTTATTGCAAATGCATGGGAGAAAAAGTTTATGGTAGAATTCACATCTAGAATTAAAGGGAGGAAGCCTTTAGTTTGTGGGAGAAATGACACATGTACATAGTTTACCTTAAAGTGGTTGTGTTTTATGGATATTAAAATGAAGAAATTCTATTTAGATCTATTCCAGAGATTGACTGTAGGGGCATTTACTAGATATGTCACCTTTCATAAAAGATGAGATCCAGAGGCTACCTGGCCCTTTACAGACTCGGTCTATAGAACTTGTAGAAGTTAGTTCACTACCTGTCCCAATTATACCCTATGAAGGGTGTAGAGGACCCGTGGAATCACTCACACTACTTGACATAGACATAAGGGTGTATAAGAATGCATTTATTTTACATTTGATATTAAAATGAAGAACTTCTAGTTAAATCTATTCCAAAGATTGAATGTAGGGTCATTTACTAGATATGTCACCTTTCATAAAATATGAGATCTAAAGGCTACCTGGCCCTTTACAGACTCTGCTTATAGAACTTGTAGAATTTAGTTCACTACTAGTCCCAATTATACCCTATGAAGGGTGTAGAGGACCCATGGAATCACTAACACTAGTTTACGTAGACATAAGGCTGTATAAGAATGCATTTGTTTTACATTGGATATTAAAATGAAGAAATTCTATTTAGATATATTGTAGAGATTTAATGTAGGGACATTTACTAGATATGTCACCTTTCATAAAAGATGAGATCCAAAGGCTGCATGGCCCTTTACAGACTCTGCCTATAGAACTTGTAGAAGTTAACACTACCTATCCTAATTATACCTTATGAAGGGTGTAGAGGACCCGTGGAATCACTCACACTACTTTACGTAGACATAAGGGCGTATAAGAATGAATTTGTTTTAAATTGAATATTTTTCATTTTAAATTAAGAACCTATTTGAAACAATTATGATATAAGGTTAAAACCTATGTTTTGTATCAAATCAACTTTGGTTTCAATGGGAAACTTTTATGGCTTTAATATGTTTTTCTCGAAATGTGATACACCCCATTAAAATGGCAGATATATCGAAATGATTCCTATGGTGTAGTAAAATATAGATGCATAAATTCAATGAGCATAGTTTTGAGATATAAAAGTCCAAAATGGAAGAGTTGTTTGTGAACAAATATCAACGCCACTATGGATATATTTTCTTCATTTAAAGGGAATTTTCTAGAATGATGTCCACTAACTTGGAAATAAGGGACAGTATCACAATTATATGTTAATGTGCATTTCATTAAATTCTATCTGAAACAATTAACTATATACTTGGTTAAACCCTATGTTTTTGTATCAAATTTGGTTTTTCTCGAAATGTTGTTTGTGAACAAATATCAGTGGATCACTATGGATATAGATCTGCTTCATTAAAAAGGATTTTTCTATAAGGATGTCCACTAATTTGGAAAGAAAGGAAAATATCACAATTATATGTTAATGCATGTGTTTTACATTGAATATTTTTCATTTTATTAAAAATCTATTTGAAACATTAAAGTATATATAAGGCTAAAACCTAGATGTTTTGTATCAAATTACTTTTGGTTTCAATGGAAAACTTTTATGGCTAATGTTTTTTCTTGAAATATGATGCATCCCATTAAAATGGGAGATATATCGAAATGAATCCTATGGTGTAATAAAATAGTTTCAAGTAGTTTAAAAATATGGATGCATAAATTCAATGAGCATGGTTTTGAGATATAAAAGTCCAAAATGAAATAGTGGTTTGTGAGCATATATCAGTGGATCACTATGCATATCACTATGGATATATCTACTTCATTAAAAGAATTTTTTTCTAAAAGGATGTCCACTAATTTTGGAAGAAGGGAAAGTGTCACAAAATTATATATGTTAATGCATGTGTTTTACATTGAATATTTTTCATTTTAAATTTAGAATCTATTTGAAACAATTACCTATGTAAGGTTAAAACCTATGTTTTGTTTCAAATTGAACTTTTGGTTTCAATAGGAAACTTTTATGGTTAATGTGTTTTTTTTCTAAATGTGATACACCCCATTAAAATGGGAGACATATCAAAATGATTCCTGTGGTGAAATAAAATAGTTTCAAGTATTTTAAAGATATAGATGCATAAATTCAATGAGCATAGTTTTGAGATATATAAGTCCAAAATGGAATAGTTGTTGGTGAACAAATATCAGTGGATCACTATGGATATATTTGCTTCATTAAAAGGGATATTTCTAGAAGGATGGACCTAAGTTGGAAAGAAGGGAAAATATCACAATTATATATTAATCTGCTTGTGTTTTACATTGAATATTTTTCATTTTGTTAAGAATCTATTTTCAAAATATTTAACTATATACTTGGTTAAAACCTATGTTTGAAGTATCAAATTACTTTTTGTTTCTAAATACTATACATGTTTTACATCGAGTATTTTTCATTTTATTAAAAATCTATTTGAAACAATTAAACTATATAAGGTTAAAACCTATGTTTTGTATCAAATCACTTTTGGTTTCAAAGGGAAATGTTTATGCCTAATTTGTGTTTTTCTGGAAATTTGATACACCCATTAAAATGGGAGATATATTGGAATGATTCCTATGGTGTAATAAAATAGTTTCAAGTAACTTAAAGATATATAGACATGCATAAATTCAATGAGCATAGTTTTGAGATATAAAAGTCCAAAATGGAATATTTGTTTGTGAACAAATATTAGTGGATCACTATGGATATATATTTTCTTCATTAAAAGGGATTTTTATAGAAGGATGTCCACTAAGTTGGAAAGAAGGGAAAATATCACAATTAAATATGTTAATGTGCATGCGTTTTACATTGAATATTTTTCATTGTATTAAAAATCTATTTGAAACAATTAACTATATAAGGTTAAAACCTATGTTTTGTATCAATTCACTTTTGGTTTCAATGGGAAAATTTTATGGCTAATGTGTTTTTCTAGAAATGATTCCTATGGTGTAATAAAACAGTTTCAAGTAGTTTAAAGATATAGATGCATAAATTCAATGAGCATAGTTTTGAGATATATAAGTCAAAATGGAATAGTTGTTGGTGAACATTTATAAGTGGATCACTATGTATATATTTTCTTCATTAAAAGGGATATTTCTAGAAGGATGAACGATGTTGCAAAGCAGGGAAAATATCACAATTATATGTTAATATGCATGTCTTTTACATTGAATATTTTTCATTTTATTAAGAATCTATTTTCAAAACAATTAACATAGTATAAGATTAAAACTTATGTTTTGTATCAAATTACTTTTTGTTTCTAAATACTATGTGTTTTACATTGAATATTTTTCATTTTATTAAAAATATATTGAAACAATTAAACTATATAAGGTTAAAACCTATGTTTTGTATCAAATCACTTTTGGTTTCAATGGGAAAATTTTATGGTTAATGCGTTTTTCTCGAAATGTGATACACCACATTAAAATGGGAGATATATCATGTTGGAACAGAGTCTCCTACGAGCTGTGAAACTGGTCCAATTTTGAATACTTTTGATTATATTTAGTCTAGCGCAAGGGTTTTGGAGTGGGTCACAGCTCCGAAAGCATTGTAATGGGAAAAAGGGTAAACCAGGGGTCTGAAAACCATGTTTTGCGGACCATAGGAAAGTTTAGGCTAGATTACTATAAATAGAGGAACCTTTTGTATTGTAAGGTAGAGAATGAAGATTTATTGATGCAAACTGTGGTTTAAAATATCTGTTTTGGTTTTTGGGGAAAGGACTGTAGCTGGCTGTGTGCGCAGAGATCCAGAGTCCAAATCTGTGCGGACCCTGCTACTGTGTGCGCAAGCTGGAATGGGTATTGCAAGAAGGAATTGAATAATTGATGAATAATAAAGGTTGCTTGAGAACTGAATCTATGTGTACTATTTGTGCGAGTCATTGTTAATTACTTCTTTCTGTGCATTCTGTATTCAAGCTGTGAAATATTTGTGTAAGTGTGTTTGTTGTATCTGGATCTTTTCAGTTCTATTTTATGCAATATTGTTCTATTTTCATAGAAGTATATAATTATAGATATAATGCATGTGGATGTGAAAAGATACCTATCGACCCTGTGGAGAAAGAGGTGATTTGGGTATCACAAGGCCGAACGCAGCTCTGCTTGCGTTACCTATCCTTTCTCAGGGTGCAGGAACCTGGTTCCAGCACCCATCCATACTACTTTGGGTGAGACATTGACCTGCGCAAGCAGGTCACTGCCGAAAGGGCTAGTAGTATAGCGGTTTTTAGCAAACCTTGAACTTCGAACCTGGGTCAGGACCCCTCGAGCCAACAAATGGTTCCGTTGCTAGGACCTGGAGCATTTTAAGAAAGGAATTGGGTAATGACAAGATAATATTGGAAGCTTGAAAGGAAGGAAATTGAGGGGTGGTTCGAAAAGCGGATCCAGGAATTTGCTATAAAAGAAAATCGCAGCGAGAAGTTAATGGTGGAAATGTTGAAAAATAGGTACATTCTTACAGAAAGCTACGAATATTCTTTGTAACATTTGAAACTGAGCTTCAGGAGTGGCTGGCTAGGCTCATAGAATTCTAGAAGTGTTGGAAGGATGAGCGAGTCGCTCAATAAACCCCAGAGCTGATCCAGTAGCTGGAGAGGACTGATAATACTATTACACGCATAGTAGATCACTCGGTGGATAGTGTGCTAGCAGGATTTGTGACAGAATTTTCCATTGATAAGTTTGTCTCCTATTTTGAGGGCGAATGAAGATTCTTTAAAGGGTTCCGGGAAAAATTTGTGAAGACATTAACGTTGTTGATTAAGATATTACTGTGTGAAAAGAGAATTTTGTGTAGTCATACCGACTGAATGACCTCATATCTAGATGGGAGCGCGACGCGCAGTGGTAAATACTATCGGATCAACTTCGACCGGGGGAGATCCACCTATAACCTTTTTCCAGGACCACCTGCGCAAGACCCCCCGGCTACACCACCGCCAAGGGTGCAGAAAGGTAAGAACTCACCCGTAACACCACCTCCACCGGACAGTGCTATGGTTGTGCACCTGAGAATACCTACCTTCAAGGGGGTAGGGGATGAGGATATGGACCAATTTTTGTTTGTTGCAGACTCCATCTAGACTGCGCAAAATGTGAAAAACGATATGGTGAAGAGGGCGCAGCTGTCCCTGGTGTTCAAGGACAAAGCATTAGACTGGTATATGTGATACATTTCCTAGAACGGGAGTCCATCTATTCAAGATGTCAAAGACGCTCTAAAGCAACAGTTCTGAAAGCCAAAATATTACTCTCAGTTGGTAGGAGAAGTAAAGGACTTGAAGGAAGGTGCGTCTGAACTTGTGTGGGAGGCTAATCAGCGATTGAAGAAATCAATCAGGGAAGGAGGGTTTGAGTATGATGATAGAAAACATACAGAATGGTTCATCGCTATGTTGTTACCCCACTTGCGTATGCCAATGAGTCACCAAACCTTTCAGTCACAGGAAAAATCGATGGAAGTCGCTATGAAACTAGAAGCTGCACCAAGATAAGATACTTCGATAGGAGTACAGCAAATTTAGGAGAAGCTTGGAGCTATGCACATGGAAATTCAGAACCTACGAAAGGAGCAAGGAAAAGAAGTCCCCGCAGGTCTGTGGTGCATACGATGTCGGGTATCTAGCCATATGAAGGATCAGTGCCCTCTATTGGGAGATTACATGCGTGTGGGAGGACCTACTTCAGTATGCCCAGGAGCAAGTAGGGAACCCATCCTGTCACGGCTAGGCTCGATCGGACCTGCGCTATGGTGCGGCGACTACCATGTAGCGGGGCTATATGATACGAACCATTACCCCCAGCTCAGTGCATATGTCCCAGAACTGAAGAAACAGTGATGCAAGTTCTATGGGTCGATGGAACACGATGAGAAGAACTGTCACACTTAAGACTTGATGATAGATCATGGGAACTTGTATAGTGTACAATCAGACCCTCTGTCACGAAGAACTTCCACGAGCTTCGGAGGCTCTCCAGCAAGGAGCAGAGGAGGTCGGGGAGGAAGTGCAGGTCGAGGACGTGGGCAATTAATTTTTTATAACTGCGGGAAGCTAAGACACTTCACTAGGGACTGCCCAAATCCCACCAGGAAATTGTGCAAATATTGTAGACAGCTGGACCATGTGGTTTAAGATTGCCCAATTTTAATAGACAAGATGTAGGAAAAACAACCCACCCCTATGCAGAATGTGCAAAGAGTTAAAGCCAAGTTAAGAAACATAGACCCGAGTGTGAAAGTCATAAGACGTAGCGGGCTGGTCACCCAGGGAGTAAAGGAAGCGTCTGCCAGGGATCCTACGACCTCTCTGGAGGGATCGAACATCAGAAAGGGACAAGAAATGATAGCAGCTACTACGCAGATGCCGACACACCTCAATATAGAGGAGGGGGTTGAGCCCTTTCTGCAGGCATGTCTGATGCTGCTACATAACCCACAGGATGTAGAGAACCTTCAAGCATTAATGCATAGTTGCATAGCTCGGCCTGATCCGATTCCCATAATCAAGGATGTACACAAGCTATACAGATATAAAAAATGCACCGGAAGAGAAATGCGGTTGACTGTGCAGATTGGTGACTACGAGAGGGATCAAGTTATTTTAGACCTTGGATCAGATGCGAACGTATTACCAAAGAAAACATGGCAAGGAATGGGAGAGCCTAAATTGGAATGGTCCACCATCTAGCTGCGCATGGAAAATCAAATAAAGATCATCCCTCTGGGAAGTCTGCCAAAAGTCATGGTAGATATCGCAGGGGTAAAAGTCGTAGCTGAATTTGAAGTAATAGAAATCGTGGAAGATGCAGATCCCTACCCTGCACTTCGAGGACTAGACTGGGCTATAGATATGGGGGGTCTCACAAATCTCAAAAATCATAGCATGGTGTTTGAAAATAACGGTACACACGTAATAGTACCACTGGATCCAGCAAAATATGCGCGGTATACAGAGCCAACACGCGATGAGGAAGAAATAGATCACATTTACAAATTGATTATGTAATACAAAGACTGGATTAACCCCACAGTGGAACGAGTACGCTACTGGAAAAAGGACAGTGAATGTTTTTCCGAATCTGATGGGGAACTGGAGAATTGGCAAGGTTGATTGCATGAGGTTTCGGTGCTACGATGTCTTCAGGTCACAAGAAACTTCCGTTGAATCTCCGCCAAGGTAAGAGACATGCCCTACCTTGAGGACGTGGGTGACATTAAGGAGTTTTTACACACATTCAAAGCTGAAGTTCCCAAGGAGCGCAAGATAGGGGTACTTCCGCTCGCCCTGCGTGGAGCGCCTGTGTGTTGGTGGGATACGCATGGGCTGGTATTCCACACTTGGGAGGAGTGTCGGGATAAGATGATCCTGCGATTTGGAGCCCCAGCTAGAAGATGGATCCAGAGGTTCCCTGGGTCAGAGGACCCACGTAGATATTTTCTGGCATGGGAACCACAATGGTGTAACAGGACCCCAAACAAACAAGTTCACCTAGTTATCCATGACCTAGGCTTGCGTTCGACTACGTGGTATTTATATATGGAGTTGCACCAGTACATGCGCAATTGGGAGAATTTGCGGGCTGATTTTTTGCCAACATTTAAGGTGGTGGATGGAAAAAGGACGCTCAACACTGCTCTGCCGTGCATGAATGCCCTGACCAAGGGAAAAGTGCCACTGTCAAGAGGTACGGTTGACAAGTTGCTGGAGTGGTACTTGGACCGCCTTACAAATCACCTGGCACCGACTCTAATTCGGGGTACGCAAGTAGCGCGCAGGCATCATCCAAAATCTTTAAATCCATGGGAAAGCCCTCAGGTACGAATAACAACTATCGAACCACTGCACTTTGATGAGAAGGGAAACTTACTGTTAAGAAAAATGGGCGGTTGGCCATTAATACGACAATTTATGGTGAGTTTGTTTCGGACGATCGATGGTAAGTTTCAAGTGCGGTGTGCTCTACCGTTGGATAGCCCCGGATAGTATAAGGTCAACAAGATAACTTTGGTTAGGGCTCCATATTGTCTCTGTACCCTGCCTCTGCTATTATCTTGCTTTCTTATTGGGATCTTTAATGTTTTCTGGGAAGCCTGTCCTTTTGTTGATATGGCAGTCCCTAACCCACCAAATGCTTCGGCACCTACCACTTCAGCGCCTACAGACATCATGTTGATAGGGTCTGGGGATGCCGATATTGATAAGATGATTGGCCTCTAGCTCCCTGCATGGAGAATTGACCTTGAACCTCGCGCACAGGGGCGCCACAACTGCACGATGGGAATTTCCAACCTTTACAACCCTAGAACGATCGCAAGCCCCAGCCGGATGGCCTCGGATGATACCACGAAGGAGGGTATGCAATTGCCACAGTTCGCCACTGATACTAACGCAGTCAAGTCGCAGCTAGTCCTGCGCATGGGAGGGATGAAGCGATATATGGATACGTTGCAACTTCTCCGTAGTTCCAGACTACCAACCAGCAAAATACATATTTGTTCGCTACCTTGCACTATCATGGTTGGCGACCACGGTCCGACAACTTCAGACCTACAAATAGACTTGGCGTAGCTACCCCATGAGGCATTATAGGATTTATACACCGTTGTGTTGCAAGATATCTGTAAACGTGACCGGACTGCATGGAAGCTGCGTGAAATACCCCCGGAAGTTCGGGGACAACGGGTTGCATTGATCACGGAAGCAACGAATATTATTAAGTAACAACTTACTCTGGGCACTCAGTTGGTCGAGGTGGCTATGCAATTATGGACAACAATCTGGTTCAACCCCATGCTTCAGCATGTCTAGGAAGACTTATGATAGACGGAAGATGCGTTCGATCAGGTCAAAGCTACCTTGCCTTCCCTCGTCCCTGTGTGGCGTCTAGTCCTCTTAAAAACCTGCAACACCTTCATAGACACGATTTTGGTTCTCCGCTACACCAAGCACATCATCAGAAAGTGCTTGAGACCATGGGGCGATACCTCCTTCCAGATATCTTAGGGCGCTCATAACGCCATCGCATGCCTCCATTGGATATTGGAGCAGGTTACCACAGCTCTAGAAGACCCTGCCTCCCTGAAGCTTGTCAACATCGCACAATGAGCTGCTACCCAAAGTCAGGAAGTGCTCCCTTCGCTCATCATCGCTTTCAATACCTTGCACAGACAGATAGCGACCACACCACCATAGTGACTCAGGAAGAGTCACACGATTGTGTTGGGAGACTGTTGGAACAGGGTCTCCTACGAGCTGTGAAATTGGTCCAATTTTGAATAATTTTGATTATATTTAGTCTAGTGGAGGGATTTTGGGGTGGGTGAAAGTCCTGAAAGCATTGTAATGAGCAAAAGGGTAAACCAGGGGTACAAAAACCATATTTTGCAGACCATATGAAAGTTTAGGCTAGATTATTATAAATAAAGGAAAATTGTGTATTGTAAGGTAGAGAATGAAGAGCTATTGATGCGAACTGTGTTTTAAGATATCTGTTTGGGTTTTTGGGGAAGGGACTCCTGCTCGCTGTATGAGCGGAGATCCAGAGTCTAGCTGTGTGCGGACCCTGCTGTTGTGTGCACAGGCTAGGATGGGTATTGTAAGAAGGAATTGATGAATTGATGAATTGATGAATAAGAAAGGTTTCTTGAGAACTGAATCTATGTGTACTGTTTGTGCGAGTCATTAGTAATTACTGCTTTCTGTGCATTCTGTATTCAAGCTGCGAAAGATCTATGTAAGTGTGTTTGTTGTATCTGGATCTGTTCTGTTTTGTTTTCTGCAATATTGTGCTACTGTCATAGAAGTATATAATTATAGATTTAGCGCACGTGGATATGAAAATAGAAATATCGACCCTACGGAGAAAGAGGCAATCTGAGTATCATGGGGCCAGACGCAGCTTTGCTTGCCTTACCTATCCTTTCGTAGGGTGTGGAAACCTAGTTCCAACACCCACCCATACTACTTTGGGTGAGACTTTGACCTACGCAAGTAGGTCACTCCCGAAAGGGCTAGTAGTATAGGGGTTTGTTGGAAAACCTTCAACTCCAAACCTGGGTTAGGACCCCTCGAGCCAACATATCGAAATTATTCCTATGATGTAATGAAATAGTTTCAAGTAGTTTAAAAATAAAGATGCATAAATTCAATGGGTATAGTTTTGAGATATAAAAGTCCAAAATGGAAGAGTTTTTTGTGAACAAATATCAGTGGATCACTATGGATATATATGCTTCATTAAAAGGGATTTTTCTAGAAGGATAACCACTAAGTTGGAAAGAAGTGAAAATATCACAATTATATGTTAATGTGTGCATGTGTTTTCCATTGAATATTTTCTATTTTATTAAAAATAAATTTGGAACAATTAACTATATAAGGTTAAAACCTATGTTTTCTATCAAATCACTTTTGGTTTCAATGGGAAACTTTTATGGCTAATGTGTTTTTCTTGAAATGATTCCTATGGTTTAATATAATAGTTTCAAGTAGTTTAAAGTTATAGATGCATAAATTCAATGAGCATAGTTTTGAGATATATAAGTCCAAAATGGAATAGTTTTTGGTGAACAAATATTAGTGGATCACTATGGATATATTTGCTTCATTAAACGAGATATTTCGAGAAGGATGGACTTAAGTTGGAAAGAAGGGAAAATATCACAATTATATGTTAATGTGCATGTGTTTGACATCTAATATTTTTCATTTTGTTAAGAATCTATTTTCAAAATATTTAACTATATACTTGGTTAAAGCCTATGTTTCAAGTATCAAATTACTTTTTGTTTCTAAATACTCTACATGTTTTACATTGAATATTTTTCATTTTATTAAAAATCTATTTGAAACCCATGTTTTGCATCGAATCACTTTTGCTTTCAATGGGAAACGTTTATGGCTAATTTGTGTTTTTCTAGAAATGTGATACACCCATTAAAATGGGAGATATATGGGAATGATTCCTATGGTGTAATAAAATAGTTGCAAGTAATTTAAAGATATATAGACATGCATAAATTCAATGAGCATAGTTTTGAGATATAAAAGTCCAAAATGGAATAGTTGTTTGTGAACAAATATCAGTGGATCACTATGGATATAGATCTACGGATATATATATCTGCTTCATAAAAGGGATTTTTCTAGAAGGATGTACACTAAGTTGGAAAGAAGGGAAAATATTACAATTAAATATGTTAATGTGCATGTGTTTTACATTGAGTATTTTTCATTTTATTAAAAATATATTTGAAACAATTAACTATATAAGGTTAAAACATATGTTTTGTATCAAATCACTTTTGGTTTCAATCAGAAACTTGTATGGCCAATGTGTTTTTCTCAAAATGATTCCTATGTTGTAATAAAATAGTTTGAAGTAGTTTAAAGACATAGATGCATAAAATCAATGATCATAATTGAGATATATAAGTCCAAAATGGAATAGTTGTTGGTGAAAAAATATCAGTGGATCACTATGGATATATTTTCTTCATTAAAAGGGATATTTCTAGAAGGATGGACTTAAGTTGGAAAGAAGGGAAAATATCACAATTATATGTTAATGTGCATGTGTTTTACATTGAATATTTCTCATTTTGTTAAGAATCTATTTTCAAAATATGTAACTATATACTTGGTTAAAGCCTATGTTTCAAGTATCAAATTACTTTTTGTTTTTAAATACTATACATGTTTTACATAAAATATTTTTCATTTTATTAAAAATGTATTTGAAGCAATTAAAATATATAAGGTTAAAACCTATGTTTTGTATCAAAACACTTTTCGTTTCAATGTGAAACGTTTATGGCTAATTTGTGTTTCTCTTGAAATGTGATACACCCATTAAAATGGGAGATATATGGAAATGATTCCTATGGTGTAATAAAATAGTTTCAAGTAATTTAAAGATATATAAACATGCATAAATTCAATGAACATAGTTTTGAGATATAAAAGTTCAAAATGGAATATTTGTTTGTGAACAAATATCAGTGGATCACTATGGATATAGATCTGCTTCATTAAAAGGGATTTTTCTAGAAGGATGTCCACTAAGTTGAAAAGAAGGGAAAATATCACAATTAAATATGTTAATGTGCATGTCTTTTACATTGAGTATTTTTCATTTTATTAATAATTTATTTGAAACAATTAACTATATAAGGTCAAAACCTATGTTTTGTATCAAATCACTTTTGGTTTCAATGGGAAACTTTTATGGCTAATGTGTTTTTCTCAAAATGATTCCTATGGTGTAATAAAATAGTTTCAAGTAGTTTAAAGATATAGATGCATAAATTCAATGAGCATAGTTTTGAGATATAAAAGTCCAAAATTGAATAGTTGTTGGTGAAAAAATATCAGTGGATCACTATGAATATATCTACTTCATTAGAAGGGATTTTTCTAGAAGGATGGACTAGGTTGGAAAGAAGGGAAAATATCACAATTGTTTGAGTCTTGATCTTATAAAAGGTTTCCACTAAATCCATCCCTATTACTTTTCATGTGAACCACATTCCCAAACCCACCCATCTATGTACCTAAGAGCCAAGCCAAGTGTAAAAAGGGCTTATTTCATATTCTACTTTAACACAAATGTGATTAATTATAGTTAGAATTTATATGGTAGAAATACGTATAAAGAGTAATCCTTAGTATAGATCTATTTTGACTTTAAGGAATAAAGGGAAGTTTTTTAGAACTTCTTTTTTAGAAAGTTTCTTGAAGGAAGTTCAAGAAATATTATGATATAATAAATATTAAATGAAAATCAAAGTTAGGAAGTTAGGAAAGGGAATTAGAATATAAATTAAGGTAAGACCATGACCTTATACCCAATATTGAAAAAAGGCAATGTTAGGAAAGAGAATTAGAATATAAATTAAGGTAAGACCATGACCTTTTACCCAATATTGAAAAATGGTGAGCAGCCATATATACCATGAAGGAAGTTCAAGAAATTTTATGATAAGAAATATTAAATGAGATTTTTTTTTAGAAATTTTCTTGAAGGAAGTTCAAGAAATATTATGATATAAGAAATATTAAATGAAAATCAAAGTTATGAAGTTAGGAAAGGGAATTAGAATAGAAATTAAGGTAAGACCATGACCTTATACCCAATATTGAAAAAATGCAAAGCTAGGAAAGGGAATTAGAATAGAAATTAAGGTAAGACCATGACCTTTAACCCAATATTGAAAAAAGTGAGCAACCATATATATTTATTGAAGGAAGTTCAAGAAATATTATGATAAGAAATATTAAATGAAAATCAAATTTAGGAAGTTAGGAAATGGATTTAGAATATAAATTAAGGTAATACCATGAAATTTTACCCAATATAATGATTTGGTTTATCTCGAAGGCCAAAAGGAAAATGAAAGTTAGGAAAGGGAATTAGAATAGATATAAAGGTAAGACCATGGCCTTTTACCTAATATTGAACGAAGGTGAGAAACCATGTATATCATGAAGGAAGTTCAAGAAATATTAAATGAAAATCAAAGTTAGGATGTTAGGAAAGAGAATTAGAATATAAATTAAGGTAAGACCATGACCTTTTACCCAATATTGAAAAATGGTGAGCAGCCATATATACCATGAAGGAAGTTCAAGAAATTTTATGATAAGAAATATTAAATGAGATTTTTTTTTAGAAATTTTCTTGAAGGAAGTTCAAGAAATATTATGATATAAGAAATATTAAATGAAAATCAAAGTTATGAAGTTAGGAAAGGGAATTAGAATAGAAATTAAGGTAAGACCATGACCTTATACCCAATATTGAAAAAATGCAAAGCTAGGAAAGGGAATTAGAATAGAAATTAAGGTAAGACCATGACCTTTAACCCAATATTGAAAAAAGTGAGCAACCATATATATTTATTGAAGGAAGTTCAAGAAATATTATGATAAGAAATATTAAATGAAAATCAAATTTAGGAAGTTAGGAAATGGATTTAGAATATAAATTAAGGTAATACCATGAAATTTTACCCAATATAATGATTTGGTTTATCTCGAAGGCCAAAAGGAAAATGAAAGTTAGGAAAGGGAATTAGAATAGATATAAAGGTAAGACCATGGCCTTTTACCTAATATTGAACGAAGGTGAGAAACCATGTATATCATGAAGGAAGTTCAAGAAATATTAAATGAAAATCAAAGTTAGGATGTTAGGAAAGGGAATTAGAATAGAAATTAAGGTAAGACCATGAACTTTAAATGAATATTGAATGAAGGTGAGCAACCATAGATATCATGAAGGAAGTTAAAGAAATATTATGATAAGAAATATTAAATGAAAATCAAGGTTAGGAAAGGGAATTAGAATAGAAATTAAGGTAAGACCATGACCTTTTACCCAATATTGAATGAAGGTGAGCAACCATAGATATCATGAAGGAAGTTCAAGAAATATTATGATAAGAAATATTAAATCCTTGTGAGAGAGGCTTAAATTCTGAGTAAAGTTAATTTAACTACTTTTAATATGAGATATGAACAGTCAATTCTTAGCAGAAGCAATGATCACAGTATTGTGATTACATAACTAACATAAGATGTTACCTATTCTAACAATGGTTGTAGATATTCCATAAGGTTGAATACACTGTAACCACTTGCAAGATACTAGAAGATCTCATTACACTAGTTAACACAGGGAATAGAACACATAGACTAGTGTAGATTACATAACTAGTATTGGCTATTCTCTAAGCTTTCAACATCACACGACTTAAGCTTGGCATTTTGCAAATTCAGGGACAACTTACAAAGAGGTATTTAAAATCCTTAATAATCCAATATTGGAGAAAAGAGATGAACTGAACTTCTATTGATTTTATAATAGATTTCCTATTTTATCTTTATTTGTATTATTCAAGTTATATATCATCTTCAACATGGATTTGTAGAATATGAAAAAGTGTTAAACTGTTAAACAGAGATGATGCATAATGAAAAACTGGATCATACCAATATTTCTATGTAAAGTATTTTTGAGAAAAGGTGATCATGGACTGGTACATTTTATAAAACCAGGTTTTTTTCCTTCTAAAAAAAAATAAATATGCACATAATCATAGAGAAGTTGAACATGGCCTTCTTATAGCTGGTAAATTAGAAAGAAATAGGAACATACGTACCTCGAAATTGGCCTTTAATTTGATCCCTGAAGACCCTGAAGACAATCCCTGAAGACGCTGAGGATGCTGAAGACGTCGTGGAAGAGCTCTGCAGACAAAAAAAATTAAATTAAAATCAAATTAAAAAAAAAAGCAAGAAATTTTTATTTTACAGAAAATAACAAAATTAGCATAACTTACCTCCTCAGCGTGGCGTAAATCAACAAAACTCCCTCGGTGCAACACCAAATAAAGTAAATTTGCACGGGCACATCAAAAAATCAACTAAGTTCGTGTGCGACAAATGTGAGCACAATACCAAATCATATAAAATCACACGAGACAGATGTGAACAAGAAACCCAGAACAATTTGCGGGCAATATATTTATAAAATAATAGTTCGGCCGAATTAATAGTTCGGCCGAACTTTGTTTGTCGTTCTTCCAATCTCTGTAAAAAAATATATTTTCAATTTCCATCAGTACGTCGTCAATGTAAACAACAAACAAATTTCAGCCGAACTAATTTCAAAAGTTCGGCCGAACTCCAGATTCCTGAATAGTTCGGCCGAAATATGGAGGAAAAACGTTTTCCACCCTGAATTCTCACAAAAGTGTTACCCATATTCACATTTTCACTCAGGTGAAAATCTGAAGATGGGTTACACTTTTTGCCCTTTTGTGAGAAAAAAATTTCATTTTTTTCGGTTCTTCAACTTTCTGCAAACTATAAAAAAAAATTTGTGTAGAATTTCATTTTGCAATAAAAATAAAAGTTGTGAGAATTTTTTTTTTCTTTCTATTACTTATTTTTTGAAATTTTTTTATGCAGATTTGATATGTCAACTTAGCGTTTCTTTGAATGTGTGTTTCTTAACAATCAAAGGATTCATAAGAAGTCATGTTATGACGCAATGCTGTATTCATTGAAAATTTGTGTTTTTGAGAAAAAAAAATGTGTTACAACAATATAGACAGAGTCTACTTTGGTTTCGTCATATTTACAAAGCCAATGGATGCATATCATAATTACTAGAATTTTTTGAACTGGTCCAATACGAAAAACTGCATATTTTGGATATGTTTCGTGACGCAACAAATTTCTTAACATATAAGTTATAAACTAAAAATATAAAAGCTACCCATTAGAGACAACGAACCAATGTAATGCCCCAAAAAATTTTCAATTTTTTTACAATGCATTTTGGGAGATACAAAATTTTGATTTCACTGAATCACAATGACCCTCAGAAATTGTTTGTACCCATTTTATTAGAAAAATAATTAAAATTAGTAAAATTTTATGAAATTCCATAAAATATGTCATAAGTAGTCTACTGTATCATGAATAATAAAACTCCTCGCAGCCTTGTTGGTGGAAACTAGATCTAGGGTCTTGATTTCCGCTTGCCTAACTAATATGATTATATCCATGTGATTGATTATGTCAAAGTCGAACATGGTAGAAACCAATTGATTAGAATTCAATGATGTGAACTGTTAACAAGTGTGAGAGAAACCACCAATAATAATAATGACTCTCAAAGTAATCAATACAATCCACAAAGTGTGAATAAATGATTTGCAGTCGAACACTTCAGGAAATCGTTCGATCGAAGGCTAGTGATGCAACCTACCGTCGAAGGTGAGAAACCTACCATTAGGGCATGCATATCCCAAGGTACTGATAGGATTATAGATCAAATTTCTAGATGATGGGTTGTCATCGATAGAAAGTGACCTGTCCTAGGAAATCCCACGACACGAAACCATTAGATCAAGTTCTGAAGAAATATTTTCAAGGACTGACTTAGGGATGGTCAATGCGAATGGAGACAAATTTTTGCAATGAATGGTTTAGTTGAACTGTCTCTTGAACACATAATGAAATTGGAGATGGCTTAATAACAATTGACTGAAAGCTAATACCTAGGAACCCGGTGAAGAATTTCAATGTGCTTTGATTAACTGTTAGACAAAGGATTTTCCCAACCCAGGTACAAGTGTGACAAAAGTGTCGCTTTCAAGAGTGGTATGCTGCTTTTAAAACAAGGGTGACAACTAGATTCCTTTTCTCTTTTTTCCCCCACCATTTCTGGTAAGTACCTCTTTATTTTTTAAAAGCTTGAGGAGGATAACATTTGCTTATTGTGTAAGCTCACCCTTCGTACGAATCCATCTTAGTCTTAAAATTGAACCCTAAGAAGGGGTGGTTCGTTTGTGTTTGTAATTGATATGTCCTTTACTATTAAATTTGAACGAGTCCAGTATAGGAGAAACTCAGCGTTTTTCAATTTTAGGGAGTCATATGAAAAACATAAGTAAACTCTGTGGTTGTAATTTTTCGTAAATTTAGTCTCTCATGCTCGAAAAATGATAAAATAATGTAAGAGAGAAATTTATTAACCATGATTATTGAATGTATACCTTTTTTGTAAATATTCCATTTCAGTCTGGAAAAGGGGTAAAATTATGCTCAAGGGATGACTGTTCATTTCCTTTAACGAGTTCAAATAGTCAAGTACTCGCCGATATTTTCATGTTTAAAGAGTCTAAAAAGGGCTTAAAAGAGGACTCCATGGTTTCGCTTTTTTGTAAGGTTTAACAAGTTCATAAAAGTGATAAAAAGTGTACTCATATGGCCAAATTTCAATTTAATTTACGAGCAAGAAAAGATGGAAAGAACTCAGCATTTTCAAGTGTTTTATGAGAATGAAAGATAGAAAAATAATATCGGGATCTTCATGAGTTTAATGAGTCTTGAAAATAACAACCAAAATGGACTCAAGATAGGTTTCATTTTTATACAAGCTTGAAAGATAGGAAAAAATATGCTTGAGAATGGTTTCATTTTTACACAAGCTTGAAACATAGGAAAAATGTGCTTGAGAGTAGTTTCATTTTTACACAAGCTTGAAATAAAGAAAACTATGCTTGAGAATGGTTTAATTTTTACACAAGCTTGAAATGTATGAAACCGTGCTTGAGAATGGTTTCAACCCCACAAGCATAACCTGCAAGAGCATATGGCCCCCAAGCTTTATTTCATTCACCTAAGTGGACAACTGGTTCAAAGGTGGATGAAATGAAGGTTCATTTACAAGATCATATGAAAGACTTGACTTGACACTTACGAGATCTAATCAAAGACTCCACTCAATTAGGAGAGGATTTGTTTCATTTCTTAATGAGCTTCACACTGGAAAAGAACTATTGTCATGGAAACTTTTTTCATTTTTTAACAAGCTTGACACAAGAGAAAGAACTATGCTCAAAGAAATATTTCATTTTTTAACGAGGTTGACATAGTAAAAGGAAGTCTCCTCATGGTGACCTGTTTTATTTTTTAGCAAGGTTGGCATAGGAAAATAACTAACCTCATAAGGGCCTTACCATGGCTTCCAATTGGAGGAAACACATGTCAAGGGACACTCCTTGATCATGGCTTCCAAGAGGTCTTCAGCAGATGGAAGAAAAGTTCCCTGGAAGGCACACATGTTAAGGGAATCAATAGGGATAAGAACATCGTGTTCAAGTACCCCCATATAATTCACCATGTCAATTACCGGATCTAAGTCAAAGGAAGTCGAGCAAACAATGAGAGGCTCTCTTTCATCGATAACTGAAAACATGGGAATGGTTTCCACATAATTAACCTGTGGTGGGGTAGATACCACTTCCGTATATGGAAAATTCATGGGCATCGGATTATTGGTAGTCGAATCAAGACTAACGAATGAAAATTGGTCAACAGTCACAATGTTTCCATTGCGAGGGAAAGACATCACGTGAAATAATTTTGATATGACAGCTTTCATTGCATAGATATAGTCTCGCCCAAATATAAAATTGAAATCCAAGGGACCTCGGACTACCATAAGATCAATATAGACAATTTTTCCTTCCAAGGTAATACAAAAATTAGGAAGGATCCCTAAAGGTTCAATAACGTTTTTTTTTAAAGCTGACAGATTCTATGTAACAGGCAGAAGCTGAGGGGAAACCAAATCTTGCCAAGCAGAAGCACCTTCATCTACATTTGTGAGACACATGTTCTTACCACAAGCCTTCACAATGATTTGGAAAGTGATGGAGGAGGGAAGACGAGGTTTTGTCAGTTTACTCCAATCAAAGGAAAATACCTCAATACTTGGATGGGGATCTGTGGAAATAGTTGAAATGCCCCTTGGCATAGAAGAATCTGATGTAACAAGAAGAACCTAAGCGGTATTAATTTCACTCTCTATGGGGAGAGTGGGATCGACCGGATGTGAAATCAAGTCGACCACTTGATCAACTAATGCATCATCAACTTGAGTGATATCAATTTAACTCTTCAATGGAAGAGTGGGACTGGCTGTACTTGGAATTAAATCAATCACCTCGTCAGTTGACAATAGGTTGGGATAAAGTTTACGGTAACCAGTTGGAAGTTTTTGCTATGAAACAGTAAGGTTTTCCAAAAAATTTGAGGCTTCACTCATGTGAGGGAAAATGTGATTTTGATGACTCCCTTTGCATAACCTAAAAGGAAACCTAACTTTAGCCTTTTTCCCAGTAACCTGACTATCACTGGTTGATGGATCAATAGTAAGTTGATGAGATTGTTTTGACCATACTCCCAAGACCTTAGGAATACCAGGACAATTGATAAGGAAGTGGTTACCCTTACAAATCTTGCAATGGTATCTGTGTTTGCGATGCATGTTGGAGGTTTCCTCAACACTACTAATACTTACAACCATGGTTGGTTTGTTTACTTCTTTCTTATCTTTCTTCTTCTTCTTCTTCCCTTTCTTCTTCTTCTTAGCCACCTGGTTACTAGCGTCAAGGCTTTTACCAAGTGAAGAAGAAGAAAGGGTAGAAGACATGTTGGGTGAAGAAGGTAAAGGGTCAACATAAGGTTGGTGATGTTGAGATGGTGAACTCTATTGAGGTTAAGCATCCGGTTGATGTGGACCAATTTGAGTATTTGAGGCCAACGAAGTTGAAAATAACCATACCGGTAAACCTATTGTAAATCTAGGTAATGACAATGTAGCCATATAAGGAGGACCAACATTTCTAAAGCAAGGAAAAGTACTAGCATTCTCATTAATATGGGTTCCTTGGTTGGTAAATTCTGGAAATGTTGCCATTAGATTAAACTTCAACGAATTTATTAACAATTCAAATTCACAATTCACAGCTAAGGTCTCTAAAAAGTAGAAACAAACAAATGAACATGTGCTATCAAATATAGGAGTCAAACCACACACAAAAAATATGTTTTCACAATGAAATCACTGGTTGGTGGTGAAATCCATCGTTGCAGAGATCAATGTGAAAAACTAGCGGTCAGAACAGTTACCCTGACAACCTATTTAATGAAAAATTCTGGTGCAAGTAACTTCACTAAATTTTTCATAGTGAAGTTACTTGCACCAGAATTTTTCATTAAATAGTACCCTCCGGAAAGTCCAAGTGAGTCTAGTCATTTTTTGCTCCAGGTACAGTGGGACGTTCCCTCCACCGTCACTCTGGGAAAAATCCTAAATTTTATAGTCACTAAGGTCACCAACGGGAACAAATGTACCTGTGGGAACAATCTACGATCCAATATACATGCAAGGGAAGAGTAACAAGCTCAATCCCCTTGAAGGCTCCTTGACATAATCCAAGGTTTACCAACAACTCACCCCAGGCTCCTCGACAATGGTCTATCCGAGATTTACCATTTTTAGTACGTGAACATCTGCTATCTTTCCCAATGATATAGGTACGATTACCTGACTTGTTCAGACATGATCTCGTTCTTGACTCCTTTAAGAAGAGCTTCCCAGAGCATAATTGCAACAATTGGAAATTTTCCTTACCTCAAGATGCTATTGTTTTTTTTGTTTTTTTGGAAAGTTAACTACTCCGTATTCCAAAGCACTAATCCTGAACTAGATTGGTGGAAAGAGCCCGAGAAAATGTAAAAATTTCTAGATGAATTTTATTAAGTGCTATGTTATTTAGGCTGTTATTACTCAAAGGGTAAATGGATATGAAACCAATGTTGTTATGACCTGACACAAAACTGAATGCAATCGAATATAATAATGTAATATTTTCAATTCGATGAATCCTAAATAAAGTAAGGAGAGAGGTTCCATTCACTTCCAATAATGCAAAAATCGATAAATAAGAGAAAATATAACAAATTCTCGCACTAAGTTCATCAAGAAAAACTAATGCTAATCAATTACAATTTTTATTTTTATGTTTTTAAAACAAGAATAAAAACATGTAAATTCAAATCAAAGAAATTGATCTAAATATATGATTGATTTTTCCAGAATGTAAACTATGCAATTGTAATCTATGCACAATTCACTTGAAAATTATGCAAATGTAATATATGCACATTTTTCGTTCATATTATGAAAATGAGAATTATAATTATGCAAATTTTATCTATGCAAGAGAATTCGCAGACACAAGATGATTCTAATGTAATCTAAAGAACCAGTCAAGTGTAAGTAAAGAAAATTGGGTGATAATTCCAAAGGTAAAAAAAAAAAAAAAACACTCAAAGGCAATTAACACTCAGACTCAATTTAGCCAAAACAAAAGCAAAAAGATGCAAAATTGTTAAGATACTGTGACAAATCTCAAAGTGATGACCAAAGGAAATGAAATAAAGAGTTTCTCAAAAAAGAGACTCAAAACACCCATTTAACTTAATAGAGACTGATGCAAAAGTTGTCAAAACAAAATTGACACATAATATTTCGACAACTAAAATGGATTAGGGAAAACACAAAGAATCAGGTAATCTGGCTCCTAAAAAGATAATTTTAACATTTTCAAAAATTTTCCATAGATGCGCAAGTTCTAATGGAGAACAGAGCAGTACCACACTATTCTGAACTAAAAACTGCGGAGGCTACTGCACTGTTTTCAAATAAAAACCGTGGAGGCCAGGAAAAGTATAGAAAAATAAAAAATCATCTTTTCTTTCAGGGATTCTGATAATTTATCTACCCAACATAGTTTTTAGACTAATCAAATTCAGAAGACTCTTAAAATTCAAACTAAAAATAAAAAGGAAAACTAAGTTCTATTCCCCAGTGGAGTCGCCATTTTGTTATGCAGATAAATCCTTCTTGTTGATAAGGACGATCTCCCTAGTATCATAAAGATATCTAGAAACAAACAACCAAACCCAGACCATTTTCTCTAGATAATTTTTTATTCAGAATTATTAATAACAAAGTACGAGGACATGCCCCTACCTGAAGTCCAATTCTTGCTGAAATCTTCTATCCAGTCACTCCAAAAGAGGTCACTTCAGCATGTGAAACCTACAATCAAAGACAAATAAAAGGATTAAAAGAACATGTAAGATATAATAATTGAGAAAACACAATCTATCTTAGTGATCAAGGAATATAAGAATTAAATTACTCAAATAGATACTTGAAACATTCGATGAGAAAATGGAATCCATTTGTATTAACTTGTATAGTAAGAAGTAACCTTACAACCTTTCGCCTTGATGTTGCACAAGTTCCTCCCAGGGTCCTAAGCAATCATTCCTCCTTCAGATTGACAAGCCTTCCTCTCTCAAAACTAGCATGAATTTATGGACATGAGTGTGTAATCATTCTCATATAAAAAATGGCTAGTATAGAGAGTATGCTCGCTTGAGAATTTCTTTAGCAATTACCACATGTGTGTCTACCCTTGAGACTGAAACATGAGCTCAATTTATAGGGAAATGGAAGTAATTTTAGTTCCATGAAGACAGGAATGGATTCCTTTAATGAAGGGATTTGAGCTCCATATACCAAGGGATAAATTCCATGAGTGGAGGGATAGAGCTCCATGAGTGGAGGGATAAAGCTCGAACTGATCGCGCATCTAGAAGCTTCCAGTTGGGAGAATATTCGTCCAGCTGGGCTTCTAGAACTTTATTTTTCCTTTATTTAACTGTTTACAGGGGTCTGAAGTTTTTATAAGTAGAACGTGCGGGATGTGTCGCAGGCTATGGAGAAAATATCTACGGATCCACAGGAAAGAGCTAGGAAAAGTGCAGAGTTAGACTTTTTAGGGTTTTTATGAGCTTTTCTCCAATTCCAAGACTTGGTTTGGGAACATTAAGGTTTTTGACTTCTAACGGAGAAAAAAGGCAATTGATGAAACTATATGGACAGACAAATTTCATTGTGACAAAATAACGTGTAACACTATTTTGACAACAACTTTGGACAACCCTATATTATTCATACGAACTCGGATTGGAGGGTAATTCACACCATTTGAATAAGGGCGACATACACTTTGAACTTGTCATGTTTTGAGAGAAATCTAACCACTTTGAATTTTGACGTATTTTGAGTCCTCTTTGACCTTTGAGGGTCTTCATAACCACCTGGATCATTCCTCTCCAATGAGGAGTGTTTGTTTCACCAAAATAATGACCATAATCTACAACTGTTGTATACATTATTTTCACCTCAAGTGTCATGATAGGTCATCCTTCCTTATCCTTCAGCTTTGTTCTTCGAAGCCATAAGCGATGAGTTGACACTTGCATCCTCTGTAAAACTATAGTAAACTATTTTGAAAATTACATGCTCAATTACATGACCAACTATAACCCAAGCATCACATACTTGCCATGAGTTTATAGCACATACTCTGTGGTCAATTTTACATGAAAATGGAAACAATGCACCAACTATCAATACAAGGGCCAATACATCATCGTTGCTTAAAATGTGATGGAAAACACATCATTAGTTTTACAGTTATGTTGCAACATATGATTTACAAAAATAAGGCAATGGCACACTCTCACATCTAGATAAACCATTTCTCACTTATCAAAGTGAATGGGTCATTTCCCCATGGCAGATTCTCTTGTGAAACAAATTTTTCAACCTCGTTCATCCACGGATGCTTTGTCCTTGAGACGTTTCTCTTGATGGAGCCTCTAGGACAAGGCTCTTTGATGACCAATTCTATTGCAATGACTGCAATAAGTATTCTTCCTACATACCTACTTTACCTTCTTTTTTCCCTGTTGTGGAGAAGGCATTTCATGCCTCATCCTCTTTCATGCTCCCATTATCTTTATGTAAAAAAAAAACAACTACATAGTTTTTGATTCCGCGATTTTTGTTAATTATTAACATACTTGTAATCGAAATGAACATTAGAATGCCAAGACTATTTATACCTTTCCTAGTTTTCTCTCATGCAATTATGGCGATGAGAGCTTGCCTTGGCTCTTCCTCTACAATATGCACTGCCATGCGATGATGGTGAAGTATTTCCATCATTGTATTTCCTCAATAGTTCAACCATGTCTGGGTTTTTCTCATGCAATTATGGTGATGAGATCTTGCCTCGTCTCTTCCTTTGCAATGTGCATTTTCATGGGATGATGGTGATGTGTTCCGATCATTCTCTTTCCTCGAAGGTTTCAACAATTTCTAGTTGTTTCTAGTGCAATTATGGTGATGATATTATGCCTCAGCTCTTCTTCTGGAATGTGCACTACCATCGGATCATTGTGATGTGCTCCCATCATTCTCTTTCCTCGATGGTTTCAACCATGTCCTAGAAGCCTCTGACACCTTTCAACACATCGAGGCCTTTTCACAACCTCCAATGGATGAATCATGCCTTGGCCATTAATACCATGTTCTCTTCCTTTATACCGAATCTTAGTAACGAGTCTCATGCCAGTTCCTATAATGGGTAACTCCACATTTCCAATAGAAATAACATCATGTTAAGATGAAACTGAAGAATGATCAATGTTATTTACCCCATATGTAGATTCAAGAACAAGTGATGATGGCTTCTCTAAGCCTTCTTTATGCTTCAACTCCTCCAAGGCCTATTTCGTGGCTCATATCTAAAGTTGTAGTCTCCACTTATCCTCTTTGTCCTCTTGTAGAATCCTCCTTAATTAAAAATCCTCTCCTTAAAGGATCTGGTAGTTGCACTCTAATTATTCCAAGGCATCTTCTATAGCTTGCAACTGAAGCTGCAATATCTGCTTCTCCTCTTTCTCTTCTTGTAGAAGCCCCTTCAATTAAACATTCTCCGCGGAAGGCTTTGGTTGATCTCCTCATTCAAATTATGATAAGACGATGAATATGTTGAATGTCCACTAGAAGTTGTGGATGGAGCATTGTTATCCGCTCCTTCTTTCTCCTTCTCATAAGCTTCATAAACTATGTCCACCATTTTGGACATCCTTAGGAATTTCTCGTAAATTTATTTTTCATCCTCCATTGTTGCATGTTCATTTATTCACACTTTCAATTCACATCGGAGAGAAGATTTGTTTGATACCAAACTTCATCCAAGTTCCTTCAGCTACCAGAACTATCCAAGATAATTTACTTCTGTGATGTTAATAGAATTTCATTTAAAAGAGCATAAGAAAATTAGATGTGCATGCTTAGAAAAAACAAGGAAACATAATGATGATCTACAAATAAGGAGGAGACATTTGACAACGGAGTTCACCTAGTGTGGGCTACATCTCTAGGTCCGGTGTCAATGTAGTGGAGGTCGCTTGATTAGTTGCATCTAATGATGATGATGTACATGGCATACTCCTTTTTATTACAAGGACATATGCCCTCAACAAGACTGGCTTGTCTTTCCATGAGACGTTTTCCCTACAGGAACTCTCACTCAAAATGGGCTTTCCTTTAGCATGAAAAGTGAATAAAATATCACAATAATATGGAAACAATCATCCCTCAACATAATTTACAGAGTGATATTAATAATAATAAATCATCTCAGCAAAAAAAAATGGAAGCATAACATAACTGCATGATGTACCTCCACTTCTCGTGATGGCATAAAAATGAAAGGCTCAACTACTGAAATGAATTGCACCACTAAATTCCTGGCAATAAGTGGTGTAAAATTGAATGTCAACTTGTCCAATTGTGACACCGTCAAAATCTAGGCCTTCGGGAATATTTTAGATTTCTCATTATTCTTCAAATATTCGTCACTACAAGGTGCCTGCAATTATGTTACTCAGGGGCCGAATCTGACCTCACCATCCTGCTCCGTCTGAAATTCTGTGAAAAATGACTATAAAGTTGATAAAATTCTGACAATGTAAAATTCTACCTCCCAAGGAATCTTTCAGGCATTTGTGTCAGGGTTCCACACCCTCTCCTATGCAAGTTTCTGCCTTAGCCACTATGCATAGTTCCTCCGTGTCCCAAGTCTGATGCCCCCTTCTATGATTGGTTAACAAAGACATATATATTTTCCCCTTGATAAAGTTCTCAACGTGGATAGTTTGGTCCAATGGCAAGGTGCTCAGCTTAGAGGCGACAGGGTAGGGGACCCAACTCTGCCGACCCCCACCTTAGAAACATCTTTTTTGAAAATTATTTAAGTGGCACAGAGGTTGGTGTATATGTCATAGTTTGTTGGCAGTTTGTTGCAACCGTGGCAGTTTGTTGTTCCCCTATTTCAGTTTTGGTGCATTGTACTATTATATCACAATGGATTTTTTTGAATTGTTTTAAATATGGTTCTGCTTGGCAGAGGCAGGCCCATGAGGGTCGGGCAGGTTCGAGCCCCACTGGCCCCGATCATGTCTCTATTAAATGGTGTGTGGGGTCTGTGGCTACATGGCCCTGACCCAAGCTACATATGGAATTTGGTTTGGAGCTTGGCGTAGTTTACGCATTAAAATTTTCCATAGTTTTACAAATGCTTAATATTATATATTGTATAGTCATCGGGGTTAGCAGGCCCACTGGGGGTGGCCCGCCCCCGAACCACATTTTTAAAATTTAAAATGTTATGTAATATTTGACTATGTTGGGGTGGTAGCCTGTCACCCTAATCTGGATTTATGCAGGAACACAATAAAATATAGAAAAATACATAAACACAGAGATGCAACAGAAACAATACTTCATTTTATTAATAAGAAATGACTGAAATATGCTTATAGACATAATGGAAATAAAAATAGCTAGGGTGTTGGTAGCATATCTCCTAGAAGAGATGTGGCAACTACAGACCTCTAAACTGTGCTACAAGAGGCTGGAGGGCCTATTTATTATTGATAAAGAATGGAAAACTCCAAACATCCAAAAATCTAACCCTAGGAGATGAAGCGCCAAAACTATGGGCCTCATTTGGGTAAATTAGTGTTTCAACTTCCCGGGGACGTAACTTTGACATATGATCTCCATTTGATGCACTCAATATCTCGTTAAAAAGATCTATTCGAGGAATACGAATTTTGATGCAAGAATCCAAAATTTGGTTGCTTTCCATTTTCCCAAAAAACATCGTTTAGGGCCTCAAAATGGCTCTAGAAGTTTAGGACCCGAAGAACTGTCAAAAATAGTAAGTTGTGCCGAAACTGAAAAATAGAAAGAGACAATGGTGCGGCCCCAATTGGAATAGGTGTGTGGCCACCAATATCCACTTGAATCACACCACTATTATTATATATTTTTTATTTTTAGTAACCAACTATTAATTTTTTACTTTGCCGATTTTAAGGGATATTGGGAAAATTAGCTATCCAACAAATTTTCTCACTCTCGGGAGCTTGATTTCTTGCCCAATTCTCGGTTAAATTGTGCATCCCTTAAACCTGGTCCACATGCCGATTTTAACCACAAATTTGATAATCCCTATCTTCTCCATATGAGCTCATATAGGAGTGTCATTCACACCGTTGGAATCAAGGTGACGAGCACTTCGATCTAGTCCTAGATTCAGAGAAATCTTTCTACTTTAAATTTTTACCTATTCTGAGTCCTCTTTGACCTCTAAGGGTCTCTAGAACCACTTGGATTAGTGCCTAAAAATTTTAAGGGGAGTTTTGATGTAAAACATCCATGTTGTAGTGTATTAATAACATAACTTAAAATATCATGAGAATAATTAATCCATTTATGAATTAGAGTTAGGAGTTATAATTGACACCCTAAAAATTTGGAGGCACTATCTGATTGAAAGGAAGTTTACACTGGTCGTAGAACATGTGAGTCTGAAGTACGTTTTCAGTCAACCATAGCTGAATGCCAGGAAAGGTTGATGGATGGATTTCTTTAGTGAGTAGCACTTCGAAATTCGACACATCACAAGGAAGGAGAATAAAGTTTCACATTCTCTTAGTAGGAACCCAAGACAGGTACATGCAATTTGTGTCAATCAAAGTGAGACACGGTTATTGGAAATGATTAGGGAGTCTACCAAAGAAGATATAAAATAAAAATAAATATAAAAGTATTACAAAGTAAAACTCATTTGAATAAATGGGAATATTACTCCATAAATGACAAAGGACTGTTGAATTACAAAGGTAAGCCATATGTACGTGAGAAAGAGAAATTTAAGAAAGCTATTGTGGATGAAAGAAATCGAAGGCCTTACATGGGGCATATCTTCTATCAAAAAATTAATTACAACTCTAATAAAAGAATTATTTTAACCTAGAATGAAGAACAAGGTGGAAATGAATTTGACCAAGTGCAAGGAATGAAAACTGGTGGAAGTGGGCCATCAACACCTTTTGGGATTGCTAAATCCTCTACCAATACCTCAATTGAAGTGGGATGTTATTACCTTGTAATTTTTTACTAGGTTACCATGAACTTAAAAGGATGATGATGCTATCATGGTGGTGGTTGAAAAGTTTACAAATACTTCAAACTTTGTACTAATGCAGTCCACCTTCAAGGTGGCCCATGTAGTGAACGTGTTCATGAGGAAAATATTTAAACTCCATGGGATACCTAAATTATTCATCTCTGATAGGGATCCAAAATTTGCCTCAATTTTTTGGAGGTCATCATTTTCAGAATTAAGATCTTTGTTAAGTCTTAGCACCACTTACCATCCTCAAATTGATGGGCATACCGAGAGGGTAAACTTTATTTTGAAGGACATGTTGCACATGTACTACATGGGGTAACCCACTATGTGTCAAGACTACATCCATTTTGTGGGATTTTTGTATAAATAAGAATACCAGACCTTGTTGAAAATGATTCCTTTCAAGGCAGTATAAGGGAGAATATGCCAAATACCTTTGAGCTGGAATCAAGTGGAAGATTGATTGGTCTTAGGACCTAATATGCTCCAAGAAATCGAGCAAATGGTTAAATGAGTTAGGTTTAATTTGAAACAGGTTCAAGACATGTAGAAAATTTATGTTAATAAGAAAATGATTTCCAAAGAATTCCAAGTGGGATATCAAGTATATCTAAAAGTGAAAACAAAAATAATTTCTTTAAAACTGTGAACTTCCCAAAATTAGCTCCATGATACTATGGACGGTTTGAAATCCTGGCTAGATTTGGCATAGTTTCATATCTGTTTTATTTACTTACTCATATTAGAGCTCACAATGTGTCTCATGTTTCTTTGTTAAAAAAATATACACCCAATCCTAATCATGTTGTACATCGGCATGTGATGCAGTTCAAACCAGAAGGAGAGTTCATAGTTTAACCTATGTGAATTGTGGATATAAGAGATATAACTCTTCAAAAATGAACTATTCACCAAGTAAAGGTACGATAGAACCATTTTGAGTCGGAAGATACCACTTTGGGAGTTATAATAATAAATCAAAGAAGCCTTTCTAGTAATGTTCCAAAGAAGAACGAAATAAAATTACACCAAGGAAAGTGTCCCTATTAGTGGGGAGAAATGTAATGTAACTGATCACTATATTTTGTTTTTCTTAAAATAAAATGTTTTCTTTAAAAAAATAGTCACTTATTAGTTTAAAATTAAGGCTTATTAATATTTTGGACAAAGGTAAAATTTTGGGGAACCATGTGTGAATGTGGTTAGAGTATCTTGTAAATACATGTATTGTACATCTTGTTGGTTTTTCTAGAAATAATGATGATGAATGATGAATGGAATGATAATTATTTTTTATATACATATATAATTTGATCTGGAATATACCAAGGCCGCTCAGGGATATTTGGGTCTCGTATAGTAAAGAAGGAAAAAAAATGGTTAAGGACAAGATCGCTTACCTGAAGAAAAGGGGAAATTTAACTGAAAAAAAAAAATGGCTGCAGAAAAATGTTAGGTTGAGGTTAATGGTCAGAGACAAATTTTTCTAAACGAAAAAGGGTAGGCAGTTGAAAAAGGCTACTATTGGAGAAAAATATAGTAACAAACTAACACCAACAGATAAAATACATGTGAGCCCTTATGCAAGGTAGTACAGACTATCTAGGAAATATTGTTATTTCATGTCTACAAGAATACTGTGAATCTAACTTGTCTTAAGGGACATATTCCTAAGGCTAGATAGCTTCTCAACTATATAATGATCATGATTCATTTGGAGTCCTTGGTATTTTCCTTGAAACTTCCTTAAGATAAGCTCTTAAACCTTAATGTATCAGATCGAATGTTAATTGGTAAAGGAAAAATTATAGTTTTGTGTAGCAAGATTAGATGTGGTATGCATGCAATTTTCTAAATGAAGGTCACAGATGCATAGATTTGAAGAGTTGGATGAAATGTACTATTTCTTTACTATGATAAATAGAGAAAGAGAAATATTCTACTTTTCTGGAAAACACAAACAAATTTGATACTTCCACAGATAAGGAAAGAAAGTAGAGTACCATGTACTAGAATAGAGTGTTGGTTCTAATTTTAATTCTTTGTTATAAAAAATGTAGTTATGTAGGAAGAAATTGATGAATGGTTCACAATTAAAGGACAAAAATTGGAAGTTTTCAACATTTATCTAGACACATAACAAACAAGTTACTGAGTGCAATATTAGTTTATAGTTGTTTTGGGTTTTTTGTTTTGTTTTTATAATGGGTTAGGGCTCACAGACATGTAATTAAACACGTCAACCTATCTGAATCTAAAAATTAAGGAAGTTACAAGTAGCTACTGGGAATAAGAAAAGAAAAAGAAACAAAAACCCAATTTTCTTAAAACAAATAATGAGAATGCATTAACACTAACTAAATGTAGGAGTAAACAATGACTAATGAACCAAAGGAAATAATTATTCCTGAGATGCAAATAAAAACTATAAGTGATGATTATTTGTACCTTAAAGAAGAAATAGGTTCAAGAGTAACTAGTCACCCATAGGTTCCATTAGGAGCAAGAAAAAAATTAAATTAAAATTGAGAAACACTATCAAGGGAATTATACTTTTCGTCATTATATACACAAATAATCAGAAGAAAAGAAAGAATGTATAGAGTTCGTTTAATCAAATAAACTATATTTTAGTGAAAAATATTTTTGTGTCTCTTCCAAAGGGGAGGCATAGTAATAAGAGTCCTTTACAAGAAAAAAAAAGTGAAATTCCAAAGCCATTGTGTGAAGCCTCAAGATTGACTCAATTTTGACACCCCATTTCACTATATTTCCTTTTTTCTGACAACACCATAAGCTCAAACAAGTGTTGAAATGCAAATTTTGACTTGGTAAGGTAGCCTAATGATCTATTTTTCATATTTGCAATTGTTCCTTATTATTAGAATGATATTTGTATTTAGCTACAGAATTAATGCAATTTTGAAGCCAAACTTTGTTTATGTAGCCACCGCCATGGTTCGACGGGTTCTAAGGTATTAATGGAGCAACGAAATATATGGGTAGTTGAAAAATCATCTGGTCATGGACATTATCTTATTCATCCGTCTAGACTCAAGCAAGAAATTTCCAAATAACACAGTCAAAGGAATGGTCAACCGAGAACTGGAACAACCGAAGGATGTCTGAGCTTCATGATTTTCTCTTGTACGTAGAAAATCATGTAGTAGAGAAACTCTAATTTCCGTTCAGAGTTATAGATAAAATTTTCTTTGTCTTAGAAGGCATAAAAGCCTTAAAAAATTTAATGCCGTGATTTTATAAATAGCAATCTAAGTAGTTTTTTAAAGGATGTGAATGATTGCGAGATTTTGACATCTTTTAAAACTCTATTTTTATCCCGTAATCGAATGAAGAAGTGTTCCATAATTCTAATGTGAAGTTTGTAAGGAGTGGATTCAAGCAATCTGTTGTGGAGGGCCCCTACAACAGAAAAGGTTTTCATTTCATTTTCATTATTTAATTGTCATTGCATAGCTTAAATTTTTATGCGTTTAGAGTGTGTCATAGTATAGATTCATGCTTTGTTTTCAGTCTTATTTCCATTGCAATTATTTCTAGATTTATGATTGTTATTTCATTTACTGCTATCATTATCTCTATAATATTGTCATGTGAATGCTTTTTTTTCATAGATTTAATTCTTAGATGGTTAAAACACGGAGGCAGTTTATCATAGATCAGTTCATTACCTCTTCATGCAGTAGAAGTTTATCATAGATCAGTTTATCATTGATCATTTCATTTCCTCTTCATGTAGTAGAAGTTTATCATAGATCAGATCTTATGAGATACGTTTTAGAATATTTCTCTTTTCAGTTTTAGATCAATTTGTCTTATGATCTCAATTAAGTTTTATTTCATATAGAATGATTTCTTTTATCACCATAAAATAGTTTTTAGTAATTATTTAGGATAATTTTCATTCACATTAAATTTTCAAAAAGACATAAAAATTAGAATTTCTTTTTTGTTTTAGAATTTTAGTTCTTTTCATAATCAATCCTTAGCTACTAACAATATTTCTCATTTGAATTTCTAGGACTTAGTTAAGTTTGGGTTTAGTTTATTTTTCATAATTTAGTGTTCTAAATTCATTCAAGAATATTTGCAATAAATTTTTTTCAAAAACAACTTTCACATATCACCAAATAAATTAAGTAAAGGAGGATTCTACCATATATAGTGCATTTTGACTTCATGAGGTTACCTACTCTAGTCGATAATTTTTTACAGAAATTTAAGATAATTATATTCACTAAAAAAATTGGCACAGTTTCCGGGGAAGTGTAATTAGGAGCCTTATTTTTTAATCCATTAAAAAACAAAAAAACAAAAACACAAAAAAAAAATATAAAAATGACTTGCGTAGAGAAAGAGATTCTAGAGGTAGATTCGTAGCTAGAGGTAGAAGTTTGATTCCAATAACACCACTCACCCCATTAAGACCTCGTACTGTCACACCACCCACCCAACCCCGCATACCATTTTTAGCATGTAGACATAGTCTTCCTGAGGTATTAAGATAAGAAATTCAACATATAGATTCACCAACTTCATCAACTGAAGCAGTTGGGGAAGAGAAAGATCTCACATTCCCAACAGACGGAGTACTCTTTCTATCCTCTATTGGAGAACAAATTTTAGCCCAAGAGCTAGAAATTCCCAGTGAAGAGTAAAAAAAAGGAGAAATTGTTTAATATACCATTGATAGAAGAACCATAAGAATTAGAAAAGGAACTAACAATTCCAAACATAGAATCCTATATCAGTTATAAATAATCTACAATGGCCGGATAAGGGGAAGGAGATGTCAGCAACATGAATGGTAAATAATTAAGACTAGGAGGAGGTGGACCTATGATTGGAGGTGGAGGTAGAGGTAGAGGAAGATATGGACGAAGAGGAAGAGGTGAAGGTGGATGAGGTAGGGTAGAAGACAGAGGAGAAGACAAAGGTAGAATAGATTGAGATCCAGCTGGATTTCCCATACTAGATGAAGATACTACTTCCACAATGAAAAATATCTCACCCTCTGTCCTTCCTAGTTTCCATGGAATAAGAAGTCAAGATCCTGAAACATTTCTTTTTGAATTAGAAGTTTTATGTAGATCATATGACTACTAACTTGATTCTCAAAAATTGAAATTGTTTCCAACAACTCTTAAGGATGCAACATTAAAATGGTTTATGCCTTAATAACACATTCTATTAGAACATCAGAGGACATGAAGAGTGCATTATTACAAAGATACAAGGAATATTTCACATCTCATAATCGAAAATATGAAGTTTTTAAGATGATGCAAAGAGAGGATGAAAACTTTGAGGATTTAATTGAAAGATTTAGTTATAATCTAAAGAGGGCTAAGACGGAAAATCTGGATGAAGACACCTTAAAGCTATCTTGTTGAAATCCATTATATATGAATGGATATATATCCTTCACATGATGAGAAAAGGAGACATTTCTGAACTATCACTACCTGAAATTTCTGAATTATGCATACATATTTCAAGAGGTAAGTCAAGAATTGGGAAGAATTCAAGAGATCTTGTTATCTCTGTAATCATTAAATCTGCAGCTGGAATAGAAAGTATGGCTGAAATAGGAAGATTATTGATGAATTTAAAATAGATATTTTAGGGAGTCTTAGTGAAAAAATAAACACCTTGAAATTACAAAACAAGCAAAGAGATGAAAGTGATGCCTTATCTATCTTTTGTCCCAAGTGTAGAAAGAAAAATTCCTTAAGAGAATGCCCTCTCAACTTAAAAATCATAGAAACCTATGTCATATGTACAAAAATTCATGAAACAAAGAAGTGTCCTTCCATTCCAGGTCTTATAGCTGTCTACCAAGAGGAAATCGTTCCAAATCAGGTTGATCCTCTTTGATTCATTCCTAGAAGACCATGGAAAGGATCCAAAACTCATGGTTTCAATGGACAAATGTATACCCAGTCCCCACAAAATAACTAGACAACGTCAATTTCATGGCAATAGCCTTGGTCTCAACCCCAACCTTGGACACAAGGATGGAAAAATACTTATGGTAGATACTCTCAATATCACCAGTATTGACAACCTTATCCAAAATTTCCACCACAACATTTTCTCAGGCCAGTCAACAACCTCAACCTAAATTTTAAAATCAAAATCCAAAACTTTCATTACCATTTCCACAAAGGCCAAACCAACTAGCTTCTCAATCACTTCGAAACCCAAAAAATAAAAATGCACAACTTTTTCACAACATGGAGGGACAAAATTTTCGAACCTATATGATAACTTCACTATATATTAATAATATTCAACTTAGATCTAATATAATATTAGAAAAGAAATTATCTTCTGTTGTTATTGAGGAAAGAGAAAAATATGATCATTCTGATGAAGAGATATCTCTTCGTCAAAATGAAAATATTTAAAAGAAAAATAATCATTCTTAAGGAGAGAAATATCTTCATCAAAACAAAAATATCCAAAACCAAACTCATGATACTTCAGTAAACTCAACTCCCATCATGGAACAACCTTGATTTTCTATAAAAAAACCTCCTTTCCTTTAAATATTACAAATTGATAAAGGAGTAGAAAAAAAAATCATGTTGATTGATTATGATATGTTATATGTACTAAAGAATGTATGTATAAAAATCCTTTTGCTACAAGCCATCAAAGAAATTCTAATATGTTGGAGTGGGATCCCATATGACCACAATTTTGGTATACATATAGTATTTTTGTAAGTTGTAAGTTGTGTGCACAAGTCAAGGCGCTATGGGGCAGGTCAAAGCCCCTTGGTAAGTTGTAATGGGCAAAAGGGTAGAAACTTTGGGTCGCAAACCACAATTTTAATACCTTAGATGAGCGCAGGCTAAAAATATAAATAGAACTATAGATCGAGTCGAAGACAGTAGTAGTGAAGTTTGAAGTAAGTTTTGGTATGATATTCTAAGTTCTTAAGTGATTTTTTCTCGGTTTAGAAGGCTCCTACTGGCTGTTTGCATGTATACCTTAGTCCTATTGTGTGCAGACCCTACTCATTGTGTTTGTGAGTGGAACTAAAGTATTGTATGGATATTATGAACTATGAATGAATAAAGAAGTGTTTCAGATAGTTCTGAGTATCAAATGCATATGTGTTTCGCTTTATGATCTATTTATGTGTATTATTTCTCTTTACTGCATTATCTGTGTTGGATCAGTTGCGTAATTGTTTTATGCCTTATATGAAAGTTGAATGCATACATATGTTACTATACTATCTCAATATCATGTTTCTAAGGCTATTGAAAGGATCAAAAAGCCTTATCTCGTGCGTGAATAGGATAACCTGCGTAAACTGACCTAGATTTGCATGGTTAGGGTTTTGGGTTAGGGTTTTTGTTGCAAACGTCAGACCGCTATTACTATAGGATCTCAGGGCACCCACATTATTAATTCTCTCTCAAGGCATGGAATCCTGGTTTCACCACCCCCCCATACTACTTCCGGTGATGATTTTACTAGCGAAAGTATGTCACTGCCGATAGGGCCAGTAGTAAGAGGGTTTTGTTGGTTAACCTTAACTTCGAAATTGGGTCAGGACTGCCTCAAGCCAAAAAATCATTCTGTTTCTAGGACTGGGATAATTTGAGAGAGAAATTGGGTGATGTGGTAGCCCTCAAAAGCTTGAATTAGAGGACGTGTTTGATAAGAAAATTCAGGAATATTCCATGTAGGAGAACAGAAGTAAGAAGTTCTCTACTGAAGTTTGGAAACATAAGTATATTTTTACCAAGGTTCATGAGATTTTATTTTTGAGTTTTGCAAAATAATTACAGGAGTGGTTATCAAGGTTAGATGAATTTCAAACCTCCTGGAAGGACGATAAGGTCAGTCAGTGGAGACCTGAGTTGATCCAACAGTTACAACAGATTGAAAACTCTATCACTCGTAATGTATATCATTGGGTTGATAGAATTTTGGTAGGGTTTGTAACAAAATTTGTAGTAGATAAGTTTGTGTCATATTCTGAGGCTGAAACAAGGTTCTTCAAGGGAGAGAAAGGGAACTTCATATGCTCCCTACCCTTGCTAATTAAGATTCTATTGTGTGAAAATGGTGTTTTGATGCAGGGGCATTAGGCTCAAGACAACCTTTGTACATAAATAAATATAAAGGGGGGTCTCATGTTTTATTTCCCCTATGAAATTATCCATATTTGAGTTAATTTTAGTTAATTTTTCGAGGAAAATGTAACTACCTGAATGATTAGTTAGCATAGGAAGAGATAGTCCCTCTCTGTCTGTCAGAGGGTTGGGATAAAATTAGGACTGTAGGAATTGCATAGTTTTATTGAGCGTTGAGGGAATATGAAACAATTTCTGTTAATTATTTAAATAAGTCTCTGTAGAGAGACCTGATAGAGAACTGCATAGACTTCACAGAACTGTATAGGAGCCAGAGCAGAGGAGAAGAGAAAATTTATCGAAGATCTGGCTAGCTAAAAGCTTGTAAGTAAATCCACTGCATGAATGAGGAATTGTTACAGTATTTCTGTGTAATTGTCGAGTTCAACCTGTCAAATATATGTATGTGGCCTCGATGAGGTGTGGTTGACTTTTAATTAAATAAGCATGAAAAATCTAAGTGGTAGAACCCGTGTTAAGAGCCTAGGACAATATACTGTGTCAATGAGCGATTGTGTGACAATTCCATGGTGAGGAATCATATATATAACTAAATTCTGCGTGTTAAGTTGGTTTTAATTGGGTATCACTCCCTACGTGAAACAGTTTCTCTTATTGTCCGAAGGAAATTGAATTCAAGATTTATGTGTATTGAGTAAGATCCGTAGTCATTGTGTGACTCGATCTGTGACAAGGGCTGATAGGAGTTCAACATATGTATCCTAGAATTAATTGATTGAATAATGAGACCGAGTTGTAAAATGGGGAGCAATCACATATTCCAGGCATATGTGTAGAGGCTGAGAAATTGAGGTGAGTCTCGATTATTGCGAGAGAGAATTCACTTACAAGGTTGATGCATCGATTCAGGATGAATCGATGCTTCTAAACCCGGATCATCCTACTCAAGGTGGGAAGTTTCACCATATAATAGAGGGACTATTCGATTAGGCATTAAGCCTGTAAGGAGGTTTAGGACGGAGTTCATTCCAGAAGGAGGCAGTGTGCCTATGCGATGGGAAGCCCTTGACATGGTTGAAGAACCGTACTTTTGCAAGAGAATGTGTGGACAGAAGCGCACAGTCCCTAACTAAAGAGTGGATTGAGATATTTGTGCTGGCTTGGGATAGCCGTGAAACTTGACCGGGATCTCCATAACACAGTCAAAATAGAGAATAACTCATGAGGAGCATAATAAAAGAAAGGAACGAAATCGTGATTGATGGTGAATGACCGGAACTATGAGCATAACAGTGGAGGCAGTTTACAAGAACAAACACAGTGGTATCATGTGAGCAAAGGGGTGGAAATATGTTTTCAAAAAAATAATGTGATATTGGCCTCTGAAAAACACGTGTCCTCGAGCGGTTTTCAAAAACCGCAGATGTCGCGTTTTTTTGGACGTTAAAGTTCGGAGGAAAAAAAATGTGAAACTCTACTACACCCATTGGATCATCGATCGCAACGCGATAGCTTGTGGTCTGTTGATCCCATCGGTACTTGAAGCAAGGTAAGTTCAACCACAGTGGGACCCTTTGTATGGTTGTCGTGTATTAATCCAACCAAGGTTTAATTAAATTTTAATGTGCGAAGTTGTTCGATGAAGTTCAACGAATGTTGATATATGCTATAGAGAGGGTGTGTTCTGTGATATAATTTTTTTATACACCTGGATGCCTTGGTATTAATACGAACTTAGGAGATGCACTATATTATGGGGTTAGCTTTACTTAAACTCTGGCTATATTAAATTATGCATCGAGAGTGTTATTGCGGTCATATGTGCAGGTGGCATAAGGGTTGAACCTTAGAAGCATAGAAGAGTTGAATACATGAAATCTTGTGACCGATACCTATATATTTATAAGGTGTGCTCGGGGTTTTAGACCGGGCCTTTTGTACCGTGTATAAGGGGGGGAGATTTCGATAGTAATTAGAGCGTTCTCATAATATAAGGTATATATGTATATATTGTCTATTCGCATTGGAATAAGAATACCACAAAGCATATTATATGTGTATTGAGGGTTTATGCCCTTTGAAGAAAAATCCCATAGCTAGAAGAGTTTTTTAGATTTAAATTTGGATTGGGTACAAAGGTGTGGGCCGGTGCTTTTTTCAAGCAGATTTGATTTAACATCTCACATCTCAGATTTGAGATGTTAAATATTTCAGATTTATTTGGTTAATTTCCAGCTCAGAATTTAGAACATGTTGACTTGGCCCAGATTGTGAAATTGATTGGGCAATAAAATTTTGAAAAACCGGGACTGTGGGTTTTACCCCCATCATAGTGGTATCAGAGCTTGAATTGAATTAGCTCTTTGAAAAGTTTATTTTGAAATGCACATGTACTAAACAATGAGAAAGTTGGGTTTTAAATCTGTTTAATAGAATTGCAGATTTGATTGAGTATGCAGTGAAGGTCTCTAGATGTGCAGAATCTGGAGTTGAAGAAAAGGAGTCTTGAAGATTGTAGCAGATAGAGATGTAGTGCAGGTGAAAGGAAAATCAAGATCATTCAGGGATCTTGAGAGGTAAGATTATGAGCCTTATTCAAAATCTGGTTGGAAGGTATTGTTTGCAGATTTCAGAGTGCAAGTAACTGAGGAAGAAATATCATCAAGAAACAGATCACAAGATTGAAAGCAGTGATAGAAGAATCCAACAAGGGATTTTGAGTGAAGAAAGAGCGTGGAAGAACCTAGAAGATTCCCAGCAGAGGTCAGGAAAAGGAAGCACAGAGGTGTTCTTGAGAGAAGTTGCAGAGTGAAGCCTAGAGAGTAGAAGAGGGTGCTCATAAGGTTCCAGCAGATAGGGGACCAGTACTTGCCAAAAGCCGGATTTAGAGGAAGGGATTGGTGAGGTAAGTTACAGCAAGAGAGCTTGTTGTTGTAGAGGCTTAGTGCAGATTTCAAGTGAATAACTCATGGAAGAGAGAATGGCTACTGATAGCCACATTAGAGATTGCAGAGGTTCTGAGAGAGGCCATAGCAGATAAGTGAGGGAAGATGCCAAAGAAAATGGCATAAGGAAGAGACTCACTGATGAAGATTATTGGGAAGAAATAGCTGAGATCAATAAGTAGCTTATTGAACTTGAGAGGATGATAGAGGAAAAATAGAGAGGTTGTTGGCTCATGAAGAAAAAGGTAAAGTGGCAGACGCCACAAAGGAAGAAGGAGCAGATGATAATTGCTCAACAGGAAGAAGAAATGCTCAGAATGATTGAGTATTTGGGGAAGAACTTGGAGACTAAAGCTTCAAGTTAGATTAGAGGGTCAAAGAGCCTTACATCTGACCTATTTTGTATGTTTGCAGGAAAGCCATGTGGAGATGAGCAACCTGTTGATGTTTCCACTGAGAAGGAAAATGGATAAGGTACATGTTTTGAGGATGTCCATGCATAGTTGGAGAAAGATTGTGCTTTCCAACATATTGGAAGCAGAATAGCTTTAGTTTATGATATTGGCCAGAAGCTGGAGGTTGAAAAAATTGAATAAATTGAAGAAGAGAAGACTATTGAAGAATCTATGAAGCATATGGAAGACTTGGGACAATAAGAAGAGTTGATGATTGATTCATCAATTGAGACCATGAGGTCTTATGGTTTTAAAACTAACAAGTTGTGTATGAGTGCAGGTGTTGATGAAGGCAGTTCATATGATGGAACTGTGACAAATGAAGCTGATTGTTGCCAAGCAAGATATGATGAGTATCTTCCAGATGAAGATCAGATTGTGTTATTATAGCAAAGGGAATTCATTAATTCCTTGTTTAATGAAAGAGATTATTTCAAAGGGGTTGTGTTTTATGATGATGATAAATTTTTCATTAATGTTGATAATGAAAAACTACTTTTGTTAAATGGCCAAATGAAGAGATGGGAAATCAGAATCCTATTCTAATGAAGGCTGAGGAGATAGTGATAATAGAAGATAGTAAAGATTGTGAAGATGTTTTCTCAGAGGAGATTCTAGGATTGTGGCATTATAAGAGGACAGAAATACAGAGGGAAGGAGTTCAGATGGTAAGGACAGAGATGACTGGGGATGAGAGAGTTCATTTTTATGAACTAGAGCAGAAGGACATCCTTGAAGAGGATGGTGCAGAGGAGAGGCTAACTGACAGTCTCAAGAATTGTTTGAAGCGTTGGAATCAACATACTGATGTGCTGATGGAAAAGAAAAAAATTGTAGGACAACATACTGAGATGCTGACAGAAGAGTGAAAGGCTTTGAGGCCTTATGAATTTTGTTTTGACAATTGTTTGATGAATGAAGATCCTATTGATGATGGATTGATAGCATTGAGAAGTTCGTTGAAAAAAGAGGAAAGGAATTATGTGGGAGATTTTAGTCCATGGAATGGAGAAATTGAGTTGCAAGAGGTTATGATGAATCAACACGATTCTATACAAAGGAGGGAACCTCAATCTGAATATTGGGGATTGCAGCATGAGAAGATACAAAGGAATAAAGCCAGGAAAGATTTTCTAAGTCTTGGGAAAGACTTAGAACTGCAGAGAGAGGAATTTATGATTAATTCATCAATTAATACCATTGGGTCTTGTGAATTAAAATTTGACAAATTGATTGTGTTGACTGGCATGGCAGAAAACAATCCATCTTTTGGAGTTGTTTTGAAGGGTGATGGATTGTTGCAGAAGGAGGAAGGTGAGGCTGTCATGCCTCTTGTAAATGAACTTATTATTTCTGCAGATGACAAAGAAAAATAGTTGCTGTAGAATGAAGATGAGCAGCCGAAAGAAGATGAGTCAATCATGTCTCATGTGAAAATATTTGTTGCTATTAGTAGCAGAGAAGAATTGGCTTGTTCAAATAGCCAAGAGAAGGTTGAAGAGAAGGCTATATGGCAGAATTTTGGGGATGCTACAGCAGTGGAAAATCAGAGTTCTACTCTGACAAAAGATAAAAATGCAAAGCTGGAAGAGCTTGAAGTAATTCAAGATGAAGGAAGGTAATTGTTGAAGATTGCCCAGGAAGAAGAAGAACATGCTGAATTGGAATTACAGCATGCTGACAATGAGATACAAGCACAAAACAAGTGGCTAGAATTTTTACTGAAGACATTCAGAAAATAAGGTGAAATGGCAGAGAAACAACTGATTGAAGTGTTGCTAGAAGAAATGTTGGAGCAACAAACTGAAGTGTTGCCAAAAAAGGAGGAGCAAAAACAAAGATTGTATAAGTTTGATATTTTTTTATGACTGCAGGAACTGATGGAAGGACTAAGACATGTTTAGTCCAGAAGAATACAAGATATGAGGATGATGACTGGCAAATCGAATACCAGTCTGAAGATTTGCTGAAGACGGAGAGTAGAGAAATTGTCATAAATGACAATCAGGAAGAATTTTACTGTTGCAAAAAGCAAGAGGGCATGGATGATTGGGTGGTAGCTAGGGCAGCAGTAAGAACTGGAGAAGTAAAAAGGGCTATAGACATAACTGAAGCTCAACAATCTAGTAGGAACAGTATCCAGTAGTCAGAAGAAACATTACATCAAGAAATCGAAATTATAAGAAAATTGATGCAGAAGATGCCTCAGAAAAGGACAACAGTAAGGAAACAGGGAAGTAGCAGCAAAACAGAAAGAGGATACAAGAGTGCAGCTAGTGGAAGGCTGCAGCACAAAGTATGGAAACTGGGAAGAATACAAAAAGAGAACATTGCAACAGATGACTAGTTGCAGAACAAGGTGTGGGATCGAGGAAGATGAAGATGAAGGCACATGATAAGGAGATCATGAATTATTGTAACCTGGGGATTTTGATGCAGGGGCATAGGCTCAAGACAACCTTTGTACATAAATAAATATAAAGGGGGGTCTCATGTTTTATTTCCCCTATGAAATTATCCATAGTTGAGTTAATTTTAGTTAATTTGTGGAGGAAAATGTAACTGCCGGAATGATTAGTGGGCATAGGAAGAGACAATCCGTCTTTGTCTGTCAGAGGGTTAGGCTAAAATTAGGACTATAGGAATTGCAGAGTTTTATTGAGCGTTGATGGAATATGAAACAATTTATGTTAATTGTTTAAATAAGTCTCTGTAGAGAGACCCGATAGAGAACTGCATAAGCTGCACAAAACTGTAGAGGAGCCAGAGTAGAGGAGAAGGGCCAATTGATCAAAGATCTGGCCAGCTAAAACCTTGTAAGTAAATCCACTGCATGACTAAGGAATTGTTACAGTATTTCTGTGTAATTGTTGATTTCAACCTGTCGAATATATGTATGTGGCCTCGATGAGGTGTGGTTGAATTCGAATTAAATAAGCATGAAAATCTGAGTGGTGGAACCCGTGTTAAGAGCCCAGGACAATAGAATGTGTCAATGAGCGATTGTGTGACAATGCCGTGGTGGGGAATCATATATATAACTAAATTATGTGTGTTAAGTTGGTTTTAATTGGGTATCACTCCCTACGTGAAACGATTTCTCTTATTGTCTGAAGGCAATTGAATTCAGGATTTCTGTGTATTGAGTAAGATCCGTAGTCATTGTGTGACTAGTTCTGTGACAAGGGCTGATAGGAGTTCAACATATGTATCCTAGAATTATTCGATTGAATAATGAGACCGAGTTGTAAAATGGAGAGCAATCACGTGTTCCAGACATATGTGTAGAGGCTGAGAAATTGAGGTGAGTCTGGATTATTGCAAGAGAGAATTCACTTACAAGGCTGATGGATCAATTCAGGATGAATCGATGCTTCTAAACCCAGATCATCCTACTCAAGGTGGGCAGTTTCGCCATATAATAGAGGGACTGTTCGATTAGGCATTAAGCCTGCAAGGAGGTTCAGGACAGAGTTCATTCCAAAAGGAGGCAGTGTGCCTATGCGATGGGAAGCCCTTGACATGGTTGAAGAACCAGACTTGTGCAAGAGAATGTGCGGACGAAAGCGCACAGTCCCTAACTAAGAGTGGATTGAGCTATTTGTGCTGGCTTGGGATAGCCATGAAACTTGACTGGGATCTCCATAACATAGTCAAAACAGACGTTAACTCATGAGGAGAATAATAAAAGAAAGGAACGGAATCATGATTGATATTGAATGACCGGAACCGTGAGCATATTAGTGGAGGCGGTTTACAAGAGAAAACCCAGTGGCATTGCGCAAGCAAAGAGGTGGAAAGCTGTTTTCAAAAAAATAATGTGATATTCGCCTTTGACAAACACGTGTCCTCGAGCGGTTTTCGAAAACCGCGGATGTCGTTTTTTTTTGGACGTTAAAGTCCAGAGGAAAAAAAATGCGAAACTCCACTACGCCCATTGGATCATCGATCGCAACGGGATAGCTTGTGGTCTATTGATCCGTACTTGAAGCAAGGTAAGTTCAACGACAGTGGGACCCTTTGTATGGTTGTCGTGTATTAATCCAACCAAGGTTTAATTAAAGTTTAATGCGCAAAGTTGGTTGGCGAAGTTCAACAAATTTTGATATATGTTATGGAGAGGGTGTGTTCTGCGATATAATCATTTTATACACCTGGATGCCTTGGTATTTATCCGAACTTAGGAGATGCTCTATATTATGGGGTTGGCTTTACATAAAGTCTGGCTCTATTATATTATGCATCGAGAGTGTTATTGCAGTCATATGTGCGGGTGGCGTAAGGGTTGAACCTTAGAAGCGTAGAAGAGTTGAATACATAAAATCTTGTGACTGATACCTATATATTTACAAGGTGTGCTCAGGGTTTTAGACCGGGCCTTTTGTACTGTGTATAAGGGGGGGAGATTTCGATAGTAATTAGAGTGTTCTCATAATATAAGGTATATATTGTCTGTGCGCGTTGGAATAAGAATACCACAGAGCATATTATATGTGTATATATTATATGTGTATTGAGGGTTTATGCCTTTTGAAGGAAACTCCCACAGCTAGAAGAGTTTGTCAGATTTAAATTTGGATTGGGTAGAAAGGTGTGGGCCGGTGCTTTTTTCAAGAGGATTTGATTTAACATATCACATCTCAGATTTGAGATGTTAAAGATTTCAGATTTATTTTGTTAATTGCCAACTCAGAATTTAGAACATGTTGACTTGGCCTAGATTGTAAAATTGATTGGGCAATAAAATTTTGAAAACCTGAGACTGTGGGTTTTACCCCCATCATGTTTTGTGTAGTCACAGTGAGTGAACGACCCCAAATAAGCTGGAAAGAACTACTCGCATCGAAAAATAATACCAGGTTAACTATAAAGGGGAAAGATCTATATACAACCCTCTAAGAAATTCACCTAATAGTGATATAGAGAGCAGCGAGGCTAGACACATCATAGGTAGCCCTCCACCTACTCCACAGTCAAATTCATGCAAGGGTAAGTCATCTTCTACTCCACTTCCTCCACCACCAAGAGACGATATGGTTGCACCCATGAAGCTACCCACGTTCAAGGGTATGGGAGATGAATAAATGGAGAGGTTTTTGTTCGTTGCAAATGCACTATCGACTGTAAAAAATGTTAACACTAATTCTATCAAGAGAGCGCAACTAGCTATGGAATTTGAAGTTTGCGTGCTAGACTAGTTTATGGGATGTCTGACTCAACACGCTGACCCAAATGTTGCTCAGATCAAGGATGCTTTAAAGCAACAATTCAGAAAACTTAAGTCATACTTGCAGGGTGTAAGAGAGTTGAAACACATCAGACAAGAACCAACTGAATCTGTTTGGGAGGCAGATCAATGGCTTGAGCACACTATCAACGAAGGAGGATTTATCTATGATGAAAACCAGCATAAGGAATGGTTAATTTCCATGCTCTTACCACATTTGCACGGTCCAATGAACTAGAAGAAGATTGATTATCAGGGTGAAGCTCTGGAAGTTTTTATGAATTTGGAATCTGCACCTTGGGCTGATGATCAATTTGGCGCTCTACAAATCCAAATTGAGTTGGAGGCAATGCACTTGGAGATTCGGAACCTTTGCAAAGATAGGGGAAAGGAAGTTGGCATAGATTTATGGTGTGTACATTGTAAGTATTCGGGACACACAAAAGATCGGTGCACTTTATTCTCTGATTACATGCAAACAGGAGGGATAAATTCATTATGCCCTAAGGTTGCTTCAGGACCAAGTGGTTCTCCCCAACTATGTTGCGCTGATGTAAGGTAGCTAGATGGCATGACATGAACCACTGCCCTCTATTAGGAAGCTATGTGCAAGAACAAAAGCAACAATGGTGCAGATTTTTCTCTTCAGTTTTCCATGATGAGCACCACAACCACACATTCGAGATAATGATCATTGATGGAAAATGCAAAAATTTATAGAGAGCAGGCCAAGCCACCTTTGCCAGCATCCCCCTCTAGCTGTAGAGGATCTCCAACAAGAGGAAGGGGAGGAGGGAGAGGTGTAGGCACAGGTCGTGGATGCAGAAAATTAATTTTCTATATATGTGGAGATGTTGGACACTATGCGTGCAACTATTTGAACCCTGTGTGACACTCTTGCAGCTATTGCAGACAATTTGATCATGTTATTGAAGATTGTCCTGCTTTAACTGCTAGAATGTAGGAAAAGCAAAATAAGATGCCCATGCAGAACATACAATGGTTTAAAGTTGAGTTGCATGATGATGACCCAAGTGTAAACATAATCACATGCAGTGGCACTGCTATCGGAGGAGATGAGGCAAAAAAGGCTAATACAGAGCCATTGATTAGGAAGGCCTCTGAAAAGAAGGAAGGAATCAACCTGTAGAAGGAAAAGGAGACTTTTATTGAAGCCAAGAAGGATTTTTCTACTGCAAGTGCATCCACATCCAAGCCAATCATGGAATTAAAGAATGATGATGAAGTAAAACCCTTCCTGCAATCCTACATTAAGTTATTGCACAACAAGAAAGCAGTGGACGACCTTCAAGCCCTGATAGATAGATGTGCGAACAAGGAGTTGCCTCAAACTGAAACTAAGGCTGTGAATAAGATTTATAAGAATAATAAGAGAATCAGTCAAGAGATGCGAATGAACATGCAAATTGGAGAATATGAGATGGACCAGGTCATCTTGGACTTAGGGTCTGATGCAAATGTTCTACCTAAGAAGACCTAGTAGAAGATGTGTGATCCAAAGCTAGAAACATTGTTACTGATGAAATAGGTAACCACACTATTACCTACTTTTTTTTGGTAGCATAAAAAGCACCCGATTTTGAAAAGTGGTGATGCAAAATCACCCCTTTTTTTTGTGCACGTTTTTGACACTCCAATATTTTTATTTATGAAGTATGAATATTTTTTTAAAATGTTAGTGATTTTCATGCTAATTTTGAAACGCATTGATGCAGCATCAACTTTTTTTTTTTAGAGCGGTGATTTTCATGCTAATTTTGAAACGTATTGATGCAGAATCAACCTTTTTTTTTTTTGAGTGGTGATTTCATGTTGGTAATAAAACATAAAACTTAGATAAATAAATAAATAAATATATATATATATATATATATATATATATATATATATATAAACAATAAAAAAACCAATAAAAATGTAAAAAAAACAAAATTAACTCGTAAAAATAAAAAATTTAAACAAAAATAAATAAATAAAACAAAAAATATTCAAAAATTATATCAAAAGAAATGACAAAATTTGAAAAAAAAACACATAACTTAAAGAAAAAAAACAAAAAATTAACCAAAAAAACAAAAAATAAAAAAACATTAAAAACATTTTTTTCTAAGCTATTAAAAAAAACCATATAATTAAAAAAAAATTAAAATAGAAAATTTCAAAATAATTAAAATTACAAAATTAAAATCTAGATAAAAAAGAAAAAATACAAAAAAGAAAAAATTAAATTTAAAAATTTAAATTTAAAAAATAATAATAATAAGAAAAAAAAATACAAATTAAAAAAAAAAAAAAATTAAAATTGAAAAAGAAAATTAAAATAAAAGAATTAAAATAAAAAAACTATCATTAAAAAACAAGAAAAATGAAAAAAACGACATGGAAATAATTAAAAAACAAATATCCATAAATTTACTGTTTTTCTTTTAAATGAAACAATTTATAAATTTTAAAAATGAAAAACTAAATAAACTAAAAGATTAAAAAAAAAAATTAAATTAAAATTTAATAAATTTAATAAATAAATTTTAAATTTTAAAAAATAATTAATTTAAAATATTAAATTTAAAAACTAAATTTAAAAAAAAAAAAATTAAACAAATTAAATTTAAAATAAAAAATTTGAATTAAAAAAATTAATTTTTAATCTTTTGAAATTTAAAAAAAAAAAATTAAATAAAAAAAATATTAAAAAATATTAAAAATTAATTAAAAATCAAATTAAAAAAAATATATGAAAAATTAAAAAAAAAAAATTGTTATGAATTAAAAAATATTAAGAATTAAAAAAAAATGTTACGAATTAAAAAATATTAAAAATGAAAAAATATTAAAAATTAGAAAAAATTTAGAAAAAAACTAAATTTTTTTTTTTTTAAATGAAATTAGAAAAAAGATATATATTAAAAATTTTAAAAAATAATAAAAAAAAAGATTTTTTGATGGGTGGCACTGCCCGGGAATTGGCGTCCCGCTCAGGTAGCGGTGGAGGCCAGCCGCTGGGCGGGCGGGGAGGCTGCATGCAGCCCCGCGCCCACCCAGCTGCCTGCCTCTACCACCACCTCGGCGGGAGGCCGATTCCATGCAGCCTCCCTGCCCGCCCAGCGGCCAGCCTCCACCGCCACCTGGGCGGGACGACGATTTCCGGGAGGCGCCACCAATCAATTTTTTTATTATTTTTTTTAATTTGATTTTTTCTTTTTATTTTTTTTTTAAATTCAAAAAATTTAAAATTATTTTTTTTCTAATTTAATTTTTATATTTGAAATTTAATTTTCTTTAATATGTTTTGTTTTTTTTTTTTAATTTTATTCATTTTTTTGTTTTTAATTTTTTTTCTAAATTTTGTTAATAATTTTTATTAAATTTTGTATTTTTTTTATTTAATTGATTTTTTTTTCATATTTTTTTTATTATTAAATTTTATGTTTAGTTTTTTCATTTAGTTTTTTAAAATTTAATAAATGTTGTATATTTTTTTTAATTTATTTGAATTTAATATTTTTTTTTAATTTTTAATTTTTTTATTATTATTTTTTTAATTACATAAATTTTTTATAATTTTTTTATTTCAATTAAAATTGTGTATTTAAAATTAGATTTTCTTTTTTAATTAAACTTAATATTTTCAAATTAATTTGTTTTTTATTTTATTTTTTATTTAATATATCTTTTTTAATTTATTTTTTTCAATTTTTCATTTTTAATTGATTTTTAAAGTTTTTTAACTTTTTATTTTAACAATGTTTTTTTTTTTAATTATATTTAAAATTTATTTGTTTATTAATTTATTTATTAAAATTTAATAAATTTTTTTTTTTAATTTAATTTGTTATTTTAATATTAACATTTTTTTTAAAATTTAATAAAATATAATATATATATTTTTAATTTAAGTTCATATTCATATATATATATATATATATATATATATATATATATATATATATATATATATTAATTTCTTTCTTTTTTTAACTTGTTTTTTTTTTAATCTAATATTTTTATTTTGTTTTTATTTATTTTTTTATATTTTGAAATTTTAATCTTTAATTTTTTTTTAATTTTTTCTTAAATTTTAGGTTTTTTTTAATGTTTGAATTTTAAAAATTAAAAAATGTTATTTCTATTTTTAAAAATGTCAAAAATATGACACAATTTTATTTTTTTTGTTATTCCAGCATCAACTGGTTTTGTTTTGAGGGTGTTTTTTAAATCCTTTTTTCAAGAAACAATTTTTTTTTTAGCATAATTTTATAAAATGTTGAAATTTGTCCTTAAAAAAAAACCAAGTGCGTTCTGGAATACCCTTTTTTTTGTTTTTGGGGTGTTTTTTCATGTTTTTTTGAGTCTTTTTAGGCTAGAGTTCCCGTTTTGAGGTCAGGTTACCTATTTCATCGGTAACAGTGTTTAGAATGGTCCATCATTCAATTGTGCACAGCTAATTAGAAAAACGTCATTCCACTTGGAAGGCTCCCACATGTTCTGGTAGATATTGCCGGAGTAAAAGTATACACATATTTTAAAGTTATACAAATTGTGGATGATGCAGACCCTTACCTCGTGCTGCTAGGGTTGGATTGGGGCATCAATATGGGAGGTATCATCAACTTGAAGCGTAGAAGCATGATCTTTGAAAATGATGGTACGTAGGTAATAGTACCTCTGGATCCAGCAGAATGAGAAAGATGTACAGAACCAGTGTGTGAAGGAGATGATGTTGACCATATCTACAAGCTGACTATGTGGGATGAGGATTGGATTAACCCTACAGGTGATGGCATGCTGAATTAGGAAAAGGATAGTTTGTGCTTCTCAGATTCGGGTGCAGAAATGGAGAATTGGTAGAATCGGTTGCATGATGTCTCTACATTACGCTTTCTTAAGGTCAGTAAAAATTTCTGATGCATCTCCTAAGAGGTAAGGGAACTACCCTATTTTCATGGTTCTAGTTGTGTTGTATTGTTTTTAGAAAAGTTAGAAGAGTTTTTCCCAGAATAACGGAGGTTCTGGGCACTCGATGTGGCCATGCGCTTGACCCCAGGGTGTTGGTGGGATACGCAGAAAGGGAGCTTTAAGGATTGGGAGGAATTCAGTAAAATGATGAAGTTTCACTTCAAACCATCCGCTACCCCACCAACTGATCTCTTATATGGTCAAGGTGACCCATGCAAACACCTAGACATAAGGGTGGAGGTTTGGAATGAGAAGACCTAGAATGAATGCATTCATATGTTTGTCCATTCATTGGGACCAATACCTACTACATGATATTTGGAAACATAGCTACCCCAAGGAACTTTCCATTTGATTACAATGACTGACAAATCTTTATCAACCTTTAGCTTGGTCAGAGGTTTGGAAGATTTGGATGAGGCTCTGCAGGATATAGAAGCACTTGTCTTTAATGAGTCTAGGCTTCGAATAGAATGTGTTGCATTGGCATGGGAAGCATAGATGCAAGACATTGTGAACTGCAGGAATATGTCAGTAGAAGATAATGAGGAAGATCCAAGGAATATCATCATCCCCAAGTGTGAAGGGTAGTATGAACGAGAATGTGAAGTGGCAAGGCCCCTATTAGGGATCGTGGATGTAATTAGGCCTTTGAAGTTAAAATAAGTCAACATCAAGACGAAGGAGCAGCCCAAGTTGGCCAAGATAGCAGATTATTGGGACAATGCCACAATAGGGAAGGTTTAAGAGCTATTGACAAAATATCAGGATATGTTTCCCACAAATTTCTCAGAGGTCAAGGGAATTGTAGGAGATTTGGGAGTGATGAAGATCACTCTGAAACTAGATGCGCAGCCTATCAAGCAGTGGCCATACCGATTAAATCCCAACTATAAGTAGAAATTGAAATAGGAATTAGAAAATATTGTTGCTTCATACATCATTGAGCCCGTGGAACAGTCTGATTGGGTGAGCCCCATGGTTGTTCAAGAGAAAAAGAGCAAGGGAGAGATAAGGATTTCTGTAGATCTGTGCAAGCTAAACGATGCATGTCTGCATGATCCCTTCCCTACTCCATTTTCAGATGAGATCTTGGATAATGTTGGAGGACAAGAGGCTTACTCCTTTATTGATGGATTTTCAGGGTAACATTAGATGATAATTGCACCAGTAGATCGAAGGAAGACCACCTTTGTAACATAATGGGGGTCTTTCCAATACATTGTTATGCCTTTTGGATTGAAAAATGCACCACCTATATTCTTGTGCATATTAGTTTCCGTGTTCAAATAATTCATGCACAAGTTCTTGGAGGTATATTCTGATGACTGGACTATGTATGGGTTGGTAAAGAAGCATGTGTGCACCCTACGCATGATGCTTGACACTTGTAGGAAGCACCAAATTTCTCTTAACTTGAAAAAATGTATATTCTGTATTCCTTTTGGCATCTTGTTGGGCCACATTGTGTGTCAGCAAGGATTAATGGTAGATATAGCCAAGATTGCAGTTATTATCAAACTAGAAGTCCCTACTAATGAAAAATAGCTGCGCTCCATTCTGGGACACACTAGATATTACAAAAAATTCATTCAGGGCTATTCTTTGATCACTGCACCTATGGAGAAATTATTGAAGAAGGATGTGTCTTTTTTTTGGGATGAGGAGGGTCAAAAGAGCTTTGAGATATTGAAGGAGAAAATTGTTACTGTGCTTATTATGATATTCCCCAATTGGTCTAAGGTATTCCATGTACATGTTGATGCATCCAGTATAACACTTAGAGATTTTTTAACACCGCTAGGAGTGGGAAGCTCTCTAGCGTAGAGCGAAACTACTCAATGACAGAAAGGGAAGGGATAGCCATGGTCTATGCTCTGCAGAAGTATAGGCACTACCTACTAGGAGGGAACTTTAAGATATTTACTGACCACTCTGTTTTGAAATACCTGGTCAACAAGCCTATTTTGGGGGGGAATATTTGTAGATGGTTGTTGCTCTTTTAGGAGTATGACTTTGAAATCATTGTGAAGCCAGGTAGATTGAATGCTGGAATAGATCACCTGTCACGCATTAAGAATGGGGAGGAACCAACTAGTCTGGAAGAAGGATTACCTGATGTGCATCTATTTGCTGTTAAGGTGGTTGATGAACACTTTGTTGATATTATTCACTTTCTGACCACTAGAACTGTGCCTACTGAAAATTTGGTGCAGAAAAAGTAGGAGTTAGTGTCGCTCGCAGCTGATTTTACACTCATTGTTCGTAAATTATAAAATTTGGGACCAGATGAAGTCTTAAGAAGGTATGTATTAGAACATGACAGACATGACATGTTGGTTGAGGCTCATGGAGAAGTGGCAGGAGGCCATTATACAGGGAGGCTACTATGCAGAAGTTGTTATGTGGTGGGTTATGGTGGCCCAGAATACACAGCGAGGCACATGCATATTACTGAGCTTATGATGCATGGCAGAGAACGGGGAAGCCTTCGCGCAGAGATAAAATTCCCCTACAGAAAAAAATGGCCTGGTAGGCTTTTGATAAATGGGCTATAGATTTTGTGGGACCTATTAACCCACCAGGAAATAAGACAAGCGTGCTACATTTTCATTTGCACAAATTATGTAACCAGATGGGCAAAGGCTAAGCTAGTCGGGGATTGTACCGCATAAACTTCTACACACTTTATTTTAAAATATCTTGAATGGATTTTGGTGTCCGAAGATATTGATGAGTAATAGGGGTACAAATTTTTTTAATGAAACCATTGAAGCTTTAAAAGAGGAATTTCAGATCCATCATCAAAAGAGTACTCTATACCACCCTCAGGAAAATGGTGTAGTAGAATATTTTATCAAAATCTTGGAGAATGCACTCAAAAATATTTGTAATGAAAATCATAATGATTGGGACGTGCGCATCCCTTCGGAGTTATGGGCTTATAGGACGACATGCAAGAAATTGACCATGAAAACACCTTTCAGGATGGTCTATGGATAAGAAGTAATCATGCCAATGGAATATATTGTCCCAAGCCTGCGCATCACAACGTTCACTGATATGGCTGATCCATATATCATGGAGGAAATTTTAGCGCAATTGGTTTGCTTAGAAGAGGATCGGTTCATTGCTAATTTTCATCAACAAGCGCAAAAGGTGGGTGAAAAGGCCTAGCATTATAGACACATTCGGCAAAAGAAATTTAAAGAAGAATATTTGGTTTTGATGTACGAAAGTGAGCTTGTACGCCAACCAGGAAAGTTCAGGAAAAATTGGTTGGGGAAATATATTTTGAAGGATATTACTAATGGAGGAGCGATGCACTTGGCCACATTGCGTGGAAAAATTCTTCCCGAGTATTTCAAGGGAAGCCAAGTGAAGCCATATAGGGATAATCCTGCACCTACCAAAGGACCATATGGCTGGAGAATGGTAATCCACTTGTCTGTGTCTTTTGCAAAGGAAAGGCATAGAGAGGTGTGATAGGAGCGCAGAGGTGGTGTGTAGTAGCAGAAAATAACCATTGGAATAGTAAAACTAGGTGAAGAAGTGACTTTACTGTTAAAGGGAGTGAGTTTTATGCATTTAATGAGGCAATATAATGGGATTTTTTACTATGAGGATAAGATGCATTCAATGCACATCCGACCGTTTTTACCTTGGATCGCCTATAAAAGGAGGGGCACAGGTCATATTATGTTCCTTTTATTTCTAAGTTTATTGCACCTTGAATCTGTCTGTGAATTGCGCCATATATCCATCTCTGAGAACTGTATTTTTGGTTGTGATACTCCTAAATCCGACATAAGCAACCAAAAATTAATATTTAGACCAAGAATGATGGCCACGAACCCAAAGAGCGCACCCTCTGAAGAGAAATTCATGCCGCTCACAATGTCCACAAAGCCAGGATCAGGTGATGTTCATGAAGTAGTACCGGAAGTTCAAGAATTCATATCCACGCCGGCTAAAGGGAAGGGAAAGATGATCAAGGGGTCATCCTCCAAGCCGCATAAATCCCCTAGAAACGTCACATCTCCACGACTAGCCACAAAGGATAGGTCTCCTATGGGTGAACCCACGAAACAACCCATGAGTTGAACTAAGGAGGCCATATTTTTAGAGAAAATTTCATGGTGGTCGAAGTATCTCAAGCCACATACCCTCTGTGTGAATTCCCAAGGATGTATACGTGGTGTAGGACTACCGACAGACACCGTTAATCCTCTAGGTCATCCCTATGAATAGAGATATGTTTGGAAAGATCACGCTCATCAAATTTGATGACTATGATGTAGCGAACAAGGAGACGTTCCCGGAGTTAGCTCCTGAATACTAACTGGAGCATGTGTTGTATGATGATTTGGTGAAAGTCGAAGCTATGCCATGGGCTCGTGGGCTGAGCAATGTACAAAAATTTGTTGAGGATTCCCCACATTGGGAGGTATGTTATTATGACTGTTTCCATGCGCCAGCTACTGGCACTAATGCATGATGGGTCATTGTGGATCCAAGGATGAATTATGATTGACGCTGCACTAATCCACTGGATCATCGGCCTGCCCAAAAAGGGGCCCTCCCCTATGGCCCAGTATGGGAAAAATCAGGAGCTAAAGGTAGTTGCGAATGTTAAAAATGGCTACAAGGTGGGGAGGGACACCAGGGGGTTCCTGGTGCAGCATATCGAGGACACAGCGGTGTGCTTTGGCACCTTAGTCCTTGGCTATAAGATGATGCACAAGTGTTTCCCTAAGAAATTCCCTATGCATGTAATTGTGCTAGTAGGATAATGTGAGAAGGGGGTTAGCTAGAACTAGTCCCAATACCTTTTCCAGGAGTTTTTGGAGAACATGCGCGAGGCACAAGAAGAGGTCAAGAAATTTTGTTGCTCTTGGTTATTACTTTTGATTCTTTTGGTGGCATGGGAGACACGAAAGGGTGTATTCCTCCTAGAAGTGGAGCCTGATTTATGCGAAGGGGCTCGCTATGTAAATCTATGGGATACGACAGACCCTAAAAGGGTGAAGGAGAATAAAATTTTATGGGTTTTATTTGAAGGAACGATGGCAGCACACATACACTCATGACTCAGATTGTCCCCAGCGGTGTACAAGAAATACTGACATATTGCATAATTCTAAGAAACCATGCACCATGTGTATATATAGGCACGCAAAGAGCCTAGTCTGCTGCATGGAAGGTGGGGCTCAGCTCCACCCAGCCCGTCACAGCTTCCACATTCGAAAAAGAGGCAACACCGGTAAGAAAATAAAAAGAAGCAGAGTAGCACATTGAAAAATATACAGAGATGAGCATCAAAAAGGAAGATGAAAAAGATATTGAGAAAGAAGTATAGAAAGACACTAAGAAAGATCCTGAAGGTGAGGCCGAGGTAGACTTTGGAGGCATAGATGTTCTGGATGGCACAGGAGGTGAGTCTCTGAGAGGAACTAAGTGTGGCATAGAAACCTCCAAAGGTGTGCGCAAGAAGAGGAAAGACTCGAAGGATGAAGGGGCCGGAGATGTCACCGAGATGGTGGAGGACTTGAATAAGATCACCGATGTCATAGCATCAGCCTTCAAAGATAGGCAGACAACCATGGAAAAGTAATACAAGGTGGTTTTAGAAGCATTACAGTTGGGGTTGTAGGTGTTGCAGTTAAATACTGAGAATCAAGTGAGTTGGCCTACAAGGATGATCATCAACACAACAAAGAACAGGATCTGTCGCTTCTCGGGTGTAGCAGTCACTGTCAAACAGCCTCAGTTGCACGCGGAGGTGCAGACCTGCCCAAAATTTGGGATAGATTTGTCCATGCTTCCGAGTGGAAATATGGATGAGATTCAGCCTATTATGATGGACGATTTACAGTGTAGGGAGGCACTCATGCAGTAGCATCTAAGTGAAGCTGAGCAGCAAATCACTCCAAAGACTCAAGAATCCCTCTAGGACTAGACAACACCGTAGGCCATAGTAGCATAAAGGTGAATTGGAGCACTTGATCGATCGATTGTGTGGTGACCTTCCATAGGTGGCCATCCTTGCTGCTACTGCGCCAAAGGTTAAAATAAAAATTTTGGTAGCAGCGTTGAAAGCCTCTAGAATAGAAGTACAGACATTAAAGGCAGAGTTCGAGTAGTAGATCAAAGCGTTGTAATTGAAGTTGCAGCCAGAAACTCCCCTCAAAGGTGTGTGCTTAGCAGGTGGCTTTAGTCAAGGAAGCTTCAGAGAGTATTGTTGCCACAATCAACAAAGGAACCTCCTTGATAGAGACAACTATGGTACTATGGACATCTGTGAAAATTGATCCACTAGTCAGGAAGATTTCACAGGAATTGCGCACCAAGGAGAAGGCCTTCGATGACCTTTAGGAGGCCCTGCCCACCTTTGTACCTACTCAGTGGATGGGTCGATTGCAGACCAGCCAAATATTACACGATGAAGTGGAGGAGTTGTGCAGAAAGAAGCACATAATGATGAAGAATGTGAAGCCCTGGGATGATGAAGCGATGAAGCTGTCGCAGGATCCAGATGCTGCTCTAAAGAACCTGAACGAAACTTATTAGAACATAAATCTCACTACATAAGGGCTAACCTCACAGAAATTGGTCAACACAGTGTAGAGTGCAGTTGATGAAAGCATGAGCATCCTACCACCGTTCATTGCTACCATCGAGGAGCTGCAGACAAATATGAATACACCAACACTATTGTGACTCGGGATGAGTCACAAGATTGTGTTGGGGTCTTGTTAGAGCAGGGTCCCTTAGGTGTTATAGGTCAATTTTGGCATCAACCCACATGACCTGGTCAAACTGGACATCATCCCTAGGACCAATGAAATAGAGTCTATCATCCCCTTACATTTAAGTTTCTATATGCCGTAAGACAAGAACAATTCATTCATGGCTTCTATTGTGAGGTTTCCAAGGTTTGAAGTATATGTTATATCACTTATGAGCTCACCAATAGTACCTCTGAAGGGACTAACTACGTTTCATATGCGTCATCCTCCATTCAAGGGTGCACTAGAATGCACTTCCCGACATTCAAGAGTGCGTTGGTCACCTGGGAGCGAAAACATCATTTTTTTGGGAATCCCCACATGGCCAATGCCTTCTAAAAAAATCCATATGTGTAAAACATCGAATCCAAGTGTCCATCTAACATGTCTGAACTTGGGAACATGTCTTGCCTATTCTTATAAAGTCATTCATTGAGAAACTACCATCAGTTTCCCTATAAATTGAGCATAGATCCTAGTGCTAGGGAAGGATGAATTTTGGTAAAGAAATGTTGTTTGATTCTCATTTGAGAGAGTGAAAGTATTGATATGCTACTGGTGTGATGTTGGATGTGATGAGGTTGTGATGAAGCTAGAGCTAGTGGCATCAAATCGATCATTGGTTGTAACCTCCCCCTTCTACTCTTTAATAAATATTGTTATTAATTTTCCCATATATGTATCTCTTTATGTTTTTATTTCTCATGCAATGGATTCTTGAATGATATATATGTTTTAGATATAATCGATTTGAGTGATTAAGATAAGCATATATCTACATATTGCAATCTATTTGATGTTATAGGTTTATTTTCGCAGGAATCAATCTAGCGATATAAGTTGGATTGAAGGTGACAACAAAAGCGATAGAAGGAGAAGGAGAAGAACTTAGACTACAAGTAGGTTCTTCTATCATTATGTGTATCTACTTATTTTAGAGAAAGTGTTAGCAATGTATTTCATCTGTCGTTATAAGTTCCTAGAACCACACTTATGGAATTTGATTTATCCGTAGATCACAATTTTGCGTAAAAAAATTGTGACTCCACTGGGAGTGTCCTCTCATTCTTGGTGTTTTTTCCTCTGATTATCCTCATCAGTAGCATAGAGTTTAAGTTATTAGACATTTGAATGAAATAATTGCATTAGAAGTGAGTTCTGTAGCTTTTTTTTTCAATCCCTGTTGCACCCAAGGCACTGTTGGTCATGAGACAATGCACTGCAATGCACTGTCTCCCACTCAGGGGTGCATTGCAACACATTGTCTCCCCTTAGAGATTGCGTTGGCCCCTTAGCCAACCAAATTCCATCTAAATTTTTCATTTCTGTCATTATCACCCATTTGTTTGCTATATTATCAACTGTCTGATACCTCTAAAAGACCAATAAACTTTCCAGATTCTTCCTCCTTTCAAAAGTAAATTTGTTCAATGATTCTTTAGCGTTTTTATTTATCAATGGAAAATCAAATTCATTTTTTATTATTCTGCATTAGATCCATTTGTTTTTGTAAAGGAAATTTTTGTTTCACTCTTCATCTCCTGTAGGAAAAATTCTAGTTCTATTCTTCGTTTTTCCTAAAAGAGAAATTGTTGTAAAATTCCTCGTTTCTCGAAAAAGAAAACACTTGTTTTATTGTCTTTTTGGATATAGATTCCTTTCTTGCATTCACATTAAAGGTGATTAAAGGAAAAAGATGCATGTGCATATAGTAATTTTTTTGTGTTTCATAGGAAAAGGTTAGGAAACTGCATTTTAGTTTTTTCTCTTTGTAGTTTACTCTAAAACTGGTTGCTCTTTCCCTTAGTAGCTTAGATTTTGATTGAAAAAGCTAAATTGAAAAGTTTTCTTAGCGTTTAGTTTGAATTTTTAGGAATTTCTATCACATCATGCGGTGAACCTCAAAGACAAACTTCTAAACAAGATCAACATAAAATTTACATCAATTTACCTAAGAAAGCATTGGAACCATAACGATAACATTTAGCAGGTCTAGGATAGAGACGTGTTCCGACGTTGTTAAACATAGTAGCTGTATCTAACTTGTCTGTGATACATTCCGAGTGTGGTACCTCACTCCACATACGTAATTATATTGGATCTCATCCACTTACTTCTGTTATATAGGGCAGTGTTCTAGTACGAAAAGTATAAGGGGGTGCTCTCACTGTGTGGTTTCACATTAGACAACGTTAATACAAATTTGGGCCTCCACGTACCTTCGGGTATATTTTGGAGGAAAAATTTAGGTTTCTATCCATCCATAGTGAACCGATTCAGCCGCCTTGTAACTTGTGATACACTGAACACAACATTTGGCGAGATTTCTTGCCCGTAATTGTTGGTTCGCCAAGAGGTATTTTGTAGTTCTAAATTACTTGGTAAACCTTTTTCCTAGAATTACCCTTTTATTTTTTTTATTTGTTTTTGTTCATAAGATAAATTAGTCATCATGGAAGAAGAACATCCCTTTCCCCGTTGTTTGCGTAGAATAACATTAAAACCACCATTACCACCAGAAGCTATTTCTGGTCAGCGAAGGCGAGATCGATCTATTGAAATAAGTACTATTAGTACCTCTGGTGCGAAATCATCCTCACATATACCAGAGTCAGCTCAAGTTGTTTCTACAAATCCTGGTTCATCTACTGTTGTCGAGACGGAGTCCTCACAGCAACCTGTGGTCACGATCCATCCAATCATTGAGACCATACCTCTGAAACCCGACGTTGTTCAGTTGGAAGTTGATCTAGATCATGTCACTTTTTTTCCAGAACATCTGAATCCAAAAGTCGAACGACCGAAATTTGTTCCTGTATCGGTCACCCCAAAATCTATTGTAGCCATTAAGTATGCCCTATCGCACAGTCAACCTCCTAAAGTATACTTTGGACCTGACGATGAAATCCTTCCACTTGGTTTAATTTTGATTGAAGAAATACCACAAGACAAAACACCTTTAACTCCTACTCATTTTGGGGTGGATCTTTACCTGTATGATTCCTTTCCTGAATCACCTTACTCTGCTTTTGTTTATCCTGTGTCTATTTGAGTTCCCATAGATCTAGTAGGGTATACATTTGGTCAAATAATCATGCCTGAGACAACATCTTCGGCTAGACCATCTATTCTAGTTCCGAAAAAACCTGATCTTGCTACCCCATCGATATTCAAAACATCGCCAGAGTCACATTTATATGGTGGCCCTTCCGTCCCACCTGGTTACCAATATTTATCTAGAACCTTTTCTGGTACATCCTCAAACCCATGGACTTCACCAATCTCATTTTCTGGTATTATAACTGGTAAATCTAAAGTGAGTACTGAATGGATTGATCCTTTATATACATCATCAGGGCAATATCAAGCTGGTCCATCCAGTAAAATTTCAATTGGACTCCCAACATTTGGAAAAAAATATTTTCCATCTTATTATACTCCTCATGATCAGGGGCAACATATGGTAACACATTTTGATAGTACTACGTCATTATTTGGTCATCCTAATTTTAGAATGAATGTTTGTTATTGGCAGCCCACTCTACCCATCCAACCACAAATGGTTGTACACTCTTATCAACCGGTTCATGTTGTTTCACCCACATCTACTCTACCTGTTAATACATCCTTACCCCTGTTACAGGCTCAAACTGTTGTACCTCAACCATCTCAGGCGCGTAATTCAACCCAATACGCTCAAGTATTGTTCCCTTAGACTCCAAATCCTTCACCTGGTTTACAACAACCACCTATATCCAAAATTATTTATTCACAAGTTGGATTACCATATTATCGGATGTCGCACCCACAACCAGGTTATACCTATCTGTAATTGAATCCAAGCTATCCTAGTTTGGGCTATAATCTTGTGTTGGCAATATGATGCAATGTGTTGTCCTTGATGGCAACCTACTTGATGAAGTTTTCCTTGATGGAAACCTACTTGATGAGTTGCCTATGATAAGCAACCTATGTGTTAAATATGTAAGGATGATGTAACTACAGATTAGTTCAGATGTGACAGAGAAAATAATTCCAGTAAGTGCCAGAATAACGATGAATAAGATATGTCACAAAGCATACGCGGGTTTGTAAAGGCAAAGTAGTGTATGTACGCGGAAAATTACGTACCAAGTCACGTATGCCTATTTGCGCTCTAAATTTATAAAACCAGGGGACATAACCATGGTATTGGCCCATAGTATTGAGCGTTGGATTATCTATTTGATCCCATCTAGGAATACCATCAGCGGTTGAATGGTTTTGACTCATGGTATTGACAAAGGCTAAATATATATAAGGAGAAGAAGATCATAGTGCAAGTGTGTGCATGTGTAAGGGTTGTTGATGAATAAATTCCTCTAAGAAATATCTGCATGGTTGAACTCTGTTCTTAATTGAAAGATATGAATCTATGATGCACTTATGGATATGATGAAGGTTCAAGATCTCTAGATCTAGAAATGATGAATCTCTAGGATGATATACAAAAGAAATGATGAAGACCTGGCGCAAGTCTGATGAAGAAATTGAAGAAATCTGGGTAATTTTTATAGATCTAGTATGTTCTACAAAATTTACTTTTACAGATCTATATGCTAGTTGGTTTCCGAAAAAAGCGCGTATATACGCGGGTTCTCTTCATGAAAAGTGCGTATGGAAGTTAGGGTTTCTAAAGAATAAAATACACAGAAGTATACGTGAGTTGGTGTGCAGGAAGGCGTGTATGTATGCGGATTCAGTGAAGCAAAGTAGCATATGCTATTTTAATTAATGAATGTTTAGGGTTGAGTTTGTATCTGCATATCTATTCTGAAGTCTGGGTTATTTCTGATATTCTGGTTATAGTGGTCTCACTGTTCTGTTTGAAGTATTGGGAAAAATATGTTTGTTGATGTTAAGTAAAGGGTTGTGTTGAAGCTATTTGATCCAGTATAAAAATTGATGAAACGTGGTCCGCAGTGGTGCTAAGGGTCGAAGCTTTCAGTGAGGGGGTTGTAGCTCCCTTCCAGTGGTAGCTGGTAAATGAGAGCAGGGGGTAGTAGCTCCCTTCCAGGAGAGGCTGGTAAACGAGATCAGGGGGTAGTAGCTACCTTCCAGTAGTGGCTGGAGAACGAGAGAAGTTTGCATCCTTCTGCAGGTGGGTGCCTACGTGGTGGTATGAGTCTGTGCCAGTACCAATTGTAAGAATTTTTCTTTCTAATAAATATTGAAGATAGAGACGACAACAGTGGTGGTTTTCTCCCGAATTGGGTTTCCACCTAAAATACTGGTGTTCATGTCTGTTGCTTATGTGTGATGGTTTATTCTGTTATTACTGCACATGTTTACTGCTTACTAAACATCTGATGAATGAATGGTGCAATGATCTAAGTAAAGAATTAAATGCATAACAAGATCTCTGTACATACGCAAGTTTTCTTAAGGATATCCGCGTGTATACACGAGTTGGGTTCATTAAAGTAGCGTATGGGTTTAAGCGAAAGAAAAAGTAAAAATTTTTCAGTCAGCTCTAAATACTAATTCACCCCCCCCCCCGCCCCTCTCTCAGTATTTTTCCCAACATCTTGGTGGACAGATCCCTTGGCAGCAACAAGCAAAAATGCAACAACCTTCATTTCAACCAGTAGCATACCCAAGTTTTGGTCAACATAATCATCAAGAGTTGTCTTATCAAAACAACCCCAATCTGGGTTACCAAGAACAGATTCCTTATGCTGGTTCTCAAAGACCTATTTCCCAAACAATTCCATTATACCCTAGCTATGCTCAACCTGACTTAAATATACAGTTGCCCTTTTTTGCAACTTTAGAGTTATTGGATTTAAACCGACTTAAAAATGACCTAATCAACTACCCTCCTTTGTGGCTGGTGATACCTCATAAATTACCCTCAAATATTCATGAGTTCAATGGAAACCCTGGGGAAGACCCATCAACGCATGTTAGAAATTATCATTTGTGGTTCTCATAAAAATCCTTTAATGATGATTCTGTTAGACTTCTCTTTTCCATCGCACACACACTGGTCTGAATGCACAATGAGGATAGTTCTTTTATTGTGTCAACCTCATTAAAAAATGAAAAAGGTTACGAGGATGGTTCTTTAACTGTGTCAACCTCATTAAAAAATGAAATAGGTTCCCTTAAGGATAGTTCATTTACGGTGTCAACCTCATTAAAAAATGAATCAGGTGTTGAGCAAAGTTCTTTTACTATGTCAACCTTGATAAATGAAACAAATTTTTAAGCATAGTTCATTTTCTTGTGTCAAGCTCATTAAATGAAACAAGGTTCCATGAGCATAATTATTTTCTTGTGTCAAGCTCATTAAAATATGAAACAAATCATCTCCTAATTAAGACGAGTCTTCCATTTGATCTTGTAAATGAACCTTCATTCCATCTAGCTATTAGTAACCAGTAGTCTACTTAGGTGAATGAAATGAAGCTTGTGGGGCATGTGCTCTTGCAGGGGGCATTTAAAATTATCTCGAGTCCATTAAAGTTATTATTTTCAAGAATCGTTAAACTCATGAAAATCCTGAGCTTCTTTTGCTATCTTTCATGCTCGTAAAACACATGAAAATTTCGAGTTCTTTCCGTCTTTTCTTGCTCGTAAATTAAATTGAAAGTCAGACAAAGCATAATTTTATCCTTCTTTTTTGAGCTTTGATAAAAATGAAAAAGGACTTGAAGTTCACTTTTATCTCTTTTTTGAGCTTCGAAAACAATGAAAAAGGAACCTCTGGAGTCTTCTTTTAGCTCTTTCAGACTTCGATAATGTGAAAAGATTGCTGAGAACTTGTCTTTTCAAGCTTGTAAAAGTAAATGAAACGACATATACTTTGTATAAGTTTTACCATTTTCTGGACTGAGATAGATTATTTATGAAAAAGGAAAGCCTTAGTCAAACATGGCTAGGAAGTTCTCTGAGATATTATTTTACACTTTTTCAAATCTGAGCAAAAAAATTACAAAAAGGGACACATGGAGTTTTATTTTGTCCTCCTTTTCAAACTCTCTAAATATGAAAAAGGACCAGGTTGTCACTGTCGTTAGGCTCGTTAAGACATAAAATAATGACAAGCTTGTCGATCATGGCAAGAATCGAGTTTCATTTATCACTAGACTCATTAAATTATTAAATAGCGATGCGTATTTGGACGAAGGGTTGAATCATAGATCAAGTATATGTTATCCTCCTCAAGCTTGTTAAAAAATAAACAGGTACTGGTCGACAAATGACTGGGGAAAATTTTGGAAAGTGAACAGAGCTTTTGCGGTAGAAGTTCGCTCTTAAACATGACACTTCACTCCATCATTGTGACTTTTGGGTTGGTTAATCTTCTTGATGGTTCATTCATATCTATGGTTCATCATACCTTCACTTCGGTTTTAGGTCAATGCTACCAACTCATCTCAGTGTCATCGATATGTTCAAGAGAGATCATCTAGTGAATATTCATCCTCTTGCAATACTCATAAGCCTTCATTTTCATTACAGTCATCCGTGAACATTGTTACATCAAGTCACATTTTGTCTCCGAAATCATTAACTCCCATTTTGTGATAAAGTGGCTTCATGTCGACATCAAATCATCATCCAGGAAGTTTTCTTAGAAACATCATCTTCCAGTACCATGAGGCTTGTTACATCATCGACAAGATCCTCGTTTATGGACCTTTGACGAAATGATTTTTCTTGGGATTTGACATCAAATCATCTATTCACACCTTGAAAAAATGTACTGCAGTACCTTGATATCCATTAACATCAATGGTGGTTCTCTCGCACTTGTTAACAACTCCCATCATTGGCTGGTAATGAAACGATTTCTTACCATGTTTGACTACAAATCATATATTTGCATTGCTAGACTTGTACTTGAACGATCGAGTGAACGAGATAAGAAGACTCCAGATCTGGTTTCATCCAGATGGGCTGTGATTTGAGGATTTTTGTACACATCATCTGTACGGTGACCTTACATACAGACCGTCACTCGAACATGAGCCTATATCTGGAGGCATGTATGTATTGGGAAACATTCCAATGTAGACGACTTTCTACACTATTTACATGTTATGCGATAGTTTATGTGCTGAGCATGAGAATTCCTCCCTCATCAATTCGCGATCAAGATGAAAATATCATGATGTAATGTATTGTAATATTGATGCAGGTTGCCACTCCTCTTCATTCCCAGCTCATCACGTCGTAAAAAATCTCATTCAAATATCTTATTATTATTTTTACTTCATGCTTTAGGGGGAAGTTGTTATATTTTAATTTGGGCACCATCCCCCATAACTTGGTCAAGCATGGAAATCATCCTAAGGACTAATGAAATAGGGTCTGTCATCCCCTTACATTTCATTTGCTATATTCCCTAAGAGAAGAACAATTCATTCATGTCTTCTATTGTGAGGTTTCTAAGGTTTGAATTATACGTTAGATCACTTATGAACTCACCAACGCTGCCTCTAAAGGGACTAAATGTGTTGCATATGCAACATCCTCCATACAAGGGTGCACTCTAATGCACTTCCTGACATTGAAGAGTGCATTGATCACTTGAGAGCAGAATTATCATTGTTCTGGGAATCTCCACATGGCCAGTGCCTTCTAGAAGATTCCATATGTGTCAAACTTCAAATCCAAGTGTCCATCTAAGACCTCTGAACTTGGGAACATGTCTTTCCTATTCTTAGGAATTCATTCATTAAGAAACTGCCATAAGTTTCCCTATAAATTGAGCACAAATCCTAGTGCTAGGGAAGGAAGAATTTAGGTAAAGAAATGTTGTTGGATTCTCATTTGAGAGAGTGAAAGCAATGATATGTTTCTGGTCTGATGTTGGATGTGATGAGGCTGGGATGAAGATGAAGTTGGTGGCATCAAATCGATCATTGGTTGTAACCTCCCCCTTCTACTCTTTAATAAAGATTGTTGTTAATTTTATCATATATGTATCTCTTTATGTTTTTATTTCTCATGCAATGGATTTTTTAATGATATATATGTTTCACATCTAATCGATTTGAGTGATTAAGATAAGTAGATATCTATATATTGCAATCTATTTTCCGTTCTCTATTTATGTTCATAGGAATCAATCTGGTGATCTAAATTGGATTGAAGGTGACATAAAAAGTGACAGAAGGATAAGGAGAAGCACTTGGATTGCAAGTAGGTTCTTCTATCATTCTGTGTATCTGCTTATTTTCGAGAAAGTGTTGGAAAAGTCTTTCATTTGTTGTTCTAAGTTCCTAGCACCACACTAAGGGAATTTGATTTATCCTTAGATCACAATTATGCAAAACATTAGGACCGTAATTTTGGTAAAAATATAGTATTTTTGTAAGTTTCAAGTAGTGCATGCAACTCAAGGGGCTTTGGGGCGGGTCAAAGCCCCTTCATAATTTGTAATGGGAAAAAGGGTAGAAATTCAGTGTCACAAACCATAGTTTCTGAATGATGGATGAGCACAGGCTAAAAATATAAATAGAAAGCACTGCTACCGATGAAATAGGTAACCTGACCTCAAAATGCGAACTCTAGCCCAAAAGGACTCAAAAAACATGAAAAAACACCCCAAAAACAAAAAAAGTGTATTCTAAAATGCACTTGGTTTTTTTTGAAGGTCAAATTTCAACATTTTATAAAATTATGCTAAAAACAAAATTGTTTCTTGAAAAAAGGATTGAAAAAACACCCTCAAAACAAAACCAGTTGATGCTGGAATAACCAAAAAAAAATTTGTGTCATATTTTTGACATTTTTAAAAATAGAAATAACATTTTTTTAATTTTTAAAATTCAAACATTAAAAAAAACCTAAAATTTAAGAAAAAAATAAATTTAAAAAATAAAAACATTTTAAAGCTTAAAATTTAAAAATATATAGGAATAAAAAAAGAAAAATAAAAAAGAAAATAAAAATTTTAATTCAAACATTTAAAAAAATAAAAATAAAAAAAATTGAAAGATTAAAATTTCAAAATATATAGAAATAAAAAAATTAAAAAAAAAACAAAATAAAAATATTAAATTAAAAAAAAAAAGTTAAAAAAGAAAGAAATTATAAAAAATAAAATATAGAAATTAAATTTAAAAAATAAAAAGAAAATGTTTATTAAATTAAAAAAAAATAAAAAATAAAAATAAATAAATTTAAATAAATATATTAAAATTTAATAAATTTAAAACTTAAAAAAAAAATTTAAAAAAAAAAAACATTATTTAAATTAAAAGTAAAAAAATGAAAAATTAATTAAAAATAAAAAATGAAAAATAAAATACAATAAAAATATTAAATTTCAAAATATAAATATTAAAAATTTTTTTTTTTTTAAAAAACTAAATTTTATATATATATATATATATATATATATATATATATATATATATATATATATATATATATATATATATATATTTATTTAAATTAAAAATATATATTAGATTTTATTAAATTTTTTAAAAAAATGTCAATATTAAAATAACAAATTAAATTAAAAAAAATATTAAATTTTAATAAATAAATGAATAAACAAATAAATTTTGAAATAAAAAATAAATTTAAAATAAAAGTTGTTAAAATAAAAAGTTAAAAAACTTTAAAAATCAATTCAAATTGAAAAATTGAAAAAAATAAATTAAAAAAAATATACTAAATAAAAAATAAAATAAAAAACAAATTAATTTGAAAATACTAAGTTTAATTAATATATATATATATATATATAATTTTAAATACGCAATTTTAATTGAAATATATATATATATATATATAAATTAAAAAAAAAATACAAAATTTATTAAATTTTAAAAAATTAAATGAAAAAACGAAACATAAAATTTAACAATAAAAAAAAAATATGAAAAAATTAAAAAAAAATCAATTAAATAAAAAAAAATACAAAATTTAATAAAACTTATTAAGAAAGTTTAGGAAAAAAAAGAAGCTAAAAACAAAAAAATGAATAAAATTAAAAAAAAAAAAATTGAAAAAAACAAAAATATTAAAACAAATTAAATTTCAAATATAAAAGTTAAATTAAAAAAAATAATTTCAAATTTTTTGAATTTAAAAAAAAAAAAAAATCAAATTAAAAAAAAAATATCAAAAATTAAAAAAAAAAAAACGAAAAAAAAGGAATTTTTTTATCGTGGTGGCGCTGCCAATCGGCCTCCTACCTAGGTGGAAGTGGAGGCTGATTCCGGGATTCGGCCTCCCACGGTGGGAGGGCAATTCCGGGAATTGGCCTACCACGGCGGGACAACGATTCTGGGAATCGACCCCCCACGGCAGGAGGGCGATTCCCGGAATCGACCCCTCACGGCCGGAGTGCGATTCCAGGAATCAGCCCCCCCGTGGCCAGAGGGCGATTCCTGAAATCTGCCTCCCGCGGCGGGAGGCCGATTGGCAGCACCACCACGATCCAATTTTATTTTATTTTTTTAATTTTTAATATTTTTTTTTTTTAATTCGATTTTTTTTTTATTTTTAAAATTTTTTTTTTTTTTTAGTTTTTTTTTTTAATTTTTTTTATGTTTTAATATTTTTTAATTCGTAGCATTTTTTTTTTTGTTTTTTATTTTTATTTTTTAATATATATTTTTTTTTAATTTAATTTTTTAATTTCAATTTATTTATTTATTTTTTTTTTTAATTTTAAATTTTATTTGTTTTTTTTATTTAATTTTGTTTTTAAATTTTAAATTTTAGATTAATTATTTTTTAAAATTTAAAATTTATTTATTAAATTTATTAAATTTTAATTTAATTTAATTTATTTTTAATCTTTTAGTTTATTTACTTTTTCATTTTTAAAATTTATAAATTGTTTCATTTTAAAAAAAAACTGTAAATTTATGGATATTTGTTTTTTAATTATTTGAACGTGGTTTTTCAATTTTAAATTTTGTTTTTTTTTTTTTTTAATTTGTTTTTTTGGTTAATTTAATTTAATTTTTCTTATTATTATTATTATTATTTATTTAAATTTTTAAATTTAATTGTTTCTTTTTTATATTTTATTTTTTTTTATCTTGATTTTATTTTATTTTTTTGGTTAATTTTTGTTTTTTTCTTTAAATTATGTGTTTTTTTTTCAAATTTTGTCATTTCTTTCGATATAATTTTCGAATATTTTTTTTTTTTTTTAAATTTATTTTTGTTTAAATTTTTTATTTTTACGAGTTAATTTTGTTTTTTTTTACATTTTTATTGGTTTTTTTATTGTTTTTATGTATATTTTTTTATCTAAGTTTTGTGTTTTATTACCAACATGAAAATCACCACTCTAAAAAAAAAAGGTTGATGCTGCATCAATACGTTTAGAAATTAGCATGAAAATCACCGCTCTAAAAAAAAAAGAGTTGATGCTGCATCAATACATTTCAAAATTAGCATGAAAATCACTAACATTTTAAAACAAATATTCATACTTCATAAATAAAAATATTAGAGTGTCAATAATGTGCACAAAAAAAAAGGGGGGTGATTCTGCATCACCACTTTTCAAAATCGAGTGCTTTTTATGCTACCAAAAAAAATTAGGTAACAGCGCAGTTACCTATTTCATCGGTAACACTGTTAGAAGTATAGATCGAGTTGAGTAGTAGTGAAGAATGAATTAAGCTTTAGTATGATATTATGAGATGTTAAGTGAATTTTTCAAGGATTAGAAGGATCGTGCTGGCTATGTGCGCTGGTGGAACTGAAGTATTGTAAGGAGATTATGAAAAGTGAATGAATAAAGAAGTGTTTTGGAAAGTTCTAAGCATCAAATGCATCCGTGTTTTGCTTTATGATCTGTTTTTGTGTATTATTATTTCCATTTACTACATTATCTATGTTGGATTAGTTGTGTAACTATTTTCTACCTTATATGAACATTGAATGCACAGATTTGTTACTACAATATCTAAATATCACATTGCTAAGGCTATTGAATGGATCACAAAGCTTTATCCCATGCGCGCATATGATAACCTACGTAAACTGACCTAGATATGCCTGGTTAGGGTTTCAGGTTAGGGTTTCTATTATGAAGGTTGAACCGCTATTATTATAATATTTGAAGGCACCCACATTATTAATTCTCTACCAGGGTGTGGAAAGCTGGTTCCAGCACCCCCCCATACTAATTCGGGTGATACTTTGACTTGTGCAAGTAGGTCACTAACGAAAGGGCGAGTAGTAAGAGGGTTTTCTTGGTTAACCTTAACTCTAAATCTGTGTCAAGAACCCCTCAAGCCAACAAAATTCTTTCAAATAAATAAGAGAGTTGAGTATAAAAAACCCTAGGAGAAAGAGAAAAGAAGTAAAAAGAATACAGCTAATCGGAAAAAATTGCAGATATCATGATGGGAAAAAAAACAATACAAAAATATTTGGATCTAGGAAGTCCCATTGTGAAGACAGACATCAATGGTATCGAAATCCCAAACACATTGACCAACTTAGGAGCATCCATAAACATCATGAGTAAACAAACTATGGACCAACTAAAAATTCCAAATCTTAAATATACACCTACATTATTACAATTGGCAGACAAATCTGTAATTAAACCTGATGGTGTATTAGAAGACATTTATGTATCCTTAGATTCTTGGGAATATCCAGTTGAATTTATGATCTTAACTCCCAAGAATAACTTAGGAGGACATCCATTGATATTAGGAAGGCCTTGGTTACCTACAGTTGATGCTTCTATTAGCTGTAGATCTGGTGACATGTTTATCTCTATGGAAGTTCAACAAAGAAATTCAGATTATGCACCCTCCAGCAAAAAAAATGATAGAAATATAAAATGAGGAATAGATGTATGATGAAAATCACATACAACCTATTTTTACTATCTCCCAAATTAGTGAAGACAATCAGATTCTAAATTCAATAGAAAATAATTAATTATCTTCACAATGTGAGAGTAGTCAAAATTTTCAAGACCAATGCAATATTGAATATTTATCATCTAGAACTATGTCTTAATATTCTATGGAAGAGTTTGAAAACTCTTCAATTGAAATATTTCCAGGTAAAATTTTAAATGTAAACAAAAATATCGAATAATTTCAAAGAAAGAAATTAATGGAAACATTGCAAAAACACTCTTTCGCATATGCATAGGAATACACTGACATGGTAGGAATCAATCCTAAAACTTCCATATATTAAATATATATTGAGGAGAATTCTAGAACAATCCGACAACCTCAGAGAAGAATGAATCCAACCTTAAGAAAAATTTTGAATGTAAATTTTACCTACCCAATATCAGATAGTCAATGGGTTTCAATTTTAGTAATTGTCCCTATAAATAATGGAAATTGGAGAGTATGAATTGATTATATGGAATTGAATAAGGATAATTTAACAGATCATTTTCCATTTCCTTTCATAGATAAATTTTTGGATACATTAGGAGGGAAAAATTATTTTTCATTCTTGGATGGTTTTAGTGGGTATAATCAAATCCAAGGAGTGCTAGAAGGCCAAGATAAAAACACTATCACTTGTCCGTGGAGAACTTATGCTTACCTAGTGCTTCCTTTTGGATTATGCAATCAGCCCACAACATTCCAAAGAGTAGTGTTAGGTATTTTATCTGATTTAATTCATAATTGTGTGGAAGTATATGTGGATAATTTTACAGTCTATGGGAATTATTTTGAAGAATCCCTAGAAAATTTGGAAGAAATTATCATAAATTGTAAGGAAGAAAATATCTCATTAAGTCATGAAAAATGTATTATGATGTTTACTGGAGGAATTGTTTTAAGACACCATATTTCAGGGAATGGAATTAAGGCGGAATCATGTAAAGTTGAAGTTATTTCTAAATTAGAAATTCCAAGTTGTCAAAAAGATGTTAGGAGCTTTTTGGTTTTACAGGATACTATATAATATTCATAGAAAACTTCACAAAGATTGCATCTCCAATCTTTAAGTTTCTTACAAAGGATTGTGAATTTAGTTGGAATCTTGAGTGCCAAAAGGCTTTTGAAAATTTAAAGGAAAATATCTCTGAAGCACCCATCCTTAGAGGACCAAATTGGTAATTTCCTTTTCATATTTCAACTAATGCTTCAGAAACAGATCTAGGAGCTATATTGGGACAAGAAGACTTGAATTCTTATGCCATTTATTACATAAATAAAGCTTCAACTCCAACGGACTTGAATTATACTGCCACTGAAAAAAGAGTTTCTAGTTGTTGTCCATACCGTTGACAAATTTAAACATTATATCACTAGATATGAAACTTTAATTCACACGGATCATTCTACAATTAGATATCTAATGAATAAATCAATTACTAATGCCAAAATAACAAGATGGTTACTTTTATTTCAAGAATTCAATATCACCATTTTATATCGACCTAGAAAACAAAACACAGTTGCTGTCTTTTTGTCTAGAATTGAAAATCATAACAATGACACACCAATAGAATATAGTTTTCCTGATGAATATGTTTTTACAATATCTACTACATCTCCATGGTTTGCATACATTGTTAATTAGTTAGCTACATTAAATATACCATCATATTTGTTTCCTAGAGTGAAGAGGAAAATCATTCGGATGACTGCATATTATTCATGGGTAAATGAAGAATTTTACAAGATAGGTCCAGATGCCATCATTCGAAGATGTGTATGAGAATATGAAATACCTAAGATACTAGAAGCATGTCATGATGAACCATGTGGAGGACACCTCGCTAACAAGAGAACTACCTTAAAAATCATTCTCTTAGGATATTATTGGCCTTCCATTTTCAAGGATGCCAAGGAATATGTTAAGAGATGTGACATTTGTTAGAGAATGGGGAAACTTGCTCCTTCAGATGAAATGCCTTTACAACCATAGATACTCATTGAACCCTTTAAAAAAACGGCTTTGAATTTTGTTGGAGCAATCAATTATCCATCAAGAAAAAATATGTATATTCTTTTGTGCACTGATTATGTCATTAAATGGGTAGAAGCTAAATCACTTTCTTTTGCTAATTAAAATGTTGTAGTTTCATTTCTTTTTTAGGATATTTTTACTCATTTTGGTGTCCCAAGGGAAATTGTGACAGATCAAGGAACTCAGTTTACATCTAGAATGGTGTAGAAGATCGTGGAAGAATACAAAATGAAGCATAGAAAGTCCACTTCATATCATCCACAGGAAAATGGACAAGTAGAGTAAACTAATAAGGTGATTGTGGAAATCCTCACAAAGACTGTACATTTGCATAGAAGGGATTGGACAGAAAAGCTTCCAGAATATTTATGGGCCTACTACACCACATGGAGAAGTACAACATGACATACTCCCTATCAACTTGTTTATGGGAAACAAGTCTTGTTACCAATAGAGTTACAAATAAAAACTTTCAAGACAACAGTTAAACTGGGACTTGACTTGTCAGAAGCACAAAGGCATAGAATGGAACAACTCAATGAGATTGTTGAAATAAGACAAGACACAATTCAAAATACCAGCCTAGTTCAAAAACAGAGATCTAGATGGCATGATAAATATATCAAGGAAAGAAAATTTCAAGCTAGATATTGGGCACTTCTCTTTGATTCAAAGTTCAAGGATTTTCAAGCGAAATTTCAAACTCATTGGCTTTTATGAGATTGAGAGAGTGTTTGATAATGGAGTAGTCAGGATTAGAAATATCGATGAAGAAAATTCCCCCCTGCTTGAAAAGGGAAATCAAATAAGCATCTATCACAAACCATTGAAAAAAGAGGAATTTGTCAATTTTTTTCAAGATAATGCCGATATTAAATTGGCTAAGAATAATCCGTCTTCTTCTGCAACTTCGAAGTATTCTTTCATTGATTTTTCAATCTAAAAAAAAAATGAATATATATATATATATATATATATATATATATATATATATATATATATATATATATATATATACATCTATATACCAAAAAATTAAAAAAAATTAGAAATAAAATTGTATCAGTATGAAAACCAATCATTGATTGGGATACTTATACAAAATATATAGGGTGAAAACCGAAACATCTATTTTTGGCACCTTACATTTTATTTATACTTTTTCTAAAAATATCAATTCTTTGCATCCCTTTTTATTTTTTAGAAAATAAAAATATAGCTACATAATTGATGAAATTTTGTAGCTCTAATGGATTTCTACAGCTCGGACATGACATGACCTTTTTGACTAAAGAAGTTCAAGAACACACTGAAGAATACCTAAAGACAAGACAAAGAGAAGCAGTTGAATATTAGCAACATAAAAATTTAAGATTTTAGCACTCCATAATTTCAAGGTTGAAGAAAAAACCACGAAGGTAACATCAAAACCACTTTGGAAGCTTGGATCTAACCCTTGCAGCTTCAGAGAGGGATATCTCTGTATAAATTAAATTTGTTTTCTTGGAAATTTTAGGTTAGTTAATGGCATCAAACTTTGGTTTTTGAATTTTTTTGGTTCGAACAACAAGGGAAGGTTATTTGGCAATGGAGTCAAAGAGGCTTGGGGTGATCAATTTGCAGAAGTATCAAGCTTGAGTGAAACAGAGTGAGCTAGGTTGCATTAACTAGATTCTTTTAGATTTTTAAATGGATAATGGATATGGAAAAAAAGTGAATTTTAGTTGAGACTGAAAATAAATTAAGTATTTTTCAATTTGACTTCAAGAGGAAAACTCCAGGTCAATACCTGTATTTAAGTTTTTTCCTCCCAAATTCTGAAAAATAGGGTCTATTTATCCCTTTTAATATGTCAATATGAGAAATATATGTAAATGTAAAAGAGTATATTATACATGAATATGTTTTTGAGATAAAATTCTCTTAGTTTCCCAAAATTCTACTCCAGTTGTTCACAAAATTTTCTGCAAAAAGATGTCTAAAAAAAGACTTTTCACAGGCAGAAAAATAACCTGTGAATATTTGACCGTATATCTCATTCTGTAACACCTGTGTAAAAATTCAGACAGGTTTTTGTAGCCTGGAATGTTAGGAGCATAAACCTCCTCTAGTTTCTCAAGAAGCATCTCTGATGGGCCACAATATGCTCCTCAAAATTTTGAAATGTGACGACTTCAAGCATTTGTTGTACTTCAAAACCTTTATAAACCTTGATCATCTTCAGCTAGTGGCGTATACATGCGTAACCATCTAATTCTATCCTTCAAAGCTCTAATGAAAAATATAATCAGTTAGGACTTTAAATCATCTCGCATCAGAAGTTTAGGAGTGGAGGTCATAAGGTAGAAACAAAATGTTTTGCGTTTTTCGATTGCGATGAATAACGTGGCAGATGGTGGGTCCTACCGAGGTGGTATCAAGGTGGCGGGATTGCGACATGATATATCACATTATTGCATCGGGGTTTAGGATCTAGCACATAAATTGTGAGTTACTTTTGGGCGATAATGTGATAATGCGATGCGGGTGATAATGCGATGCGAGAAAGGATAAAGGTCGATTTTTTTGAATTTTTGATGGTTTTTTACAAAATGGGGAAACCTCTTTTCATAGGGGCTATAAGGTGGCAAGCAGTTTCGGCAGGGGGGAGGAGGGGGGGGGGGGTGAAATGACCAGATGAAACCACGTTAGCGTGGGCCCGAGACATACAACCATATATTTAGGACCCTCCTTCCCCGCTCGCTCGATGGTAAAGTTCTTGATGATGGGGGGCAAAAAATGATATGGGTCGTTGGATGGAGGGGCAAGAGATTGAATGGGTGGAAAGCTGATGGCAGGTTAAAGTCATATGATGCGATGATTTTTCGGGTAGCGAGGGAGATTTTGATAAAGTTAAAACTTTGGATAAAGGAATAACACGGAAAATTTTGATTTTAACATGCCGAATCTTTTAGAGTTAGGATAAAAATTTTATTCCTTTGCCTCCTCCTGCGCATGAAAAACTTGTAAGTTAAAAAATTAGGATAAATATTTTCATGCTTTTCAAATTTATAATAGAACTTCTACCTACCATTTAACTTTTGTTTCTTTTTCTAAGCTAACATTTTTTCATCTCTTTCCTTAGGGTGCATTTAAGCTAGTAGATGCACATAGCCTCTCTTTTTTATATAAAAATCTAACCTACTCTATCACTTAGTTCTCCTATTGATTCAGTTTTGACTATTGAATCAATATCATTTTCTACCTAACTATTGATTTTCCAAGATTAAATGGTTTGGAAAAATCATTACTCACTAACCTAATTTAGAGAAATTCACAATTGTTAAATCATTATTAAACCATATGATTTGAACAAAATCTAGTCATTGTGGCATTTTAAGACAAGCTGCACACAATATTATTGGATTTTGGACATAAAAGAAACTAATTTTACTAGTAGTGGCATTTAAATTTGCAACACTTTCAGTATTATTTCTATTTTTATTTTGTGGGGTTATTACTCTTTTTTTATTTCTTTATTTTTTTATATGCCCTCTTTTAATTTTTCTTTTTGTGTAAAACATTTGTATATTGAAAATTTCACAATGTAAAATTACAAATATGAAATAATCAATCACCTTGAGATCCTATAAAATATAGGACCCCAACAGTGGCTCCAGCCGAGGGATGGCACTCTCCTTGTGAGGTGTCAAGAACCACATAATTCTAGATTTCACAGATCAGTGTCTTATCCATTGTGTTGATCCCAAACTGTGCAAACGGAAATTGAAATCACAATTGGAAAACTAACAAATGAACTCTGTACTACAAACTGTAGAATTCAAAATTCTGCACACTGAAAATCTGAATGCTGAAAGGATGTTTACCTAGTAATATTATTTATGTATATATAGTCCTATTCTAACACTAAATGTCTAACTTCAATCAATGTAAAATATCCAGTATATCCAATCAAAAATCTGATCTCGTACTTGGGCTCCTTTACTTCCTTTAACAAAACTCATAGCCAAAATTTGTAAAGACACTAGACACTAACTGAAAGTTTGATATTCACAACAATGAGCTATGAGATCATGAAAAACATGCCAAGTACTGGAAATTAATTGGGATTCTGCAGTGAAAAACCCATCATATAGAACGAAATCAGATCATGAAATTTATGACCTATTTCTTGATGTTCAAAGTATTCTTCACATCCATGTTCATAATTTGTTATTGCACACATAATCTCTATATCCTCATACATTTTCAGATAGGATTTATCAGATTCACTGCCAAAACAATCCTCAATTTCAACATCAGAATGCAACACTATTGCTTCTTGTTCTGGAGGAAGGAGGTTTTCCAAGACATATGTACGAAGTTTTAAGTGATCCAAGAGACTGTAAATCTGTTCTAGATAGTCTTCCTACTATGAAAATAAACCTTTATATTCATCCTTACCTTCATGCTAGATCAACCCACAACTATTCTGATATAATTGTAAATTTCCAGACAAGCCTTGTAATGATATTTTTGTTGAGCATGACAACAGAAATGCCTCCCTGTTGAAACTTTCATCCTCTTGATCTTGAAGCTTATAGTTAACTGATGGAGGCAATATATGATTGCACAAATCATCCAACACATCAACTATTGGACCATGAAAAACTTTGAAAGACTACTGAAACCTATTATATATTGGTTCCAATGAAACATCATAAATTTGTACAAGTTGCTCATTCTCTATTTCAGATCTACTGTGAAAATTTCCTTAAAAAACTAAAAGGTTTTAAAACATAAAGGTAAAGATTTTACCTGTTTCATTTGATCATGTAATTTAATGGAACTTGATGGCTGTAATTCTGAAACTAAGGAATTTTGATGAAGATTTTCGTTGTCCTCCTTGTTGTCAACATCAACACATAAAGACTGTTGATTTTTGATCTTGGAAATTTTTTCTCTTATGAATTGGAATGAAGTAAGATATAAGTGGAGAAATCCTCCATTGAATTTAGCTCTACATTTTGTTCGTCAGTATCATCACATATATACCTAGGCTGATCACTGCCTTTCTGTTGCTTAAACTAAACTTCTTCCTTATACAAACCAGTTATTGATTTCTTTACACAATTAGCTTCAATTTGGGGGACATAATCATATTCATATTGATCAAACATTCATTAGGGGAATTTTTAGGTCTAAAATGGGCCTTCTAAGAAAATTATAAAATAATAGTGGAAATATTAAAATAAGTTTGGATTACATCATCAAATTTTAGAGGGGAAAAAACTACTTTTTCAAGTTGTATTTTCAACTTATCTCCCAATGTTTTTACATAAATTTTGAGCAGGAGTAATCATTGGATGAAAAACTGTATTCCTCATCCAAGGATTACCCATGTTGCATAATTTCGATGGATCTTGCTACACGAAAATTATAAATACATGAAAAACATGATTACAATCACGTTTTTTCATGTATTTCTCATTTTTTCGTGTAGTAGTGTCCTTCAAAAGTATTCTACATGGATACTCCTTGGATGAGGAATTAAATTTTTCATCCAATGAGTAATCCCACTCGAAATTTGAGTAAAAACTTTAGGAGATAAGTTGAAAATATGAGTTGAAAAAGTAGTTTTAATATTTTATTATTTTTTAATCTTTTTAGCCTTATACTTAAAAAATTGTGAATTATCCCCCATGGTTGACATCATCATATTGAATCCTATTGGTTCTTATAAAGTTTATTTTTGTTGTACATTTTTCTTTGGAGGCCCAATTTAGACCTCAAAATCCCCCGAATGGGCACATTATCAAAAGATGGAATAGCATTAACAATACATATATGATTATTAGATTTCTTCTCTGCCAGATGATTTGTAATCTAATTTCTTTATTGTCCCTTAATGCATACCTAAGGAAATTAAAGTGGTTCAAATTAAAAACTTGAATTTCTTCAATAAGTTAGACATGGTCCTGAAAAACATGTTCATATCTCTTGATTATATTCTGCATCTTCTCTTCCAAAATTTCAAGCCTTACCCATAATGATGTAGAGTGCTCTGCATTTGTGTATTCCCTCTTTTCTGCCTTCAAGTTTTCCCTTCTGATAAACAAATTAGCTTCTACATCTATTGTACTATTCTGCATCTATTCAAGTGTTGTAAGGTTCTTTTATCTCAGTTGAAATTCTAGTTTTGGATCAAAATATTTTGGTTATGTAAGAGAGTTGAGCCAGGAAGAGGTCTTATATTAGCTGGCGTCAAGTAATAGGATTGATTAAATCTAGCAGAAAGTTGTTGTACTGTCTCACCCAACTATATTTTCAACTGGTTATACTCTTCTAGAATTAGGAAAAGGTTCACTCTGATTACCCACCTGCCAAGGAAAAATTTGGTGAACTATTGGAAATCTGAGATGCCTATAGTAGGCAGGTTCTTGAACAAAATCTTGAATTTTCCTTGCAAAGAAAGAGAAAAAAGCCTAATACTAACATTGTCTTCATTAACTTCAAGAAAGTCAAGAAAATTTTGAAAAGCCTGAATGTGTTTCTCAGTATTGATGTTATCATATTCTCCATCAAATCTGGGAATATATTTATAGTAATTTTTAAGGAAATCATGGAGGATAGGAGGTAAGATGAGTGGTTTGTATCTATCTGGAACTTTACAGGGTATAGGAGTATGTACATAAGCCGCGAAATTAATCTTGATCTCTTGAGGCTTATTAAGCAGAGGATGATTGTCATGAGATTTAGAAGAAGGTTCTTTATATAGATCAAGGGAGTAAGGAGAATTTACATTTGCAATATTCAAAGGAGAGTAATTAAATACTAGTCAATGATCTTTTCTAAAATACAATATACATTGAAAAACCTTCTTGATGAAAAAGAACATGATGTTTTCGATCAAAACCCATTTTTAATACCTAATCTTTCCATGTCATCCTTTCATATTTATGTTGGTAAGGTTTATTCCTCTAGTGGAGTATTGGATTTGATTTTGAAATGGTTTTAGAGTTTCCAGGTGAATAATTTTAGCCTTTGTTTGCCTAATCAATATCCACCATCATTGATCATATCTGATTCTTGTATAACATTTCCTGAGGAATATGTTCGATCTCTACTATGGTCGCCACTATGTTAGCACTCAGTAATTTCAAGGTTGAAGAGAAACCATGGAGGTAACATCAAAATCACTTTGGAGGCTAGGATCTAGCCCTACCAGCTTCAGAGAGGGATCCCTCTGTATAATTTAACTTTGTTTTCTTGGAAATTTTAGGCTAGTTGATGGTCTTAGAGTTCAGTTTTTGAATTTTTTCGATGCGAACAATAAGGGAAGGCCATTGGGCAATGGAGTCAAAGAGGCTTGGGGTGATAAATTTGTAGAAGTATCAAGCTTGAGTGAAACAAGGCAAGCTAGGTTCCATTAACTGGATTCTTTTAGATTTTTAAATGGATAATGTATATGGAAAAAAAGTGAACTTTAGTTGAGACTGAAAAGCAATTAAGTATTTTTCAATATGACTTCAAGTGGAAAAAATTTAAATTTTAAAAGAAACCAGAATAAGGTGTTTAAATAACATGTTCTATTCATCACACTTTTTGTTTTAAAATTAAGAATTTCTTATAAATAGAGAAAAGGAAAAAACAATGGAAAACACAGAAATAGCAAGAACACTTCACCAGTGATTACACCATATGAATCCTGAAAAAATTGGTCTTGTATTACTTTAAAATTGTCACTTGAACTTAGTGAACAAATTCACAATGAATGGTAGTCTTCCTCATTAGAAATCCCAACCTATATTACTTCAAATGATGAAGTATTCATACAAATTCTAAACTAAAATATCTTGAAAAAATATCAATATTTATTACAAATATCTCCAACTGTGTTATAGAAATAAAACTGAAACATAGGACATTTCAAAACTAATGAATCTACTTGACACTATATTTGTGGATTTATGGTGACAAAGAAGAGCAATTCCAATTTGATAGAAACTCTTGTTTGATGAGGTGGCCTCCAAGTCAGTAACTGTCTTTCAACTTTTTCCTCATGAATTTTAAAAAATAGGGTCTAGTTATCCCTTTGAATATCTCAATCCGAGATACATATGTAAAAGTGAAAGATATTGTTGTATAGGAATATGGTTTTGACAAAAATCTCTCTCAGTTTCCCAAAATTCTACTCCATTTGTTTAGAAAATTTTCTTCGAAAAGATGTCTAAAACGAGACTTTTCATAGGCAGAAAAATATGCTATGAAGATGTGAGTGTATATCTCATTTTCTAATACCTGTGTAAAAATTGAGATAGTTTTTTGTAGCTTTGAATCTTAGGAACATAAGCCTCCTCTAGTTTCTCAAGATACATCTCTGATGGGCCACAAAATGCTACTCGAAATTTGGATATGTGATGGCTTCAGGCATTTGCTGTATTTGAAAACATTGATAAACCTTGATAATCTTCAGTTAGCGGCATATACATGTGTAACCATCTAATCCTGTACTTCAAAGCTTTAGTGAACCATCTAATTAGTCACAAATTTAAATCACCTCGCATCAGGACTTTAGCAGTAGGGGTCATGAGGCAGAAAAAAATATTTTGTGATTTGCGATTGCAATGAATGATGTGGTAGAAGGTGGGTCCTACCGAGGTGCTTAAAGGGTGGTGGGATTGCGACGCGATATATCGTATTATCGCATCGAGGTTTCGGATCCAGCACATAAATGGTGAGTGACGTGCAGGTGATAATGTGATAATGCGATAATGCGATGCAAGCGATAATGCGATAATGAAAAACATGATAATGTAATGCGAGAAATGATAAAGGTCGATTTTTTTAAAGTTATGGATGTTTTTTAACAAAGCGGGGAAAACCATTTTTCGGAGGGGGTATGAAGTGGTAAGCAGTTTCGGCAGGGGGGATGTAAAATTACTAGATGAAGCCATGTTAGTGTGGTCTTGAAACATAAAACCACCTATTTCAGATTTGCCCCCCCCCCCCACGACTGTAAATTTCAAATGGAGAAGGGGGGGGAGAATCAATAAGGGTCATCGGATGGAGGAGTAAGAGATCAGATTGGTGGAAAGGTGATTGTAGGTTAAATTAATATGATGCGATGGTTTGTTGAGTAGTGTGGGGGGGGGGGGGGGTTGATAAAGTTAAAACTTTGGATAAAGGAATAGCGCACCAACTTTTGATTTTCACATGCCGAACCTTTTAGAGTTAGGATAAAAAATTTAATTGTTTGCCTCCTCTTGTGCATGAAAAACTTGTAAGTTAAAAACTTAGGATAAATATTTTCATGCTTTTCAAATCTATAATAGAGCTTATACCTACCCTTTAACTTTCATTTCTTTTTATAAGCTAACATTTTTTTCATCTCTTTCCGTAGGGTGCATTTAAGGTATGAGACCCACATAACTTTTTTTTTTTAAAATTAACATACTCTATCACTTATTTCTCCTATTGATTCAGTTTAGATTGTTGAATCAATCTCATTTTCTACCTAACTACTCATTTTTCAAGATTAAATGGTTTGGAAAATCATTATTTACTAAACTAATTTACAGAAATTCACAATTGTTCAATCATGATTAAACTGTATGATTTGAACAAAATATTGCCATTGTGGCATTTTAAGAGAAGCTACACCCAATATTATTGGATTTTTGACATAAAGGAAACTAATTTTGGCACTACCAGTATTTAAATTTGCAGCGCTTTCAGTATTATATCTATTTTTCTTTTGTGGGGTTCTTATTCTCCTTTTATTCTTTTCATCTTCTTTCTTTTTTTGATATACTCACTTTTCATATATATTTTTTGGAAATCATTTGTATATTAAAAATGATATACAATTTGAAATTACAAATATGAAATACTCAATCACCTTGAGATCCTATAAAATATCTGACCCTAATAGTATGCAAATGAAAATTTTGTTTAATAATAAGGATGAAAAAATTTACATATGAATTTTATACCACCAAATCAAAAAAATTACTAAAATATTTGATCATGTGAAATCAAAATTCACATCTCATACTCTGCCACTAAACCCTCATCGTTTACATAAACTCTCCAACATCAAATCCTGACCTCTTTGGTGAAATAATCCAACTCATACTTTAAACGATCACTTTTCATTAAACGTCACTCATGCTCTTGAAAAATATGAAAACTCACTCATTCATTCATCCTTCAATATCATCCATTTTGTAGCAAAATTAACATACACTCCTAGCTCATACTGAAACCCTCAGTCTACTATGTCAAAAAGGCAGTCTTAGGTAAATATTCTCGGTAGCCATGGTAGTAATTGTGAGGACAAAACCTGAAGGGATAAAATTTATTGAATGATATCCAAAGGTAAAGGAAATTTTACAAATAGCATAGTGGTTCAGTGTCATGGAAAATTTTGAACGGTTTCATAAGGAGGTTACAAATATTTTTCCATAGCATTTGATGGAGTGGAGGTCAAAATTGGAGACATCAAGTTTGCAATAACATATTATTTTATAGCTGAAGCCACTAGGCTACCAAAGTGTAATATTCCAATATTTTCATGTAGCAAATTGGAATATTATTTTTTTCTTATATCATATATGAGATGAATAAAATGGGTAAAAGGCCCATGAGTAGGAATAAAATCCCTCATAGTGTGAAAGGGATCATTGGAGCAGATTATTTTGCACCTTCCAGTGTGAAAAGGGGCAATTTGCATGAGGACAAGGTCAAGTTTGACCAAGTCAACAGTGCTACCTAAGAGGTGTAGCTTTCTTGGGAAGACAACGCAGTTTTGGAGGGAGAAATATTCTTTGTGGAAGAAACCCTAATGTGTGGGGTCCAGGGCAAAGAGGCATTCACTTTCATAAAAGGAGGAGGAGGCAGCCATAGCGAGATATCTTTGGGGAGAATTTGATCAATTGTCTGCTTAGACATATCTGCAGTCTCGGTTGTTCAGCAGAGTTGCAGTGCTCCTTAGCACGAGGGATTCCCATTTAGGATTTCCTCTCCTTCTTGAGAGGCCTCTAGAAGGATTACACCTCATTTTCTCCACATCTTGGCTCAAGGCCAAAGCCATTATTCATTCACTGCATTTTTCTGCTAAAGTATAACATAGTGTTGCTGGGTGTTACAGTGGAGGGGTTCCACAACACCATTCCTTGTTTCGTCTTTCAGAGGAGGGAGCTTCTATTCCTCGAGAAGATTAGTAAGGAAGGTTTCCAGAGTAGATTTGCATATTTTGGCATCAAGGCCAATATATCCCATTATAGACAACACAATCTAGCCTCCATACTATATTATTTCAGTGCACACTTGCAATGAGAGGTTGGACCAGCTTCTTGGAGGGCAAGATCTTTAGTGCCAGGATTGACCTTGCATTGAGAGATCCATTGGAGAAGGTTTCTTTCAGATTGTACATATTATTCAGCCATATACATGTTATTACATTTTCTGAGTTGCAACTGCTACCCAACAACTCTGTCATTTTCTGCAGTCCTGCTTTTTGTACAGGTATATTGCCGGAAACCCTTGTTGGGTGTCTTTTTCTTTATGTAAAAGAGGTTAAACCTCCATTTATATGTTATTTTATTGACATAGACTCCATATCAGACTTATTTTATCATTTTCTATAGAAACCCTCATGGGAATTATGCTCTCACAGTATTCAGAAATTCTATTGTAGAGAAATCATGGGATCAGGGTGTTTTTAATCAATAATGAGCCAGGGAGATCTGTTTAAGGTAGATATTTTCATTTTTTTCACCTATAATTCTCCAAGTGGTTTATATATGATCTAAAATAAGTGATCGAAGTTCCAATATCCACTGTTATTTCACAGTTTGTTGAATATAGTTGTTTTATGCTCTATATTACTGCATTTCCCCACCCGGGAAGGAGAATATAGATCATCTTCTTGTTGAGGTTATTTCATATTCTGATATGATGTTATTTTACATATATTGAACTTCTCTACATTTCCAAGCTCATGATTTACTGAAGCTCCACATTGGTAATAACTCATATTATTCCAAATAGTGTAGCTGTTCCCAATTTGGGATATTACAGTGATATCAAAGCTGATTTCTTGGCTCGGCCTATGAGTCTAAGCCCAAGAAGATCAAAATATTGAAGAGTATGGGATTTATCTCATCATATTTCAAATCCATGAAGAACCTCCCCAAGGAGGATAAGCAGAAAGAAGAGGAAGAACCCTGCACTTCCTATTCTCATCAAGGAGAAAAAGAAATAAGCTGGAAAAAGACTCCATATTTTGGAGAAAAAAAAAGGGATAAGCTTACCAAGATTCTTCCTAAATCTATACATATGATTCATGAAGATTTCAAGGAGATCAGGAAAAATATGCATGAAGAATCTCCAAGAGGGTTTGATTCAAAAGCAAACTCTAGATTATTCCATGAGGAGTGTGAGCAAGCAGCTACACATCCTAATGCACAGTGCAGTCACTTGCCCAGGATTGTTGGAAGAGAGATTGAAAGAGAAGAAGAGGTTGCTAGGAGGAAAACCCTTAGTGATTTCTTGAAAGAGTATGAGTTTCAAACTCATAAATGCCAAGATCAGCTCAACTTTTTAGAGTTTTGCAAGATTAAGGTGAGAGGAAAAGAGCAGCAAAATAGATTTCTTCTATCAACCTTTGAGGGTTCACTTACATGTTCAGCGAAAGCTTGGGTGGATGAGTTAGATACCTTTTTGCAGCAGCACAACATTCTTGAAGATGAAGCTATCAAAGTTGCAATGCTACATTTGAGAGGTAAGGCTTTTTCCTTGTGGATCTTTGAATCTTTTTCTTTGAGAAATGTAAACATTGCATCTTATGAAAATTTCACTAAGGCATTAGTGAAAAAAATTGATAAAAATATTCATGAGACACACATGGTGGGAGTAAACAAGAAAAATCAAGCAAAATACTTGCATGAAAACTTGCACCATACTTTGCTAGAAGAAAGGTTTTCATCTCACACCTTTGAGCAAAGGAGCATGGAGATATTTTTTTCAAAAAGGGATCCAATCATGGTAGAGTTTCCCACTCATGTTGCAGATATTGAGGGCAACAACGCTGTTATATTTGGAGTTGATCTAGCACCTCATGCAGAGGAAGGAGGAGCTCTTGCTCCAAATAGAGGGATGCTTGCATCTTTGCAAGGAAGTCCCCAGGATCTCATGTGTGGAGATGAAGGCACAACTCATGTTCTACTTGTGCCATTATTGAGGAGGTGTGAAACCATGGAGACACAAGGAGAAGGTAGGGAGAAGACCCAGCATCATGAGATGAGGATTACACACCCTTACCCATTTCTGGAGGTTGATGGACCTAAGGAGGTGATTGGATTGCGCAATGGAAGCATGGGAAGATCTATCCATTCATATATGCAGTCATCTCTTGATGATGATGTCTCATTGCATGGAGACATTTTTCCGGGGAGACCAATAGATGAGTAGATGAGGATAGATGCTTCACCATTTGAGGCACTACTCAGTGATTTCAGAGGAGTGGGAACCTTGGGAGATCATTTTACAGCACTGGGAGTCTTGGTTAGACTCAAGGAGAGAGGGAGAATTCCCTCAACATCATATTTACCCACTTCCATTTCAGATTTTGTGCTATGGAAGAAGTGGCAGGGGAAGGATAATAGCCTTCCAAATTGCATCTTTGGCATGGGATATGTCAGAGAGGAGGATGACCATATGGAAGATTCTCTTCATGAGAGATCATCATGGCTGTCACTATGGAGGATAGATCCATATTGGAACTCCCAAGTGTTGGTGGAGTATTCCAAGGATCTTTTCACTTGCATGATCTTGGATGACTAGTTGCATGAGGAGGGATATTCAGTCAGAGATGGGGTCATCTTTTATCATGGCAAGATATTATTTCCTAGAGCTTCCAAGATCAAGGAGAATTTGTTACATGCAGCTCATGAGGAGTTCCTTTTCAGTCCCAATTATTCTATGAGAGCATACCACACCATCATGGAGGGGTATTTTTGGATGAGATTTGAGGAGGATATATATCAGCATATGAGCAGACGAATGGATCAGATGGAGATGGAGGAGAGAGATGACTCTTTGAGAGAGTTAGCACAACCACCTATTTCCTATTTGAAGATGAGAGGGGACTCACCTATGAGCCACTCCCTTTGTATAAGCATAACATATGGTAAGGGTGATGATTGTTTACATGATTATTTACTTGACACATGTCCCTTAACCATATATGTGTAGGATATTGCTCCAAGGAGGAGAATTCTGTCTTTTGGGCTTCATGGTCTAGTTGAGGCCATAGGCTTGGTTGATGGCCATCCCCTAGGAGGACTTGGGGAAGAGGAATATTATGGAGGACATTCTCATTGTACACATTACATCATTCACTTCCTCCCTATCTATGAGGAGATTTGAGCAACAAGAAAGTGGTTGAGAAGCCACTCATTTTATCAGTCTCTATTACAGTTGAGGGTCAAGCTATGCTGGTTGCACTTGAGGGACCATAGTCCTTCTCATTTGTTACATATGGCAGCAAGTATGATTCTCATTTTTTCTCCCTATGGTTCTATTGTTGATGTCTTTATGAGGAAAATTCTTGGGAGAGAGACACATGAGGTCAATGTGTCCTTTGAGGGAGGAATTCCTCACACTTTTTACACTACATGTTCTAAGGGGAGCATGGGATATGATATGGTCACCTTGATAGCACATTCGTCTATTTATGATGGGAGACATATGATGGAGGAGATGCCATATGATGATGACTTCCAACTCATCATATATGGAGATACTTGGGCCAACTTGATTTGCAACATTGGGGGGAGATCTTTGGAGGTCTAGTGCTCATTTTTCCACTTGAGGGCAAACTTATTATAGCCCATGGACATCTAGGACTCTACAGTTATCATAAGTGGAGAGATGGACAGTGTGGTGTAGGCTAGGAGGGAAACCCTTAGTGATTTATTGAAATAGTATGAGCTTCAAACTCAGAAATGCCGAGATCAGCTCAGATTTTCAGAGTTTTGCAAGATTAAGGTGAGAGGAAAAGAGAAACAAGATAGATTTATTCTATATACCTTTGAGGGTTCACCTACATGTTTAGCCACAACTTGGGTGGATGAGTTAGAGACCTTTTTGCAGCAGCAAAACATTCTTGAAGATGAAGCTATCACAGTTGCAGTGCTACATTTGAGAGGTAAGGCTTTTTCCTAGTGGATCTTTGAATATTTTTCTTTGAGAAATGTAAACATTGCATCTTATGCAAATTTCACTAAGGAATTAGTGAAAAAATTTGATAAAAATATTCATGAGACACACATGGTGGGTGTAAACAAGAAAACTCAAGAAAAACCCTTGCAAGAAAACTTGCACCATACTTTTCGAGAAGAAAGGTTTTCATCTCACACCTTTGAGCAAAGGAGCATGGAGATATTTTTTTCAAAAAGGGATCCAATAATGGGAGAGTTTTCAACTCACGTTGCAGATATCGAGGGCAACAACACTGTTAGATCTGGAGTTGATCTAGCACCTCATGCAGAGAAAGGAGGAGCTCTTGCTCTAAATAGAGGGATGCTTTCATCTTTGCAAGGAAGTCCCCAGGATCTCATGTGTGGAGATGAAGGAACAACTCATGTTCTACTTGTGCTATTGTTCAGGAGGTGTGAAACCATGGAGACACAAGGAGAAGGTAGGGAGAAGACCCAACATCATGAGATGAGGATTACACACCCTTACCCATTTCTGGAGGTTTATGGACCTAAGGAGGTGACTGGATTGCGCAGTGGAAGCATGGGCATATCTGTCCATTCATATATGCAGTCATCTCTTGATGATGATGTCTCATTGCATGGAGACATTTTGCCGAGGAGACCACTGGATGAGTAGAGGAGGATGGATGCTTCACCAGTTGAGGCACCACTTAGTGATTTCAGAGGAGTGGGAACCTTGGGAGATCATTTTATAGCGCTGGGAGTCTTGGGTAGACTCAAGGAGAGAGGGAGAATTCCCTCAACATCATATTTACCCACTTCCATTTCAGATTCTGTGATGTGGTAAAAGCAGCAGGGGAAGGATAATAGCCTTCCAACTTGCATATTTGGCATGGGATATGTCAGAGAGGAGGATCACCATATGACATGTTCTCTTCATGAGAGATCATCAGGGCTGTCACTATGGAGGATAGATCCATATTGGAACTCCCAACTGTTGGTGGAGTATTCCAAGGATCTTTTCACTTGCATGATCTTGGATGACAAGTTGCATGAGGAGGGATATTCAGTCAGAGATGGGGTCATCTTTTATCATGGCAAGATATTATTTCCTAGAGCTTCAAAGCTCAAGGAGAAGTTGTTACATGCAGCTCATGAGGAGTTCCTTTTCAGTCCCACTTAGTCTATGAGAGCATACCACACCATCATGGAGGGGTATTTTTGGATGGGATTTGAGGAGGATGTATATCAACATATGAGCAGATGAATGGATCAGATGGAGATGGAGGAGAGACATGAATCTTTGAAATATTTATCACAACCACCTCTTTCCTCTTTGAAGATGAGAGGGGACTCAGCTATGAGCCAATCCCTTTGTATGAGCAGAACATATGGTAAGGGTGATGATTTTTTAGATGATTATTTACTTGACATATGTCCCTTAACCATATATGTGCAGGATATTGCTCCAAGGAGGAGCATTCTATCTTTTGGGCTTCATGGTCTAGTTGAGGCCATAGGCTTGGTTGATGGCCATCCCCTAGGAAGACTTGGGGAAGAGGAATATTATGGAGGACATGCTCATTATACACACTGCATCATTCACTTCCTCCCTATCTATGAGGATATTGGAGAAGCAAGAAAGTGGTTGAGAAGCCACTCATTTTATTAGTCTCTATTACAGTTGAGGGTCAAGCTACGCTGGTTGCACCTGAGGGACCATAGTCCTTCCCGTTTTTTACATATGGCAGCAAGTATGATTCTCATTTTTTCTTGCTATGGTTCTATTGTTGATGTCTTTATGAGGAGCATTCTTGGGAGAGAGACACATGAGGTGAATGTGTCCTTTGAGGGAGTAATTCCTCACACTTTTTACACTACATGTTCTAAGGGGAGCATGGGATATGATATGGTCACCTTGATAGAACATTTGTCTCTTTATGAGGTGAGTGATATGATGGAGGAGATGCCATATGATGATGAATTCCAACTCATCATATATGGAGATACTTGGGCCAACTTGATTTGCAGCATTGGGGGAGAGATCTTTGGAGGTCTAGTGCTCATTTTGCCACTTGAGGGAAAAATTATTATAGCCCATGGACATCTAGGACTCTACAGTTATCATAAGTGGAGAGATGGATAGTGTGGTGTAGGCTACATAGTCTACCATGTGCATATTTTCATCCAACCTACTTTGCCGGAGCCAAAGGTGGATGACAGCTTCCAGGAGTTGCCTAGTTGGAAGGTGACTCATTTTGCATGGCTCATAGCTTGGAGATGGAGGATTCATATGGGAAATATAGTTCCCATTTTATTTCAGATCCCATTCTTCAAGGGACCTCTAGACATCACTTTTCTATCCTCTTGATTATTTCACTTTTACATGATGATGGCTTGATAGCTGACTTGCATGCTTAGGACGAGCAATGTGGAGATTTGATTGATAAGATAACATCACTTTCCTTGGAGGATATAATCATACAGGGATGATACAGGGAGAGGAGGAGAGAACTCAGTCTATCCTTGCACTTGCTTGAGGACAAGCAATCTTTGAGAGGGGAGGACTACAATATTCCAAAATTTTCATGCAGCAAATTGGAATATTAATTTTTTCTTATATCATCTAGGAGATGAATAAAATGGGTAAAAGGTCCATGAGTAGGAATAAAATCCCTCATAGTGTGAAAGGGATCATTGGAGTAGCTTATTTTGCACCTTACAGTGTGAAAAGGGGAAATTTGCATGAGGACAAGATCAAGTTTGACCAAGTCAACAGCGCTACCTAAGAGATGTAGCTTGCTTGGGAAGACAACGTAGTTTTGGAGGGAGAAAGATTCTTTGTGGAAGAAACCCTAATGTGTGGGGTCCAGGGAAAAGAGGCATTCACTTGCATAAAAGGAGGAGGAGGCAGCCATAGTGAGATATCTTTGTGGAGCATTTGATCAATTTTCTGCTTAGACATATTTGCAGTCTCGGTTGTTCAGCTAAGTTGCAGTGCTACTTAGCACGATGGATTCCTGTTTAGGATTTCCTCTCCTTCTTGAGAGGCCTTTTGAAGGATTGCACTTCATTTTCTACACATCTTGGCTCAAGGCCAAAGCCATTATTCAGTCACTGCATTATTTCTGCTGAAGTATAACGTAGTGTTGCTGGGTGTTGCAGTGGAGGGGTTCCACAACACCATTCCTTGTTTCATCTTTCAGAGGAGGGAGCTTCTATTCCCGGGGAAGATTAGTAAAGAAGGTTTCCAAAGTAGATTTTCATATTTTGGCATCAAGGCCAACATCTCCCATCATATATAGTGCGGTACAACCTCCATACTACGTTATTTGAGTGCACACTTGCAGTGAGATGTTGCACCAGCTTCTTGGAGGGCAAGATCTTCAATTTCAGGATCAACCTTGCATTAAGAGATCCATTGGAGAAGGTTTCTTTTAGATTGTAAATATTATTCAGCCATATCCATGTTATTACATTTTTTGAGTTGCAGCTACTGCCCAACAACTCTGGCATTTCTGCAGTCGTACTTTTTGTACATGTATATTGCGAGAAACCCTTGCCGGGTGTATTTTTCGTTATGTAAAAGAGGTTAAACCTCCATTTCTCTGTTATTTGATTGATATAGACTCCATATCAGACCTTTTTTATCATTTCTACAAAAACCCTCATGGGAATTATGCTCTCACAGTATTCAAAAATTCTGTTGTAGAGAAGTCATGGGATCAGGGTGTTTTTAAGTAGTATTAAGCTGGGGAGATCTGTTTAAGGTAGCTAGTTTCATTTGTTTCACCTCTAATTTTGTAAGTGGGTTATATATGATCTAAAATAATGGATCCAAGTCCCAATATCCACTTTTATTGCACAATTTTCTGAATACAGTTGTTTTATGCTCTATATTGCTGCATTTCCCCGCCCAGGAAGGAGAATATATTTCATCTTCTTGCTGAGGTTATTTCATCTACTGGTATGATTTTATTCCACATCTATTGAGCTTCTCTCCATTTCCAATCTCACAATTTTCTGAAGCTCCACATTGGTAATAACTCAGATTATTCCCAGTAGTGTAGTCATTCCTAATTTGGGATATTACACAAAGACAGGAGAAAAATGGTTTAAAAACATAGGAATTGAAGGATAAGGATGGAAAATATTTATAAAAAACACAGTTATGGATACTATCATTTTAAAAAATGGGATTCCTAACATAGCTCTTAAAGGAATGTGGAGAAATTTGTTATTGATCATTTAGAAATTCATTACCTGTGACGGAAGGTTTGGATGCATGTTATTTTACCATGCTAGGTTGTTAATGTATTTACTTGAATATAGTGAAATAAACCTTCCATACTTTTTATTGCATATTTTGAAGAAAATGGACGGAACCGTTCAGAAAAGAATTCAGTTTATCGAAAATACAATGTATCAACATGGGTTAGTAAAAATTCTCATTGAATTTCACCTTGAAAGGTTAGGGGATACTTGGGAAAAATTCTTAATTCAAAACCATTTCCAAGAAGGAGATCAAGAACAACCAAGCAGTAGCAAGGAAAAAAGAGGAAGAAAAAGAAAAATTGAAAATGAACAACCACTCCAAGAATAGTTAAAAGATGAAATCCCCATTGCAAAAGTTTTGGGAAAATTCAAGAAGAAAGAAGATAAAAGGGAGGAGGATACCACAAGATAAAAGAGTAAATCTATAAACACATAAGAGCTTAAGATAAATAAAAGAAAGGAAAATTTTGAAATCCTTCTCAACTAGTAGGAAGAAGTTATAGACTCAGAAAGATAGTAAAGGAACCACATTCAAAAGAAACAAAATTTTTCAATTTAGAGGAAGATCCTAGGGTTCCATCCACTACTGCCATTTCACAAACTCAGAGTCCAGGGAAAATACCTACGTATATTGATCTATTACAAGAGGAAATTTATGATTATATTGTGTCTTTGGAGAAAAGAGATGCAGCGAAGACATCAGTTTTTGAACACCAATGTCATAGACCACAAGAACCTCTAGTTGTTAATAATCTAAAACAAGAAATATTTGACCTAGAGAAATTAAGCAGAAATTTTAAACAGGAAAATGAAGCCTTGGAATTATAGAGCCAAATTGAGAAAACCATAAATGGAAATACTCTTCTACATATTGGTTTATGGTTCAAGAAGAACAAAAAGTTAAAGAAGAAGAATAAACCACTAAGCACACACGTCATAAACTTGAAATATAAACTCCTAATGAGAAAGCCAAGGGTAGCTGTAACTACAAGGAAGGAAATGGAGATGAAATTAAATGTTCTAGTAGAGGTCTTAATGTAGATGCAGTAACATGATAATACTAAAAAAATTTTGTTTTTGCATGAGGACATGCAATGGTCACCTCGTGGGGGAATCTAGAGCCTTGAGACTCGCTTAATTTTGACACTCCTTTTCACTATATTTACTCCTTTCTAATAGCACCATAAGCTCAAACAAGTGCTGAAATGCACATTTTGACTTGTCAAGTTATCCTAATGATCTATTTCTCATATTTGCAATTGTTCCTTATTATTCAAATGAAATTTGTATTTAGCAATAGAATTAATGCAATTCTAGAGCCAAATTTTGTTTACGTAGCCACTGTCATGGTTCGATAGATTCTAAGGTATTAATATAGCAAAGAAATATATGGGTAGTTGAAAAATAAACTTGTCATGGATCCTATCCTATTCATCCATCTAGAATCAAGAAAGAAATCACCAAAGAAAATTGTCAAAGGATTCGTCAACTCAGAGATGGAACATGCGAGCGAGGAAGTGTGAGCTTCATGATTTTCTATGCCATGTAACAAATCATGAAGCAGCGAAATTCTCATTTTTGTTCAGAGTTATAGATAAAGTTTTCTTAGTATTAGAAGGTGTAAAATCGTCAAAACATTTAATGCCAGGCTTTTATAAATAGAAGGCGAAATAATTGTGTAAAGGATGTGAATTATTATGATATTGTGACATCTTTTAGAACTCTATTTTTATCCCTTAATCGAATGAATAAGAATTCCATAACTTTAATGCGAAGTTACTATGGAGTAGATTCAAGCCAACTGTTGTGGAGGGTGCCTACAATAGAAAAGGTTTTTATTTTTTTTTCGTTATTTCATTGTCATTGCATAGCTCAAAGTTTTATGTGTTTACAATGTGTTGTAGTATAGATGCATGCTCTATTTTCAGTCTTATCTCCATTGCAATTATTTTTAGATTTATGAATGTTATTTCATTTACCGTTATCATTATCTCCAAAATATTTTCATGCTAGAGTAGATGCTATGTTTCTTTCATAGATTTAATTCTTAGATGGTTAAAACGGAGAGGTCTTTTATCACAGTTCAGTTCATTTCCTCTTCGTGCAATACAATTTTATCATAGATTAGTTTATCATTTATCAGCTCATTTCATCTTCATGCAGTAGAAGTTTATCATAGGTCAATTTATCATCGATTATTTCATTTTCTTATCATGCAATAGAACCTTATCATAGATCAGATATTGTCAAATACGTTTTAGAAGATTTCTCTTTTTCAGTTTTAGATCAATTTTGTCTTATGATCTCAATTAAGTTTTCTTTCATAAAAATATATTTCTTTTATCATCGTAAAATAGTTTTAGTAATTCTTTAGGATATGTTTCATTCACATTAAATTTTCAAAAAAACATGAAAATTATAATTTCTTTTTCATTTTAGAATTTTAGTTCCTTTGAGAATGAATTGTTAGATACTAACAAGATTTGTCATTTAAATTTATAGGACTTATTTAATTTTGTATCACCAAGTCGTCACTAACAAGGTTTGTTGCTGGAATCATCAAATCATCATCAGCAAGCTTTGTTGCTGGAAACATCAAATTTTTCATCAGTAAGTTGTGTTGAGGGATTCGCCATATCATCATCAAGAAGCTCTATTCCTGGATTCCCCAAATATTTATTAGCAAGCTCTGTTTCTGGAATCACCATATCAACATCAACAAGCTTTGTTGCTGGTATCATGAGGTCATCATCAACAAGCTTTGTTGCTGGATTCATCAAATTGTCATCAGCAAGCTCACCAATTTTTCATCAGCAAGCTCTATTGTTGGATTCATAAAATATTCGTCCACTTGTGGTTGTGCACAGTGTCGTTCACAAGCATCTTCGTGCTCCTTTTCTGCTACTTCTACAATTTCTTCACAGACATCATCCACTTGTGGCTGAGTCTTCTCACTTCGTTGTAGATTTGTTGTTATAGATTCACCTTCATCTTCAACTTCAATGCTCTCCCTTGCACCCAAAAACCTCTCAAGGGTATCCCATTACTCCTTGGTTGTCTTGGCATCTTAAATCAGAGGGAGAATGTTATCATCGACATATTATTTTATGCATTTTAATGCAAATACATCTTTCTATCTCTTCACTTCCAGATCTAAAAATATCTCAAACATCTCTTGTTGTCACTTCAGCCTCTTGGCTTTTCCCATTTTTTGAGTGTTGGCTCACTACGACTCAAAAAGTAATACAAATTGTAGACATCGTAACTAAATGCAATAAAAATGAGTTTGTTGCTTGTTTTTCACAAACTAACGAGTCTACAAATGCTAAATAAATACCTTGCTTCCAAAAAATTACAAAATTATGTACTAAAGAAACGCTTTCACGCCCCTCTCTTTAAAAAAAAATTATACGAGCCCATTTTTTAAAAAATCATTTTACCCAAATACCTTGGCTTTTCTCTTCTACAATGAGCGCACACCGACACGGCTCCGCAATACTGCTTCGTAACACCGACATGACTCTATAAAATTTCAGATATCAGATGAGCGAAGGTATGTGGCTCAAAATTGTGCTGATAGACCCAAGTATGTTGATCAAACCAACGCTGATTGGCCCTAGTATCTGCCCCAAACCAGCACCTATGGCTGATTAACCCAACGTTTCCTTCAAAAAGAGTGCTGATTAAAAAAAAAACTTAAATTAAAAAAAAATCACTCAACTATCATGGGCTTCTTCTTTTGGTGGTTCTTTGTTCTTATTTTTCTTTTGGATCTCTATACCTCAACAATATTCCTTTGGATATCGCGCTCACCTCGCGCTCACCTCGCGCTCACGTTATTTCTCTAGATTCTTACACAATGTAGCTTTGATCTTTGATCTATTTTGCTGTCAACGAGTCTTACACAATCTAAGCTCTGATACCATGACAAAAATTGAAAACTAAAAAGAAGTGGAGAAGAGGATTTCTCTTGTCAATATTACGAATGAGTTAAATAAGATTATATTGGAGACATTAGCAATAAATGAATTTAGTGAGACTTAACTAAAAATGGACTAAGTGAAATTGAACTCGGACACTTCAATGTATGTTTTTGACACCTAGCAGGTTGTTGGAATTAGATTCTTTGAAAAAATAAAATTATAACTCTCATTTATATAATATGATTTATAATATTTCATAAGTGTAGAATAGATGTTGAGAGAATTCTCTCTTAAGGAACTTAGTGGTGCAAAATTCACTAGTTCGATGTCATGCTAATGGCTAGTGTGGCCTAGAGAAAGTGTGATCCCCGAGTAATTTTAACGGCCTAAATACCCATTGGTCTGAATTACTAGAACCATAGGTCATGCATATATAAATTAACAATTTTTTTTTTTTTCTCTAAAATAACAAGTGGTTTTAATAATAAAATTTACATAATTAACAGTCGCGAATTTGATTTTTTAGATAGCCAATTATTATGCCAAGAACCCATGGTTCTTATCATGATATTTTTTATGATTAATCCTATTTAATTTTTTGAGGAAATCCATTATGGAATGTTAGAGTACTGTAATATGTTTCTATATATCAATATATTCAAGAACAACACATTCACATGATGAAAAATATGTAATTTTTTAATATTTTCAAATAGTTTATATTTTTTGTAAGACAATGTTTTTCCTTAAGGATTTATTTATTTTGATTTTAATTATTATTAATGGTTTTTTTTAATGTATCAAATATGTTTGTGACTCTAAAGCAACCAAGTCATAATACCACTCTGTGAAAATTAAATATTTAATTTACTTTAAGAACCAAGACTTAGTAAATAAAGGACTATGTGGAAATCCTAAGTGGAAATATTAATATTTAAGCTACTTAAATTTTACATAAAAGTGGTTATGTCTTAAAATTCACACGAAAAGGCCCCAGATGAAAATTTTCAATTATGAGACAGTTGGGGATAGATACTCCTTTCTCTCTCTCTAGAGATAAAACCTCTTAGTGGAAAGATGTCAAGGGAGGTAGGAGAGAGGTTTGAGACATCTTGGAGAAAATAGAGGAGGATTTCAAAACCTAAGCAGGACGTAGTAAGTGGGGTATTATTGAGATGGAAAAAGAGTTAGTGAAAACCCTAAAGCAAAATGAAGTCTATTTGTTTTAGGTTGGACTGGGTGGTCTTGATGCTTGAGAAGAGACCTTCAAAGGTCGCTCTCCATAAGGGGATAACTGGACATGATAGCCATTCTAATTGGTTAGGAGGAAATGTCTCTTTCCTTGGTGAATTTCCTAACATCATAAGCTAAACAGTTAGTTATTTTGATACTGTTGCTTTTAGAACATGAATTGTGAATTTTAAATGTAGTGGTTTATGTGATTGTATGGTCTGTGTGTATGAGTTGTATTATTTTCTAAATGGTTTAGGCTAATGAAATTGTAAAATAATATGAAATTTGGTGTAATGAGAAATAAATGTTTGTTTTTTTGGATGAATACCATATGGAATGCATTATTATAATTATATTTACCTGACTAACTTGAAATAGGATAGTTCTGTAACTTATTGGAAGAGAATACCATTAATAGAAACAACCTTAGTTTTCCATGATATATATATGCATACAGATACAACTAGCTCTCAACCAAGGAACAGTTGTAGTAATCGTCTCGATTCAAGAAAGATATAAAAAAATAGGCGAAAGGTCAAATCTGGGAAGTCCTTCAACGAAATTTTGTGTTTTGAAACTATATAATGTAAATACTTTTGGATAGTGTTTTCTATGGAGGAATGTGAGTTGAAACCTTGAAGAATATACATAGGTATTTATGGTAGAAAATGGGATTCAGACTAACTTAGTCAGTGACACTCCATATATATGAGCACACCAAACTAATAATAAGTTAGAAAATATATAAAAAATATAAAAATTCATAGTAGTCAACATAGTGGTTATAATGAAAACTATGTATTTGAACTAAAGTAGTTACTAAAATTAATTGTTGTTTATAATTGAGAAAAATTAACAGCAATGGGATCTCATTTGATCTGTGTCATGTCTCCCTAAGTTAAATACACATAAAAATTTACGCACATAAAAAAACATTGTTGCATATGTATCTCAACAATTATCATTAAAATACATACCCATCAATACATTAACATTTCGATATAAATTTGTGGATTCTTACATGATATGCATTTTTAACAAGAACCATTTAAATTTACCGCTCCTCTACAAACATAGATTTCATATTTATTAAATTATAGGGATATGGTTTCTACCCTAGGTGGCGTATTCCATTTCAAGAACGTTGCCGAAGATTGAAACCTTAGAGGAACATTCTCAAACTTTATGGTATGACCCCCGACCACTTGTAATTTTTTTGGGGTAACAATGAGATATCCATGGCCATCGATCCCCAAGGTTGTGATCAGATAAAAGAGGATAGCGTGGGTTATAAAAATGTACTAGAACCCTTGATATTTCAACTCTCTCACCCATTCAATAATCGTTATGCCTCTGTGGCTAATATCCTCTATTATGGAAAAACCTTAAGCTCACGGGATTACTACAACTTCCTTTCTCTATAGGTACCCTACTGAATCCTTCTTATTGGAACAATATATTTAATTTTAAGTTGAAACTTTCTCAAAGATTTGGGTTTGTAATTGTTGCCTCTATGTTATTTTTTCATGGTTTTTTCCTTTCCTTTCGGGTTGTTGAGTACTACTAGGAAATCCTGTGTAGACTATTCGATCAATCAGGTTCAATAATGTTACTTCTCTTCTAACCTCCTCCTCACGACATGACTCCAAATTACAACACAAGTTTTGACTCCAGTGAAGGGATTATTTTATGGGCTTCAAGTTATGACTTTGAATAGTCTCGTAGGTAACCATTTACTTTCTCCACTCTCTAATTATTGATATCTTGAACCCTCATATTGTTAATTAGTGCACCTCTTGTCTCTGCTATGCAAGTATGGAAGCCGAACATTTTCCCAGTTCTGGCTCTCGTTTCGAGATAAGAGAGGCTGTTAGCTTATAGAGCTTATTTATCCTTATGTTTAGGTTTAATTTCCATACATAATGGATCTAAATACTAATTATGTTGGGATTGTAAACAATTATCATGTCTAATGGTATTTAGGGTTTATGAGTAAGTTTTTATACAACCGCATCATTGTTTCTTGTATTTTTCGTGTATATATTTGTAAATGTTGGTTTCGAATATTCTAGTTACCATGTTTGAAAAACCATAAGGGATTCTGTTTCATTGTTTATTAACTGAATTACACTATTGCGCTTTTTTTGAACTGTTTGTAGAATTTGGATTACTTTGTATTAAACAATTTTGAATAAAGGTATTGACGGCGTGGTTGTTTCTATTACTGGGATACTATGTGGTTTTTTTATTATGATTAAGGATTTGTAATGGAACATTATACTTATTATTAGGTTCATTCGACATAGTTCATATGTTCTGAACACCATGTTTTTAGATTTTTGGATTCCAGTTGAGTCGATATATAAAGAACCCTAGACTATTTTTCCAGGTTGCTACTTAGGTATCTAGGCCTGGTAACTAACCTGGGTCTCTATAGTCACTATTGAAATCATTTTTTCTTTTATTTATGGAACTACTCATTTAAAATTCTATCTTATATTAAAACGACTACAGGTTTCTTGACCCACAGATTTACTCACACCAGGAATTGACTCATACCCCTTCATACTCGAACTTTACCCTATCTTGTTTTACTAAGTTTCCTCTTCAAAGGTTTAACCCATAATTGCAACCCATATTTCGTTGTCTTAGTTCGATGGTTTTTTATCCTTAGGCTTCCTTCTTAGTGAATAATTTTTTTTATTCGTGAACAATTAAATAATTTCTTATATTATTTTTTTTCTCAGTATGGGTGAGGCTTGACGAGAGATAAGCTGAACCGGGATGCCAGATGTAAGTACTAAACATTACCGACACCTTTGAGGTCTTCAGATAAAACATTCCTCCTAATAGTTCATTGAATATAGTTTCCTGGTTTAGAGTCACCACTCCACAAAGTAATTTTAGAAAGACAACAATAACCTATAGAGGAGCTTGAGTGAGTATCTACTTCACCCATAACTTCCTTACCACCTGAGTGTGAGCTTCCTCTTGTATTTCTTTTTCCCAACCTTGATTCACACATAGACACAATAACTATGTAAATAACATCAATTAGAAATGAAATTGAACATATGTTCAAATATGTTTACTTAGTTCTGGTCTTCTGATATTAACATTCAAAACATTCTTTAACTATAATAAATAGTAAACAATTTTTTATGAGATTACCAAGGGACATCACATTTCCCCCACTGAGTGAAACACTATCGAGATGTTTCTTCATTGCTTGTGGAATATACTAGGATAAGCTTTTTTAATGGCATTTTCATCCCACGAGGTAGCCTCTTATGAGATGAAGTGCATCCACTACACCTTAACCTCGGTGATAGCTCGCTTCGGAAAAATTAATTCTTTTCAATCTAATATGTGTAGGGTTTCAATTAGAAATTCTCTCTCTAGCTTTACCTACACCCATAGTCATAAGTCCTTGTTAGTATTTTCTGATAACATACTTTAATAATGCACATATACAAATTTACATTTTATCAATATTACCTCTATATTTTGGCAATCAATAATATGTTTAGGATCATAAATGGATTTTTTTACAAGGATACATGAAAAACATGAGGAAACCATATGTGGCTCGGTAATGCTAGTAGGTAAGCCATTGACCCAATTTGGGCTAAAATTTGGAAAGGACCACAAAATCAGGGAGCCAACTTCTCACAACACCCCCATTGCAGGGTGCTTTTTCTAGGCTTTACCCTTACATATATGTGCTCACCCACTTGAAATTCTTGATAACTTCACTTTTATTAGCATACATTCAAGATAACACAATTTCCAGTCATAATATCAATTTATCTTTAGAACCACCCGAGTTAATGGGTGTTACACACTTACATTCATAAAACACTTCAAATGGATTCATTTTTAGAGATGTGTGATAATTATTATTGTAAGAGAGATCTACCAACTGGATGTAATCCTCCCACTTAGTTAGTTTTTTCATCATGCACATTCGTAACATGTCTTCAATTATTTGGTTTACTCACTTTGTCTACCTATATGTCTGAGGGTGATACGTAGTACGATACCATATTTGAGTGCCTAGTACATAAAATAGAGATCTCCAAAACACTAATATAAAATTAACATCTCTACCATATATTACCACTTTTGGTATGCCGTCTAATCTAAAATTTATTTCATAAATTTATTACCAATTTGAACTATTTTATAACTTGATTGAACCATGATAAAATGTGAAGACTTACTCAATTTATTCACTACCACCATTTTTCAGTCATTTAATTTCCTAGTCTTAGGTAAGTGAGTAATTAAATCAAGTGTGATAACCTCCCATTTCCATTCAAAAATGGGTATTGGGTGAAGCAATCCGGCAAGGTGTTGATGTTGAATATTCACTAATTGGCATTATATACACTTAGATAAATACTCTGCAATATATTTATTCATTCCATGCCAGAAATAATCCTTTCTTAAGGCGGTAAGAATCTTGTGATAGCTTGAGTGACCAGCATAAGGGATCCTATGATATTAATCTATGATCGACTACTTGATTCTTGATTTGGTACATACACCCTGATGTAGTAAAGATAAATATTTTCTTCATTTATTACATATCCTAGTTTTCGCTCAGTGGAGTTCTCATTTCTACTCTGTTGCAACACAAACTGGTAGTCAGGGTCTCTTTCAGATGCCTCCTTAACATGTTATTTGAAAGTTGTTTCCACTTTACTGAATGAAATTTCATAAGAACAATTTATTTTCCTTCACAAGCCCTCTGCTACTCCATTTTTCCTACCTTTTAAATGCTTAATTTCAAATTTGAATTCACTTTGAAATGCAACCAATCAGGATTTTCCAACAATTAAGGTAGGTTGCTTAAAGTAGTTAGTCACACTACTCGTGATCTTTCAACAACATAAATATTTACCAAAGTAAGTAATTTCACCATATTTTTAAGGTGTGAACTACAAATGTCAACTCTAAATCATAAATTGAATATTTCTCTTCATGCTCTTTTAGTTTTCGAGATTCATAAGCTATAATTTTCCCCTCGCGGATTAATACTCCTCCCACACCTTCGTTATGCAAGAATACGTAGATATAGTAAATTCTTTTTATTGGATCAATAATTCTTAAAATTGTAGTGGTGGTCAACAAATGTTTTAATTGATCAAAGTTGTTCTGGCAATCTAGAGTCCACTAAAATTTCCTTCCTTTTCTTGTAATGAGGTTATGGGATAGGTCACTTTAAAAAATCCATCGATAAATTGCATTTAATATTCAGTGAGACCCATAGATGACCTTATATCAGCTACGTGTTTAGGTACAAGCCATTCCATTATAGCTTTTATTTTTTCTGGGTCAACAATGATTCCCTATTTAGTGATAACATGTCCAAAATATTTAATTTTCTCCTTGAAAAATCACATTTATTTTATTTTTCATATAATTGATGCTCTCTTAAGGTCTGCAAGACAATTTGGAGAAGCCTTTTGTGTTCCTCCATATTCCTGGAATAAAAAAGAATATCATCTATAAAAATAAAAATAAAACATGTCTAAGTACTAATGAAATACACTATTCATGAGACACATGAATTTTGTTGGGGCATTGGTTAATCTGAACAGTAGTACCAAAAATTTGTAATTACCATAGCGGGTTCTAAATGATATTTTATGTACGTAATCCTCCTTTATTCTTATCTGGTTATAACCAGATCACAGGTTAATATTTGAAAATATTATCGCTCCCTTCACTTGATTGAATAAATCATGAATACGGGGTAAGGGGTGCTTATTTTTAATTGTTAACTTATTTAATTTTCTATAATAAATGCATAGTCTCAAAGTGTCATCCTTCTCATGGACAAAAATCACTTGTGCTCCCCAAGGTGAGACACTCGGGAAAATGTATTTCTGATACAATAATTCCCGTAATTTCAGTTTCATTTTTTTTAGTTATGGAATTCTAATCTGATATGGTGACCTGGATATGGGAGAAGATCCAAGAAAAAGTTCAATGGTAAAATATATATCTCTCTTAGGAGTTATCCCAAGTTTATTTTTTGGGAAAACATTAGCAAATTTTTTCATGATGGTTAGATCCTCTAAGGTTGCGGTTTTCTCTTCAGAATTGGTATACCCCACGTGTACGACACAAACTTGACACCCACTCTTGACGAATTTTTCTAAATGTGACCTCATAATGGATCTCAACCTCATATGTATTCTCACCCCATGTACTTCTCGTGTTAATCCTTCCTCATTTAAATAATTAATTGTGTTGTTATTACAATTGATAAGGGACCAATGTTTTTCCAACCAGTCCATGTCAATTATAACATCATATGATCCAAAAGGTTGTATATTTAAATTTCTAGTTATTAACTGGTCTACAAGTATTGCTACACAATTATCTATTTTAACTTTCACCATGTTTTTAGCTCTAGTGGTAAGCTATAGCACCTAGGGATTTTTAATTTTTAATGATTCTAGATAACACTTATACACTACTTTGGGGCTAACAAAACTCAAAATAGCCCCAAGGTTGATTAAAATGGACAAGACATGATTAAATATTTTACCTTTAAATTCTATCATAGTCGGTTGGTATTCCGCGTGGCAGTCTTCCAAAACTATGTTTATTATAGGTAGACTCATCACTACATCTCTCATTATTGACGCTTCTTGAATCTGAGCCACTAACCCTACACCATTTCGGTACGAGCAGTTTTTAACATAATGTGCTTCCCCACAACCCGAACACCTCATCAGTGATCTCGTGGTAGTTTTAGTCCCATATTTACTGGGTTGTTAAAAAGTCTTGAATTAATTCTGGGTTTTATATTTTTGGTAGGTCTTTCTCGCGTTCCTACCGTGCATATTCATGAAGGACCCTGTGAAGTTTGCAGACTTAAATCCTCTAGTGTTTTGTTCCTATTTCACCCCTTCTTCTCCATACACATTTTACTATGGTTTCCTTTTGACTGCATCTTCTAATAGCATAGTTTTGTTTTCTGATAAATTCATCCATGGCTTTTGGGTTATCAAATAATAAGCCCTCCTCATGAATGCAGATAGAATAATGATAAACTATTTAAATTTCACTTTTTATTCCCATATATATGTAACATATCTTAGTAATGAGGTGAATTCATCCATAGTAAGTTTCCCCAACTTAATATCATTCAATTTCCTAGCCTTCTTGTCATAAAATCGTTCGGTTAGGTATTTATCTCAAAAATGTATTTGGAATTCTTCTCATGTTAATTCATGATCATATATTTTCCATGTTATCTTCACTTCTTCCGACCATAAGGTGGCCTTGTCTTGTGGTTGGTAGTGTTATCACAAAATTGGACTTGATAGGCTGCTTGATCAGTCAACTTGATGTAACTATTTCAAACCTAATATTTTGACTGAGGCTTAGCCTCCTCAGCCTGAGAGGGCTCTCTCAAGGGTTAATGATTTGGATAAAAATATAGATGGCTAACTCTATGTGGGGTAATAAACAGATAAATGATAGATATAGGTTGAGAATCACATCAGTAAGTACACATTGGGCTTATGGAGTCAAAATAGTTTCAGTAAATGAATGAATCCACTTAACATGGAAGTTTAGGAATATCAGAGTTTTAGTCAAGAAATAAACACACATGAAACTGTAAAAACACATTTAGTTCATTTATATAGGAATTCAGGGCATCTAAAGATGGATTTTGAGTAATATAGATAAACCCCACTACAATAGGATAATGAGAGATGAAAATAGAATAGGAACACACCAAAACTCCTTTTGAATCCCAAGTCGGTTAAGTAGAAACTCTCTGTATTAGCTGAAAACCAGTCAATTACAATAAGCAGAGTCTTCTGCCAAAAATGTCCAACCCCTTTCACATTCGACTTCTTGGTCTTTAATAGAAAATTTAAAACATAAGATGATATCATCTTAGGCTAGATACATCGAATTTCTGACCCTTGACACCTTTCATAACCATAAGACATGGGATTTATTACAAAAAGACAACTAATCTACTAAAAAGTCCTATTACAAATAGGATTCAAACTCTTTGTCACTATCCATAACAACCTTATCTAAATTAAATTACTTCATTTGCCAAGTGTATCAACACAAGGTCAAATCTAAATGATAGGCTTCAACTCTTCATAACCATATTGTTGACCTCCATCAAAATAGGAAACAAACCCCTATTTTTTAGGCATAGGGTCCTTTGCACTCTTCGAACATTCTGACCATCATGTACTCTTTATTTCGTGGTCCTTAACTATTGGAAGTTGAATTAACACATTCCAAAACTCCTCCCTAGGCTCCAGCTGTCCAAAACCATTTTCAAATTGTTGAAATGAGCTACAACACACTACGCTATGAAAACATAGCAGTTTCGTAGCGCCTTTCATAGCGCTGCCTTTTAACCCTTTTTTCTTCAAAATTTTTACTTCTTTCCTCCAAAATTGTCTTAATTTTCTTTTAATACATCCTCCCTAGAAATTTTAGTTCCTGATTCTTTCTCTTACCCTTCAAAATTTTATAAAAAACAGTAAGAAAAGCTGCTACAATAGTTTTGTAGCACTTTTCTCTCTTTTTACACTATCTGTGCTACGAAAATGTTGAGTGAGCAGTTTTGTGAAAAAATTTCCAAAGCGTAAATTGTAAATGTGCCAAAAATTCAAAATAAACCTCATTCATCATTTAAAAAACAATATCAACAGAAAAACATAGTCATTCCAGCCTTCATGAGGTCCCTTCTTCAATTTCACTTGATTTAACTATTAACACTTCAATGACTGTTATTTTAATACCTCTGCTCTTTAACTCATCTTGAATCAATTTCAGTTGTTGCTCCAAGTCCTCCACTTGGTCTCTAAGTCTTTTTTTATTAGTTCTCAAGTGAGTATTTATTACTTTGAAAAAATTGGCTTCCTTTATTGCTAGGACCGTCCATTTGAAAAATTGCTTTGCACTACTTGGAGTTTCAGAAATAGAACCAGTTTGACCTTCCCACAGTGTCTTCATTCTTTTAAATTATGCTTTCTCAATACTGTGCTTTCTAGCCCTCTTTCTCATCACATCAATTTCTTGGTTTTCCAGCCTAAATTTTTCCTCAAGATGTTGAAAATTTGTCATTTCTTCTTTTCCCCTCTTTGTTCTATTGGTCGTATGCTTCAGTTTAGGTGATGAGATATCAACAACTTCTTCAAGAGCTTTAGCTATCTCAATATATTTTTGAACTTCCTTGCTGCCTTCCTTGAGTTTCTTATCATGCCTAGTTTTAGGCTTTCTTGCTTGAAAGATGAAAGCTGCATCTTCCACCTCAAACTCAAGCTTCCTTGCAGACTTAGCCTTTTTCTGTTTATGCTCATCTTTTCCAATGAACTCAGCTTGAACAATGGGTGTCTCCTCTATGTCAATAGCATGAAGGATGTCATCTAAATTTCCTTTTGCTACTCGGTTGTCCTCTGTAGCAATTGCCTTCCCTTTTAATGCCACTTCTTGACTTCTTGTTAGTCTTTTGATTTCCGTGTTGCTGACAGCTTGTTTTTGTTCTCCCTCTTTGATAATCTTTGGCCTTTGTTTTACAGATGATGGAGTGGTTGTGTCAATCATTTGTGTATGCTCTGCCCTTTTCTCAATTTGTTTCCTTGGATTCAGTTTTGAAAATTCCTTTGGTTTTGCAACCATAGGTTGACTAGGCTCTCATGATGGTGGTGATGGAACTCCTTTATTTTTAGGGTTTCTTGCAAGAGTTAGGGTTTCCAACTCAAAACCATTTATAAACAAGAAAGATGACAAGAAAGATGACCAACCCCTACCTATTTTCTAAAGTTCATCTAAGATCAGTTACTTCATTAAACGATGATGAAACGAGGATGTTTCTCTACGTTCAAATTTTTCTTGTACCTTGTCATCCATTTTTGCAAGACTTCTGTGCAGATAAAAAGGAAAATCGAGTGAAACATTACTAGTGAAATGCAGAACAAAATTGAAATGATATGTGTAAACCTTATGATATCTCCCTTCACATGTAAAATACTTCCGAATGTTGAGCAACAGCTTTGAATAAGTGTCTTTGATTCAGCTTCTAGGGATAGCGTTATTAAGGTCCATGTCTGCATACTCAGGCTTCATGAACTCTAAACATTTATTCATATCAAATTTGAAACCTTTGAACCAATTTTCTTGACCTCCTGGTATCTCTGTAACAACAGCAATGACCTCTGGTGTAATTGACATACTTAGCATCCCAACCTTAGTAGTTGTTCCATTGAAGTTCATGGAAAATTCCTTTGAGACCTGTGTGTGACAGCCCTGCAATTTTTCACAAAACCGAAGGCAATCTACTCTTTTGAACACTTCCATCACTGCTAGATATTCAATTATTTCCTTCATGTCTTCAGGTTCATACCTTAAGCATTGTCCCCCTCTGTGAAATTTCTTTTCCTCTCCCATGCTTTTCAGAAAACCTATCAGCCTCACTTAATGAATTGGATCAGCCTCGCTTGAATATATAAAACCAACAGCCTCGCTTGATAAATTTTATATCAGCCTTGCTTGAATAGGGATGTAGAAAATTTTTGTATGAAATAGCAACAGGTTTGGCTCGACACTTTTCAACTCAGATATTTTGAATGGAGTCAAAAGGAAATGAGAATAATCAATTAGAAAAGATTTTGAAATTTAAAATTTCATCTCATAAATGAATGATGCCTCATTCATAACCTATAATGACAATGATGACTGAAAACATGAATGTGTACATCAAATCTCATCATTACATGACTCATCATATCACTAACGTACCATTTCCCAATGGTTTCTGACACCTTTCAGCTCAAATGACAAGACAACTGTAAAATCACGCTTTTGTATCGCCTGCAGTGTAATTTTACTATTTACACTACGAAACTATTAGCGCTTTCGTAGTGAAAATCAACTTTTTTCAATGCGTGGCACTACGAAAACAAGGTTTCTTGGCTAGTTGCACAGTTTTGACATGAAACTTTTAGGAAATGACCCACAAATGAAAATGATGGATATTTGACATGAAGGGACTTTTAAAAAGACTTTATTCGAACCTAAGGATGGAATTTGGACTATAAAAATCTAACCTACCCTTGATCAAATCCTAAACTACTTATAAACCCAATTTTGAATCATGATCAAAGACAAACTTGACACAATGATGTTAGAAAAAAAAATAAAAATTAGGGGATAACATGTAGATTCCAATTGAACTTTCAAATTGTGATCATATTCATAAATTTGAAAATATTTATTCATATTGATGAGCTAGACTTCAACAACATCTTCGCATTCACCACAAAATGTCGGGGGTTTCATTTTCCTAAATTCCCCTTGTAGTTCCACCTTTTGTATTTTAGCTTCCTTATCCCCAGAAATATTATCAAAAACCTCTTCATTATTTTCCTTATTTTTTTCGGACTCCTGATTCTCTTCCTGTTTCCTGTGTGTCACTACTCTATTTTGACGATCTATACTAGGATTAGAATGTCTGTGATTTTGTCTCTCATAAATAATTTTCATAATATTATCTTTTTCTTGCATCAGTCACTCTTTATCATCTCATAGTTGTTCCATTTCCCCTTTCAATAGTTGGATTGTTTTGAACAGTGCAACATTGATGTTTCTCCATTCCTCACCTCAATGAATCAAATTTTCTAGCTTATCTTCTATAGTGGGTACTGGGCCAGCTCCAACTACTGGCATCACTAGTTGTGTAGGCCAACCTCTCTTCATGATGTTCTTCGTCCACTCTCTGTTAACATATAAATATTTTTTTATTCCCATCTTATCCCAGGGAATCCACAATGTTGGAACCTAGGCACTCTGATACAATTTGTAATATCTCCCTAAGTTAAATACACATAAAAAAAAATGGTATATATGTATCCCAACAGTTATCATTAGCATACATGCCAATCAATACATTAACATCACCATATAAATTTGTGGATTTTTACATGATATGAATTTGTAACAACAACCATTTAAATTTTCCCTCCTCTACAAACATAGAATTTATATTTATTAAATTATAAGGTTATTGTTTCTACCCTAGGTGGTGGGTTCCATTTCAAGAACATTACCAAAAATTGAAGCCTTCAAGGAAAATTCTCAAACTTTATGCTACAGACATAGACCACTTGTAATTTTGTTGGGGTAATAACTCACATAACCATGCCTGTCGATCCCCAGTGTTGTGATCGGATGGTAGTGGATGGTGTGGGTTCTACAAAGGTGCCAAAACCCTAAATGTTCTGACTCTCTCACCCATTCAACTGTTGTTACTCCTACATGGTCGAGCTCCTCTGATATGGAGAAACCTCAAGCTCCTGGTATTACTACACCAAATTCCTTAATGTAAAGGTAAATTGTTGAATCATTCTTACTGGCATAATATGTTTCTTTTTAAGTTCTGAATTTTTAAATGAATTAGGTTTGTAATTTTTTCCTCTCTGTTCTTTTCTCAGGATTTGTTCCTTTTATTACGGGTTTCCAAGTACTCCCAGGGAATCCTGTGCAGACCAGTACATGAATCATGTTCAGTAATGTTACTTCTCTTCTTGCCTCCTCCTCACGAGATGGCTCCAAATTATGTCATAGGTTTTGACACCAGTGAAGGTATTCTTCTAGTGACTTCCAGTTATGAGTTTGAGTAGTCCCGCAGGTACCCATTTACTGGCTTCAGACTCCATTTATTGATATTTTGAACCCTTGGATTGTTAATTAGTGCACTTCCTCTCTATGTTGTGCAGTTACGAAAGCCAGGTGTTTTCCCAGTTGTGGCTCTCATTTCTAGATAAGTCATGTTCTTAACTTGTAAATCTTATTAATCATTTTGCTCAGGTTTTATTTCCACCTTGAATGGATTTGAATATTAATTATTTTGGGATTGTAAAAAAATGTGATGTCTCATTGTAGTTAAGGTTTGTGAGTCAGTTTTTTTTACAATGACATGATCATTTCTCATATTTTCTATGTATATATTCATAAATGTTGATTCTGAAATATTATTGATACATTGTTTGAAAAAACCTAAGGGTTTATATTTCATTGTTGCTTAACTTAATTACCCTGACATGATTTTTTTTAGAATATTTTCAGAATTTTGATTACTTTGTCTTAAATAGTTTTGAATGAAGGTATCAATGGTGCAACTATTTTTATTACTCAAATACTGTGTTCTTTTGTTATTTCAATTAAGGATTTTTAATGGAATATTATACCTATTATTATTTTCAATTGACAAAGTTCATATGTTCTCAATACTAGGGATTTTCATTATTGGATTCTGGTTGATTCGATCTATATAGAACCCATGACTATTTTTCCAGGTTGCTACTAAGCTAGCCAGGACTGGTAACTAACTTAGGTCCCTACAGACCCTACTGAAATCATTTTTTATTTTATCTATGGAAATCCTACATTCAAGGTATTTCTTTTAGTAAAAAAACTACAATTTTCTTGAGCCACAACCTAATTGAGACTAGGCCGTTACTCGAACCCTGTCATACTTGAAATTTAACCTATCTTTATTTGCTAAGTTTTGATGCCTTAGTTTGACATTTATGTATCATCCGAATTCCTTCTTAGTGAAGAATTTCTCTTATTGGTGTATAATTAAATACATCTTCTCTTTTTATTGTTATGGGTACTCGTCAGGCTTGAACAAATATAAACTAGATCAAGGTTGTAGGTGTAAGTACTAAATAGTACCGACACATTTAATAACTTTAGAGAAAAAAATCCTCCTAACAGGTCGTTGAATTTTTCTTTATGTTTTAGCATCACCACTTAGCACAGCTTGTTCAACAAAATAAGCACAACCTAGTCAGTTTTAGAAACTACCCTTGTGATTGATAAAATAATTTTTTTTAAATGATTATTGCTATAAATAAAATAACTACAGTTTTAGACAAAATAGTGTTGTGAAAAATATGAACTTATCAAACAAAAAAAATTCAATATAGTTGTCAATTTCAGTGTTAAAATTTATATGAGTCTCTTACAAATTTCATCTAATCATGAACCACCAAGACTAGCAATACTCCACCCAATAGTGAGATCAATATTTTCTCATGCATCTCCACCCCAAGCTTGTTTCACATGCATGATGGTTTTCTAGATGAAAAATAACACTAGAATAATTTCTAAAGGATATGTGGTCACAACCAGACTTAGCTTTGAATACCTGTCTGAGCTCTTCAGGCTTCAGATAGAGTCTAATAGCCAACCAACTCTTGAGTATTTCCTCATTCTTTTTTCCTTTTTCCTCCTCTCTTGCCTCAAGTTCCCAATACCCTATTGGTTTTATTCTTCTCCTCTGATATAGGATCTTGGGTGAGTAACTAATTCACCCATAACTGCCTAACCACCTATATTATGAAACCATCTCACAAAATAGAAGAAAATATATATCAACGGCTTAGAAATAAGCCTCTTTGAGGGGAAAACATCCTTTCCATTACATAAATGAGCAATTCTTCAATCATACAAATGAAAAAACCTCCTTTCTATATATATGAGTCCATGGGTTCACAATATAATCCTAGCCGACCTAACAATAATAATGTAAGGGCACAAGAATAATAATAGTCGCTTTTATGGGGTACAATAATAACAATATGGTAGCTATAGGTGTACAACAATAAAAATAAGGGGGATAGACTAGAAATATAGGGACCTAACATGCCCCTCTCCTTCAAAGAAGTGTTGTCCTCAAAGCTTGAGTAGCTTTGAATGCTTATGTATAAAATTCTCATCCTCCCATGTGAAATCTTCAGTGCGTAAGTTCTTTCACTTTATGAGATACTCTGAAATTGATCGATTTTGTAGCTATTAACTTCTTGTTTCCGTGGCTGCTTCATGTTCCAATATGATTTCTTCTTCCTCATAAAGTTCTGGAAATATGGTTTGAACTAAAATTTTGTCACCTATAACATTCTTTAAGCATGAAACATGGAAAACTAGGTGCACTCAAGAAGAAGTAGGAAGCTCCAAATTGTATTCATAGTTCCAATATTTTGCAACACCTTGTAACCGCAATAGTACTTTGGCGATAATTTATTATCCTTCTTAACTTTATTGAGTGACATTTTTTTGTATGTTTGTATCGGTAAAAATCCCCGGTCTCCTACATAAAAAATTCTCTCTCTATGATGTTGATCTGCCTCTTGTTTCATTAGATTTTGTGCCAAATTTAGGTTATGTTTTAAGAGTTGGATATATTGTTGTTGATGCTTGATGTGATCTTACACTGCTTGAACCTTATAATTTTCTCTTAAAGATGATTTGATGAAAGGTGGATGAGATCCATAAAGTGCCACAAATGGGGTCATTTTTGCTTTAGTATGGAAGGAAGTGTTATACCACCATTTGGTCGAAGGTAGCCACTTCAACCATTATGTTTTTTTATCAGATACAAAACAATGAAGTCATCCTTCCAAACAATATTTTTCACTATCTTAGATTTCCCATTGGACTGAGGATGATAAGACGAGCTATGAGCTATTTGAGTACTTAAACAAGAAAATAATTTCATTCAAAAATTTCCAGTAAAAATGGGATCTTTGTCGCTTACAATAATCTTTGGGTTTCCATGTAGCTTTTGAATTGTTTCCATAAATGCAATAGCAACTGTAATTGAACTAAATGGATGAGATAATGCACAAAAATTTTCATACTTGGTAAGTCTATCAAGTACCACCATGATGACACTCTTACCTCTGAACTTAGGTAAATATGTGATCAAATCCATTGAAACATCCTCCCAACTTTCACTTGGAATGGATACAAGATGTAGAAGACTCGATGTCTTAATTGTCTCAAATTTATTTTTTTCGAAAACCAAACATTCCGCCACAAATTTTTGAATATCAGATTTAAGGCCATCCCCAAAAAATTATTCTTCACGTTGTGGTAAGTTTTGGAAAATCCTAAGTGTCATCCTAAGGGAGAGGTGTGCAATTCTAAGATAATATTTATTTAAGTTGGGAATTCTTACAAAGATGTAAGTGATCTTTGTACCATAAGGAATCATTTTTAAAACTAAATGTATCATTTGTACTAGGATCTTGATACAACTTTTGAATGACTGTCCTCACTTCTTCTTCAGTCTTCCATTCATCCCTTTCTCCATTTATCCAATCTCGTTGGATAATAGAAATGGAACAAAGAAATTCTTCCACCTCTTCATCCTTTCTTGAGAGTGCATCTGTAACAACATTTAACTTCCATTTTTTGAAGATGATTTCAAATTCATAACCCAACATCTTTTTGACCCATTTTTTCTTCTCTTCTGAAGATAATATTTGTTCCAAAAATTATTTAAGACTATCATGATGAGTTTTTACCCTCAAGTGTCTTCCCATTAGGTAAGGTCACCATTTATTTAGTCCATGTAGTATTTCCAACATTTCCTTCTCATAAATATATCTCTATAAATACTTTCCTTTGATTGGATGACTTTCAAAAGAAACAAGTCTTCCTTCTTTCATTAAAACATCACCAATTCCATTTCCTGAGGCATCACATTCTAGAATAAGGGTTTCTGTGAATTCTAGCGTAGCTAATACCAGTGATAGGCACATTGACTCTTTAATATGTTTAAAGGCCTTAGTTTCTTCAGGATTCCATGAAAATTAATATTTCTTCAATAATGTAATTAGCCATGTTGTTATTCTCCCATAATTCTTAACAAACTTGAGATAATACCATGTTAGCCCGAGAAATCCTCACAACTTCTTTATGGTTGTGGGGAATTTCCATTCCTTAATGGATTTAATTATGTTAGGGTCTACCTTAACACCATCCTGAGATACAATATCACCCAAATATTCCACCTCCTTTACTCCAAAGAAACATTTGGAGGTTTTTTCATATAATTGTTTCTCATCCAATAGTTTGAGCACCCTATCAACATGTTGAACATGATCCTTCCAAGACCCGCTGTAGATTAGTATATCATCAAGACATAATAAAACAAATTTTCTAAGGAAGGGTTTGAAAATGGAATTGATCAACCATTTAAATGTAGAAGGTACATTGGTAAGGCCAAAAGGCATGACCAAAAATTCATAATGACCCTCATGAGTTCAAAATGTTGTTTTCAGAATATCTTCAGTCTTCATTCTAATTTTCTGATATCCTGAACAAAGATCCAACTTGGTAAAATAATTTTCTCCATGTGATTCATCCAATAATTCATTAATCCCAGGAACATGAAATTTGTCTTTAATAGTGAGCTTATTGAGCTCCCTATAATCTGGACACATGCACCATGATCCATTCTTCTCACTACAAGGAAAATACCCTCTAGCAGAGGTTATAAAGGAGGTTTTTAGTGTTATAAAATTGGCCAAAATTGTTAAAAAACATTTTCTACAACATTCTTTTATGTTTATGGAGGTTTTAGTAGAGGTTTTAATGGAAATTCAGCAGAACTAAAAAAAATGGGCAGCCAGAGGTTATTACGGATGTTTTTTTCATCGATGAGGTACTAAGGCTTCAACGCATCGGTGTGTGTCATCTAGACGGTGGTCCCGGGGCAGTCAAAGGTTCCTGCACTGGGCTCTCAAGGTATAAAACTGCACCAGGCGCAATGTTGGTGATACAACGCATGGGGCCGTACCAGTTGGTCTTCGGATTTGTGCGGTACTCATAGGTCGTTGTCACGCACTGGTATGTAGATGTATAGAAATGCACTGGTGTGCCATATTCGACAAACACACTGATATTTATACTTGGTATTGGTATTTGTGTGATGCCCATATATCCTACAAATTCACCAGTGCGTAACCTCACATAAAAGCACTGGTTCGCAGTATCGCACAAACGCATCGAGATTTTTAATTGGTTTTGTTATTTTTTAGGAGCCCATAGGTCATAGAAATGTACCAGTGTGCTGCAGCATACAAAAGCACCGGTGTATAGTAACTGACATGCACCGATGTTTATTTTGTATTTTTTAGAAACATCAACCCGTGACAGTGCAATTATTGTGATTTTTCTAAAGTTATCATTCATAAAAAGTCAACACATCTTACAACAATATTCATAGTAATTAAATTTTTATTAATGCATTTGAATGTGATGTTTGGATTAATTTGTTATATCATATCATAATTATTGTGGTTTTTTAAGCTTCATTATTCATCAAAAGTCGACACATATATATCTTATAACAATATTCATATGAATTAAATTTTTATTAGTGCATTTGAGAACAACAATGGAGAACGCAATAGCAACAATGGAGAATGCGATAGAATAAATCAAAACATATTTTATTATATATATATATATATATATATATATATATATATATATATATATATATATATATATATATGAATAATATAGTCTTTGTCATACAAAATGGGATAGTTATTGGTATCCCTTTGTCTTTCAATTGGGACACTATGTCCATTACATTAAACAAAATATTTGATTTCACAAACAAATATTTCAAAATATACAATGCCTTGCTTCGATATCCAAACATAGTGATCAAGATTCTTCGCTTGAATTGTTGTCACTGCTAGAGATACTTCCATGATTTGGTTTATTTTCGGGAATGTTTTGTTCATGGTGTTGATTGTTTTCTTCTTCTTCACCTGCCATCTACAAACATAAAAATAAACTGAAATGAGTGTATATACATTGGTGAGAATAATGAAAATTGAAATATTAAATAATATACATCAATGTAAATTGAAAATAAAAATGACGCACCATAACAACAATTGACTCGTAAACTACACACATTCTTTCAAAACCATGTACCATGCCATATTTCAAAATTTCATCTGTTGGCACAGTTTCATACTTTGTTTCCTGCAAGTTATATACCCAATAAAAAATCATATATTTAATATAAAATATTTTTTTGTTCTATTAATTATAGACAGATCTAAGTAAAACAGGATCGATAGATGCATACAAATTCCACAATTAATTTCTGATATGCCAACATATACTCACAACCCATATTTAACCCAATTTCAATCAATTCATTTGATGGTTCTTCTTTGTATGTTAGCACCTGTTTGAAGACATTCAATGATGATTTTTTTAGAATAACTTAAAAAATACAAAAATGTAATCTAGTTATGTTGTTATAAGGAAGTAACAATTACTCACAAACTTAGATATCAACCCTTTTCTTCCTTGTCATCCTGTTTTATGTGTTGAATGGGTTTCATTTTCTTTTCTTTTCTTCAAGAAAATCCTTGAAAATTAATATTTAATTCTAAATTGTTTATTTATTATACGTAATGATCGAAAAATTCAATTATTACATATTACATTTGAAGCACGTTTTTTTTTGAGATGGCTCCTCCTATGATTCAATTTTGTCCATTTCTTTGACCATCTCCTTGTACACCTTTTTGCACATTCCTACTTGCATATTTCTGATATCAACTCATTCATCTTTCAAAATTTTCATAATATTCCTGAAAATGTAACATGACAATAACCTATTTAATTTTTATATTGATACATGAAAAATAAATATAATAAAAGTGATATTTATAAATAATTCTAGAAAAAAATTTAAAGGAATATTACTTTTTCATTCTTTCTTTTTTGTTGTTGTACATTTTTACTATTAAAAGTCTGACATTTCTCATTGACCAATTCTATGGAAACTCTTCCTATAGTTTAGATAAAATTGGGTTCTTGAAATCATTGGATTGGTTTTTGTATTGTAAGTGGGAAGAACGTCTATACATTCATTCCACTAGATCCCTCAAACTTTTGTAAGCGTTTTTCCACCTTTCGTTAACCTCCAACACCACTCCAAATGAGCTAAGGAGCAATTCATTTTCATTTGCATGTTCTATGTTTTTTCTTTTCTTAGAACAACATTCCTTTTCTAAGTTGCTGGTCCCTGTACATCATTAAACATATGTGAATTAATAGATAGTTTGACACATGTTATCTAATAATTTAAGTATATTGTTAATGAAAAATAAAAAAAGAAACTCATATCGGATCGATAGTATTTTTTCATTATCCTGATTCATCCTTTTGCAATTTTTCCATCAAGCTTCTATGCTCTTCTGGTCCTAGATCAAAAATAATCTTACCGAGCTTCGTCATTTTGTGGCTCTGCATGATACACAGTAAAAGATACATATTAGTTAAACTTACATATGGTTAAAAAAAAATATCTTTTGTAAAGAATTTACAAAGAACTTTCCTGTTTTTATTTTTTTGATGTGTTATCAGTATTTTTGTTAATTGATCTCTCGTCATTCATTTATTTATCAATCTGAAACCTATACCATATCATTCATTAATATATTTATAAATAAATTTTCAACTTCTCAGGTAAAAAATAAATTTCAAGAAACCGGTGCACCTTTCATCATGTATGCACCAACATCGGTGCATGGGGGTATTATAAACGCACCACACAAATAGTATAATAGACCATACAGTGCATAGGGGTATTATAAATGCACTGCACAAATAATGTAATAGACTGTACGGTGTTATCCTCGTAACATAGAGCACCAGTGCCCTGTTTTATATATGGCGCACTGATTTAAAAAAAATATGTTTTTAAATTTTTTATTCCATAGTACTTTCACGGTGTGATGTATAATATAGCACATTGGTGCACTCGGTTACGCATGGTGCACCGATAAAAAAAATCCATTTTTTTCAAAAATTCATGCAAGGGTCGTATCGATTGGGATCCGACTATGCAAGTCATCCTGTGGGTTGGATTTCAATCCAAAATGAAAAGCCCTAATTCTAAAATCACAAAAATGGGGAGAAGAACAGAAAAAAACAAAAAAAATGAAGGGTTTATGGAAAAAATGGATAAAACTGCAGAAAAAGTAAAAAAAATAATGAAATTTAATCACGAGATGGTTTGAAATTCTATGATATAGGGTTAGAGTTGCCGGAGGTTTGGTTTTTGATTGTCTGAATACTTTTGTTCGAATGTATTTCACTATTCCACAATGCTCTCATGCTCTCTTGCTCCAGGTATGTCTCCTGCAAATCTCTAGCTGAAAATTGTAGCAAAAATAGTGAAATAATGAAAAGTGTTTAGTATTTAAAGTATTATTTTATGAAATTATATTTTCGAAAATATTTTTCCGCCCATTCTTCAATTTGTTGTTTTTTTGTTCACTTAAAGAAAATAGAGTTGCACTTTTTTTATTTGCGTTTATTCGTCACTGGTGCGTCACTTAATAGCACCGCACCGATGCGTCCATTTGTAACATGGCACCGGTGCGTAGTAACTAAAACGCATTGGTGTGGTTATATGTACAGTAGCACCGATTTGTAGTTAAGGGACCAAAATTACTTTTAGGTGTGTAGACTGAAATTTAGTGAACTTCAAACATAAAAATTGAGAATTAAATTTTTTTTTATTCATGAGAATTAGAATTAGAATTGGATAAATTCTTGATGGAAATAACTATTCTTCCAATGCATTTTATTTATTGCAGGAGGTCCCCACTGATTATGTAGAGAGAATGCAATGTGGGGCGTGTGAATATGCAATACTAAAGGGCCCAAGTGGGAAATTGTGGCATGTGAAACTGTGCTATGCTAAGACATGGGCAGTTTCACAAATGGTTGGGAAAGTTTTGTATCTGAGTGGTTTATTGAAGTTGCGGATATTTTAGTTTTTAGACATGTTGGAAATGTACATTTTGTTGTGAAAATATTTGGGCCATTTATTTTAAAAAATACACCTGTTCTTATTTCAGAAAAAGAGTCTTGAACCTTTCCATAACCTGCAACAAGAAAAGGTTCCCCATGATCTGCTTACTGACCCATCATCTGCTTGATCATTTGTAAGTTCCTCCTCCATCTTGGCATCCAATTTCCTCTTTTCTCCTTTGTGCTTTCTATCTTGATCTTAACAAAATTTATGCAATCTCTGTTTTACGAGAAAATGAATTTGAATGTCCTCGGAGAAATGACAACGAGTCCTTCATTCTACATTTGTTAGCAGAAGATGAATGATTTTCGACTAGATAATGTAGTTATTACATGTGGAGGCAATGGTTTCCAATATAAAATGAGTATAGCATTGAGCAGAGGAAAGACATTGAAAAATGGGCGATTAAATTAGTTTTTCAAATGGGAAAACGATTTGCAAGTGGAAATATGGTAACTGAAGGCACCTATGCTTTTCTTCCCACACAAATGGTCATTAAATTTCCATTTATAATACAAGAATACTTTTTGTTGGTTTGATCCACAGGACCACAGTTCAGAAAAGTTAGATATTCCATTCAAGTTCAATTGAAATCCGAAGATGTGATTTTATGTGACGTCATCTCTGCTAGTAAAATTTATGTAATCCAACAGAAGCTCGGACAATACTCCCATCTTATTTTAAACTCATTATGGAGAATATTTCCCTTCATGGGACCTAGCAGCCTGATCAACAATGTCAATTGATCTTTCTCTATTGTCCTTAAGGGAATGAGAATCCTTCCCTTCATGGTGCCTCTGGCTTTATCGACTGCCTTCATTGATCTTTCTCTACTATATAATATTTCCCTAACATCCTTGTAAGAATGAGAAATGTTACCTTCATGTGATCTCTTAGCCCGTTTAAGAGACTCAATTGATATCTCTCTGACATCCCTTAGCGAATAGGACTCCTTGCTTTCGAAGGACCGTTTCACCTTGCTACTAACCAGAGCATTGATAGGTATTTCTCCTCCATCAACTCTACTCTCCCTTTCTCCATCATGGGACCACTTAACTCTATCATCGACCTCAACTAAATTCTCTCCGCTAGTCTCAACCTGTACTCCTTTTCTTCTTTTGTAATATGTCAAGCTCTGTAGCCGTTTGCATCCCTATAAGCATCTTTGTTCATATTTCTGTTTGAATCACGCATTTTCTCTATTATAAAATTCTCAATCGAAATTAAAACTCAAGTCTTTTCAAACCCTCATCTCCTCAGAAAAATTCTTTCCCATGATTCGAACCCTTCGCTGCTCCAATAATGTACTTTACAGAATAACCCTGTTCCGGTGCATGGGGTTTTATAGGCGCATCGGTGCAGTTTCGTAAGATCAAGGTTTATTTTTTCGTGCAGTGTTTTATGACCCACTGGTGTGTAATAGTTTTGAAGCACCAATGTGTCTTAGTACTAAGACGCACTAGTACGTGTTAGGATGATAAGCATACCAGACAAAAAACCAGGAATCTCCGCTAGAAATGGTGTACTGTATAAAGTTCTTTTTTTTGGTATGTAAGATCATAATAAAAAAATGATAATTCTAGAGTACATGAATTTATTTCCATTATTTTCTAAACTTTATTATGTTACAAAAATTCATATTATTATAGATTTATTATTTTAGAATTATTTAAAAATTTAAAAATTTAAATAATTTAATAAAATCATTTCACATTAATATAATTGAAATTTTCATATTAATACAACTAAAATTTTACCAATATTTTACATACAAGTACAATTAAAATTACAATTAGAATTAGAATTATAGTTGCAATTACAGTTACAATTACAATTTTACAATTTCACATACAATTACGATTAGAATTAGAATTAGAATTTTAATTTTACATACAATTACATTTACAATTAAAATTTTACAAATATTCTACATACAATTAGAATTAGAATTAGAATTACATTTACAATTAAAGTTACAATTTTACAAATATTTTACATACAATTACAATTTTAGAATTTTACATACAATTACAATTACAATTACAATTTTACAATTTTTCATATATAGAATTACAATTAAAATTACAATTACAATAATTTCACAATAAGTTAAATATTATAATTACAATTAAATTTTACATTAAATATTTTACATACGATTACAATTAAAATTACAATTACAAATACAAATAGAATTTTACAATTTTACATACAATTAAAATTTAAATTTCAATTAGAATCATGTCATAATATTTTATAAATATCATGGTCATTTCATGTTAAATCAATTAAAAAACATCACGATCATGATAACCATCGTACAAACATCATATTCGACTAAAAAACACATTCAAATTCGCTAACATCATCATGATCATGATCATCTAACAAAACAAAAATAGCATTGTATAACTTCATCACAACACAGACATCAAATATATATCTCATGTCAAATAACTCATGCTATCACATACACATCTATCTGCAAGCTACACATTAAATGAACATATGTAACACAACCTAACAATATACACATCATGATGATCACCAACATGTAAATTAAGTACAACTACAACATGAACATAAAATACATGGACCATATATATATATATATATATATATAATGTTAAAATTATACAACTGTAACATAAACTTCATGGATCAGTTGGTGGTACAACATCGATAGTAGTACTAGACGAGGCCTGCTCAGTCAATGGTGTAGCCTCGATGGTTGATGGTCTAGCCTACTCATGATCATGAGTACTGATGGATACTGCAGGCTGCTGACTGGACATGGCCGATGGTCCAGCCTCATCCCCAAAACATCAAATATACATCTCATGTCAAATAATTCATGCTATTACATACACATCTATCTGCAAGCTACACATTAAATGAACATATCTAACATAACCTAAAAATATACACATCATGATGATCACCAACATGTAAATTAAGTACAACTACAACATTAACATAAAATACATGGACCATATATATATATATATATATATATATATATATATATATATAACTGAATAATGTTAAAATTATACAACTATAATATAAATTTCATGGACCAGCTAGTGGTACAACATCAATAGTATTACTAGTCGAGGCTTGCTCAGTCAATGGTGCAGCCTCGACGGTCGATGGTCTAGCCTGCTCATAATCATGAGTACTGATGCATGCTGCAGGCTGCTTACTAGACGTGGCCGATGGTCTAGCCTCATCTCCATGATGACTGCTGCTAGATGCTAGTGGAGGCTCATGCTCATCTGGCACGGCGCAAGGTGAACTATCATGAGATGACAAGTTTCTACTCGCAGACTGTTCATCACGTGATGCATCTTGACCACGCCTATAACATGAAAAAATCCTCCTCAGCTGCATAACTAAGGTCGTAGCTCCTATGACATGCCGTATCAGGTGGTACATGTCACATAGAATGCCTCTCCACATTTGTAATAGCTCATCACTGGCCTGTATGTCTCTGTAATGAATGGGATTATTTCCTGCCTAAAAAATCAATGCACTCAGTTGATCGCCCAACTCCATCATGTAACTAGTATCAAGTTAATTGCTCCTAGCAAAAGGCGGTGCTAGGACACTAGCAAGAGAATGTCTTTTTGTGCCATCCTCCTGATGATCCTAGGCATCTCGCATGCCCTGATTTTCATCAGGATCCACACCTGGATCATGTGGTGATGCCGGCATGTCCTTGCCATCAAAAGAGCCAATGCCTGCAAAATATATAAAAGTACACAACAATAATTAGACAATTTCATTACACAATTTAATAAAAACAAGTTAAAGAACATGTTAGAATAAATTTAAATAAAACAATAATATTACATCTATCATCTAGCGGCTCATCATCTGTGAAGAGGATGTTGGCACACCCTCGTCAATCTAATCTAGCATAAGGACAAGGGACCATAATGAAGGGATGCAGCTCATCAACACTGGCTAGCAACTCCAGTGCATCATGCGATATCCTGGCTGGAAACATAGTCTCGCCCCTCCTGGGCATCATCTGCCCCCACATGTGCATCTGTGCCTCGAAAATTGGCCTACAAGGATGCCGAAAAAAATTAGGTCTCATCTCTGGAAGACTCTCAAAAATAAACAAAAAATCTCTGAAGCAAAACGGAAGCTGGCCCTCCCTTATGCATGAGGACGAAATCTATCTAAGGTTGTACAGAACTGCTGCAAAAAAATGGTAGACCACCTAACAAGTCATGGCTCTTGTACTAAAGAATAAACATAATATAGAAGTGAGCAACTAATTCGTTGCCTGTCACTGGTGTTGTGTCAAATGGTCGAAATGAGAAGTGAGAGGCACTACACCTCCTCACTACCAAATGCATTAATACGTAACAGACCTCCAGTGACCTGAAAATCTATAGGAGACAATACTGATGCTCCAATGTATATCTCGGAGTAAACTAACTAAGTCCCTACAACACAACCAGCTGTAACCTCTAGGAACGAGAGAAAATCCACCCCTCTCCTTGATAGCCCTGTAATGAAATATATATCCTCCTCAATGGGTGTGTACCACTAGTTAGAACCAACCTTGAAAGCCTGTCGGTGCGCATTCCACCTATGGATAAGATGTCTCAAAAACACACCATGGGCCTTTAGGGAAGTAGCCTCCTCATAGAACTTGAGGAGGCCTTCCTGCCCTAGGAGCCCCTGGGTACCCGCTGTAATAGGGCGAGGATATGCATCTCTCTCTCTCTCTCTCATCGCTCCCACAGGTGAACCATGTCATACTGCTCCGTCTATTATTGTTGGTGTTCCCCCTCTTCTCTCTAAATAATTTATATATTAAATAATTTTTCTTTATTAAATGAGACATGTATTTAGGAATATACACATACAATTTATTTTTTGAAAAAAAAAACCAGATGAATCGGTGTGCCACAAAAAACAGTCATGCACCGGTTCCGGTGCATTGTTTTCTTGTCGCACACCGGGGGCGGTGTCCTAGATGACATTCAACGCATCATGTGCGATGCACCTAAAATTTTTTAAAGCATTGCTAACTATGTATGGTGTCAGAAGAGTGGTGCGCTGACTAAAATATACGACCCAACACGTATAGTTGTGTCAGTGTACCAACTTCCTGAGTAATTACATAGCCAATGATTCAGTATTTTACCAAGCCGCATTGTTGACCCTATTGGAATGCTAAATGTGGTACACTAACACACATCGGGGCAGATATTTACGTCAACACACCGTGTTGCCACTATTCCACATGGTCAACGGCGCGACACGTTAAATGACCGCATCACAGTTTTTTTTAAATTTTAAAATAACACGGTGCGCCTTTCAGTATCCCCCTTGTAATATTCCTAAATTAGCATGCAGCTAATGGGAATATTAATTTTTCTCTTAGCATCTAGTTAGATGAATAAATGGGTAAGGAGACCCATAAGTATCTTAAGTAGGCATAAAATCCCTCTTAATGTGAAAAGGGATCGTGTTAATAACTAGATCAAGCATCCTCATGTGTGAAAAAATTATAGTGTAGGTGGACAAGGTCAAGTTTGACCAAGTCAACAACATGAATATGGGATGAGTGGATCATCAATAAAGACAACTCAAGTGAATGAGGATCGGTTTAGCTAGTCAGAATAAAGACACCTTCGTTGTGAAAGGAGACAATGCATGGAGACTAAGTCATGGTTGACCAAATCAAACAGTGCTGTAAATAGATGAGTGGGACTAATGGAGACAACATAATTTTGGAGGAGGAGCCTTTGCATGGAAGTAACCTCATAATTGGGTGGGACCTGTGGTGAGGAAGATCATCAACTATATAATGGAGGGAATGATAGCCATATGGGGGATGACTGAAGATATCCTTTTATGATTGGGTCTGTTTAGAATTATTGCATGCTTCAACTCTTTGGCTATGTTTGTTGCACTTTTTAGTGCAAGGATTTTCTCAGGCGAGAATTTCCCACTCTTCCTTGGAGATCTTGTTTAAGAAATATTAGAGGAGTTTTCTAGACATCATTTCCACCATCCAACACTTGGCCAAGCAGTAACCTATAGCAATAGCATAGTTCCTTGTAGAAATTGTGCTATTTATTAGGGTGTTGTAGTGGAAGGGTTAAAAGACCTGTTTTATGAGCTAGTTTCCCAGGACGAGGATCAACCTTTTCCCGGAAAGCTAGTAGGAGGAGATACAATCATCCCTTTATATGTTCAGCCATATTTATGTAGTTATTTAGATATACAACATGTTTCAGCCATAGATCTGCAACATATATAACTTGTACTTCATTTTTATCAAGAAATCCTTTTCGGGTCATATTGGATCTATGTAAAAGAGACTAGATCTGTATTTTTGATCTCTATTGATTAATATATCAGCAGATATAATTTTTATCTCTATTTCTGAGTATAAACCCTAAATAAACTGCAATGTCTTTTGCTTCAATATTTCTGTGTTACAGTAGTCATGGGGTTGCAATATTTTTGAGTTGTTTTGAGCATGTGAGGCCTGTTTATCTAGGCTATATTGATTTGTTTCTGATTTATTTATAGACTTGGTTGTTATAATGTCTGATCTAAAGGGTCCATGGGATTTTATTGACTGTTATTACACATTTTTTTTAAAATACATTTTTAATGCATGTATTGATGCATTCCCAATTTGGGAATATTACACCCCCAGAAAAGGTGTGGATACCATTAGCACCGGTTGCGGTGTGGCCTGTAAATTTTATAGGCAGCACCACTTACCGGTGCGAGCTAAACACCTCGCACACATCGCGCGACAATTTTTTTATTATTTTAAATCGTAAATTTTAAGGTTATTTGAAATTCTAATCTGCTAAAAAGCTTAATTATGGAAAAATAAGGAAAATACATTTACATTTCACCGTCGAGGAGGCATATTGGCTGTATAATTTGCAAAATAAAATTTTCCCACCGCTTTGCAAAATGCAAGCTGGATATTGGTGGGACAACAGTGCCCACAATGGGTGCAATGGGAGCACCGATGTCGGGGCAGATCAAACAAGGATAAATTGCACCAGTGCTTGAGAGCTCTGAAGCACTAAGAAAAGTGAAAAATGTTGTTTTTTTACCATATTTTTTATTTATTTAACCCTGTTATGTTGTGCGGGGTTTTATAGGTGCGCTGGTGTTGTTTCTTACGAGCGCACCGGTCGATTTCTGTTTTGGCACAGTGTTTTATGATGCATCGGTGTAGTTTCTTAATACTGCACCAGGATGTTTTTGTTTTGGCGTGGTGTTTTATGATGCATCGACGCGGAAGAGTTGTGAAGCACTGGTGCTCTACAATAATACGATGCACCAGGCGGGTGTGTACGGAGCACATGGTGTCTGGTGTGCTAATGTTTTATGTGCACCAACGCTTTCTCTTGTAGAGTGCACCAGTGCGATTGCATATGATAAGCGCACCGAGATGAAAACATCCGCAAAACCCTCCACCTGCCAACCTCCTATAGTAACCTCCAGTAGAAATGGATGTATGGGGTATTTTTATAAGGGGTTCCTCAAACACATCTGGTAGAGGGTCTTTTCCTTGTAGTTTCTTGTCCACCAATAATACTGGAGCAGAGAAAGAACTTTGACTAGGTTGAATTATACAAGCCTTTAGGGTATTTGTAATCATACGTTCAATTTCAATTTTCTGACATAAGGATATCTGTAAGGCCTGATGTTTGGAGGAACACTTCTTGGAACCAAATTAATACCATGATCATGATCAAAAATAGGTGGGAGTCCTTTGGGATTTTCAAACACCTTGGAATGATTGTCCAAGACTTTGTGGAGATCTTGAGAAATAGTTGATTTTGATGTTGGACCTTCTAGTGAGGATAATTGTGCACTTGCACGTCATTGTTATTTCTTCATAATTTTTTTCATGACATTAGAGCTTATTATCTTTCCCATCTTCCCTGAAATACCCCGTATTTCAAATTCCTTTCCTTCCAAAAAAAATTTCAATAAAAGTTCTTGAAAATTAAAAGCTACCATCCCCAGAGATTGTAACCATTATACTCCTAGTATAACATCAGCACCTCCCATTGGAATGGAAATAGTTTGACTATTCAATACATATTCCCCCATATTTAGCTTGATATTATGAAATTTTCCAGATGAATTTATAGTTCCTCCATTTGCATCCATCACTTGACACTTTAGTGCTAGGTATAGGAAGCAATTGAATTCCTTGGCTACCTTACAATGAATAAAATTATGGGTACTACCCGAATCAATCAACACTATTACCTATTTCTTCTTGATATGTCCTTCTATATTGAGAGTTTGAGGAGTGGTAATTCCTAACAATGTATTACAGGATATGGTGGGACTCATTTCTTCTTTATCTATGGTTTGTTCCTAGCGTATATCCTCTTCTTTTGAAGTTTATTGTTCTTTTTCTTCCTCCTCTTCACAATCTATGTAAAATAATTTATTCTTAGTACACTTATGACCTTTAGTGTATTTTCAATCACAACTGTAGAAAAGCCCTTTTTCTCTTTTTCTTCCAATTTTTGTGGTGTCAATGTTGTAGGTTGTGGAAGTCTAGGTGTAGCAACACCTCCATCTTTATATAGGTGAGTGGTAGGCTTCCTTGTCGCCAAAATTTTACATTCGAATTTTCTTACCAACCTTAATGCCTTCTCCAATGAATCAGGTTCCCAAAGGCGAACCTCATGTTGGATGTTATCCTTTAAAGTCCCTATGAAGAAATCAATCCTATGTTCCTCTATAATATCAATTACCCTTAGATTCAATTTTTGGATGTTCTCAATGTGCTCCACCATTGAACCATTTTTTTTTTAGATTTATCAATAGGATAAAGAAGGTATTTCTCTTTGTATCCTCATAATGTGTTATCATTTCCTATGTAAAAATTGACCAAGTGAAAATTTGTTTATGGGAGAAAAGCCATCGATACCATACAAATGCATTTTTTTCTAAATATAAAGTTGCAATGCATGCCTTTTCTTGTGTTTTTCACATTATTGAGATCAAAATATTTATCCATATGTAGTATCCATGTTACAGGATCCTTGCCATCAAACTTCCTCATATTGATCTCTAGAATATGGTGGGTCTTAAATCCAACATTAGAGTTTATGAAATCACGATTAAAATTCATTTTGTTCTCATAATGAGTTTCTTCTATTATCTTTTCACAATTAGGAATAATTTATTGTATCAACTTTGTCAAACCTTCCTTCAAAACTTCCATGTCTACTTTTACATCATTCTTCATGTCTTCCATGTTGTCTTTAATTTTTTCTTCCATGTCATCCATCTTAGCTTCCATACCATTCTTCAAACCATCCATCTTAGCTTCCATTCATTTCTTCAAACCATCCATCTTAGCTTCCACGACTTTATTCAAAACTCCCATTTCATTTTTTGTTGCTCTTCACGAGAGTGAAATTTTTGCACTTGCTCTTGTAATTTCGATATATCATGTTGCACTTCTTCCTCTTTAGGAGTCATAATATATACTTATGAGGGCTTAATGGGAATTGAATTATTTTTAGGGGGGATTTTAGAACCAAATATTGTTATCTATGCTTCAATATTGCCTTGGAATCACTTCCAACTGATTTTTCAAACAAGGCTTACGCAAGTTGACAAAAAATACACACATTTTTATTGTTTTTGAGGAGATAGATATTTAAATTGATGCATCTCTTTAATTTTAGATCCGCAAGACCTTATAGCTAGTCCTTTATTATACCTCTAAATCTTCTTTCCAATGCCATAGGTCTGACCTAATTTGGATTCTTCAAGACAAGTTTATGTCCAATCTCCCACAATGGCCTAATTATGGACTCACTCAGTAAATTTGACTTGTATGTCATGCCATGTGTAACATTTTCCTCCTTTGTCTCTGAAATTGATACAAAGGAAACTAAAACCTGTGTAATTTTAGACACTTCTTATAGAATTCTAATTTGATGCTGAAAGAGAGAGCTATGACAATTTTCGCAAGGTCACTTCTTTGAGATGAAATTCGGGAGCCTGAAAAAACAATAACTTCCGCAAATCATATCTCCTAAAATATTGTGAACCAAGATATGAAATTTTTACACGATGTTTCTTAGGATTTTGTCACAAATGGTTTTTTTTTTAGCTTATGAAGCTTCGTAGAAAAATTTTTATAGAGAAAATTCCACTATGACCTATTTGAAGCAAAGAAACCCTAGAATCCAAAGCTATGATACCAAATGATATGAAAAAAGCTCACAAAATAAAAGAAGAGAGAGATCAAAAAATTAGAAATCAACCTCTTCAGAGGGGGAAACCTCCTTTACATTTCATAATTGAGCAATTCTTGGATGATACAAATTAAAAAACCTACCTGGAAATAGATGAGGAAAGAATGACTTTCCCAATTCATGGAGCAAGAGGGAAGTTTCCATGTAACAACCCCCTTACCATCAAACCATTAATAAAACCCTAACCAATGTGAGTTGTATATTTGGCTTCTCCTTCTCCTAGGATATTACTTCGCCAAATGGCCAATGAGATATAATCTCATGAAATTTCAACTAATATCTCAATACAAATATTATAAAAAGTATTTTTAGAAAATTATGGATGATATTTAAGTCAATCACAATGAACAATAGTCAGATTTTAATGTTAATATAAAATTAATTACCATTGTATGGAAACCTAAGTGAAATATGTGGATAAGCGTACTCGTAATCTTGAAAACTATGATTCTTATATCAAATACAAATGCTACAAAATTTGGGGTGTTCTACATGATTGGGGTGTGTTACACAAGTTGTTCAAATTGAAATTTGTAGCCAAAGGACAGAAGATGAGAGGTCTAAGGAGGAGCAGTATAAATTGTACTTGTGAGGCAATTTTAATTAGAATAAAAGAGAGATCAATTCCTTAGAAATAAGCCACTTCGATGGGGAAACCTCCTTTATATTACATAAATGAACAATTCTTCGCTGATTCAAATGACAAAATTTCCTTTCTATATATAGGAGTCCATGGGGTCAGAATATAATCCTAGCCGAACTAATAATAATAATGTAAGGGCAGAATAATAGCAATAGTGGGGTTTATGGGGCACAATAATAACAATATGGGGGCTACATGGGTACAAAAATAACAATAACGGGGCTACACTACCAATCATAAGGGGATATACTAGTAATATAGGGACCTAACATGCCCCTCTTTTTCAAAAAAGTGTTGTACTCAATGCTTGAGTAGCTTTGGATGTTTTTGTATAAAATGATCATCCTCCCATGTCGAATATTTAGTGGGTAATTTCTTTCACTTGATGATATACTCTGAAATTGATTGATTTTGTAGCTATCGAGTTCTTTTTTCTGTGGTTGCTTCAGGCTCTAATATTATTTTTCTTTCCTCATCAAGTTCTCACAATATTTTTTGAACTGGAATTTTGTCACGTATAACATTCTTTAAGCATGAAACATGTAAAATTGGGTGCACTCGAGATGAAGCAAGAAGCTCCAATTTGTATGCCATAGTACCAATCTTTTGCAGCACCTTGTAAGGACCATAGTGCTTTGGAGGTAATTTATTATCCTTCTTAGCTTGGTTGAGGGACATTTCTTTATATGGTTGTAGTCGTAAAAATACCACATCTCCTACATCAAAACTTCTCTCGCTGCGATGTTGATCTGCCTCTTGTTTCATTAGATTTTGTGGAAAATTTAGGTTATCCTTTAAGAGTTGGAGAAATTTTTGTTGATGCTTGATGTGATCTTCCACATCTTGAACCATAGAATTTTCTCTTAAATATGATGTGATGAAAGGTGGATGATATCCATAAAGTGCCATAAATGGGGTCATTTTTGTTGTAGAAATAAGTGTTATACCATCATTTAGCCAGAGGTAACCACTTAACCCATTGTGTTTGTTTATCAGATACAAAACAATGAAGATATCCTTCCAAACATTTCTTCACTATATTAGTTTTCCCATCGGATTGAGGATGTTAAGCTGAGCTATGAGCTAGTTGAGTACCCAAACAAGAAAATAATTCCATAGAAAATTTTCCAGTAAAAATGGGATCTCTATCGCTTCCAATAATCTTTGGGTTTCCATGTAGATTTTGAATTGTTTCCATAAATGTAGTAGCAAATGTACTCTCTTTAAATTGATGAGATAATGCACAAAAGTGTGCATACTTGGTAAGTATATCAACTACCACCATGATGAAACTCTTTCCTTAGGAATTAGGTAACATGTGATCAAATCCATTGAAACCTCCTCCCAACGTTGACCTAGAATGGATAAAGGTTGTAGAAGACCCGTGGTCTTAATTGTCTCAACTTTATTTTGCTGGAAAACCAAACATGTCACGGAAAAATTATGAATATCAGATTTAAGGCCATCCCAAAAAAAATCTTTCTTAACCCTACGGTAATTTTTCAAAAATCCCAAGTATCCTCCTAAGGGATGTGTGTGAAATTCCAAAAGAATCTTCTATTTTAGTTTGGAATTCTTACAAAGATATAAGAGATATTTATACCATAAGGAATCATTTTCCAACTAAATGTATTAGATGTACTAAGATATTTCTGCAAATTTTGAATGAGTGTCCACACTTCATCATTCTTCCATTCATCACTTTCTCTGGTTATTCATTCTAGTTGGATAATATAAATGGCATAAAGAAATCCTTCCACCTATTCATCCTTTATTTAAAGTGCATTGGCAACAACATTTAGCTTCCCCTTTGTCTACGTGATTTCAAATTCACAATCCAACATCTTTGTGACCCATTTTTTCTACTCTTCTGAGGATAGTATTTGTTCCAAAAATTATTTAAGACTATCATGATAATTTTTACCTTGAAGTGTCTACCCATTAGGTAAGTTTGTCACTTCTTTAGTGCATGAAGTATTGCCAACATTCTTCTCATAAATAGCTTTCTATAAATACCTTCCTTTGATTGGAAGACTTTCAAAAGAAATGGGTCTTCTTTCATGCATTAAAAGAACACCAACTCCATTTCATGAGGCATCACATTCGAGAATAATTCTTTTTGTGAAGTATGGCATAGCTAAGATCGGTGCTAGGCACATTTCCTCTTTAATATGTTCAAAGGCCTTAGTTGCTGCAGGAGTCCATGAAAATGCATATTTCTTTAATAACGTTGTTAGAGCTGCTTCTATTCTCCCATAATTCTTAAAAAACTTGCGATAATACCCTGTTAACCCAAGGAATCCTCACAACTACTTTATGGTTGTGGGGACCTTCCATTCCTTAATTTCTTTAATTTTGTTATGGTCTACCTTAACACCCTCGTGAGATACAATATGACCCATATATTCCACCTCCTGTACTCAAAAGAAACATTTCAATTTTTTCACATATAATTATTTCCCCTACAATATTTTGAGCACCCTATTGACATGTTGAACATGATCCTTCCAAGACCTACTATAGATAAGTATATCATCAAAAAATACTAACACAAATTTTCTAAGGAATGGTTTGAAACTATAATTCAACAAGACTTGAAATGTAGAAGGTGCATTGGTAAGGCCAAAAGGCATTACCAAAAATTCATAATGACCCTCATGAGTTCAAAATGTTGTTTTCAGAATATCTTTATTCTTCATTCTAATTTGATGATATCCTGAACGGAGATCCAACTTGGTAAAATACATTTCTCCATGTAATTCACCCAATAATTCATCAATCAAAAGAATGGGAAATTTATCTTTAATAGTGAGCTTATTTGTCTCCCTATAATATGGACAGATGTGCCATGATCCATCCTTTTTGTGTGCCAATATTAATGGAGTAGACAAAGAACTTTGACTAGGTTTAATTATACCAACCTCTAACATTTCTGCAATCATATGTTCAATTTCGCTCTTTTGGACATAAGGATATCTGTAAGGCCTAATGTTTGGAGGACTAATTCCTGGAATCAAATGAATATAATGATCATGATCACGAAGAGGAGGGAGTCCTTTGGGAGTTTCAAACACCCTGGAATGATTGTCCAAGAATTTTCGAAGATCTGGAGAAATAGATGATTTTTATGTTGGAACTTTTAGTGAGCATATTTGTGCAATTATGCCTCATTTTTCTTTCTTCGGAAGCTTTTTCATGACATTAGAGCTTATTATATTTCCCGTGTTCCCTGTGATAACCCATATTTCAACTTCCTTTCCTTCATAAAAAAATGTCGAGAAAAGTTCTTGAGAATTGAAAGCTACCATCCCCAACGATTGTAACCATTGTAGTCCTAGTACAACATGAACACCTCCCATTGGAATGGAAAGAATTTGACTATTCAGTACATATTCCCCCATGGCTAGCTTGATATGATGGAATTTTCCAGAGAAATTTATAGTTCCTCCATTTGAAACCATCACTTGAAACTCTGGTGCTGAGTATAGGAAACAATTCAATTCCTTGGCTACCTTACAATGAATAAAATTATGGGTACTACCCGAATCAATCAACACTATCACCTTTTTCTTCTTGATATGTCCTTCTATATTGAGATTTTAAGGAGTGGTAATTCCTACCAATGCATTATAGGATATCTTCGGACTCATTTCTTCTTTCTCCAGGGTTGGTTCCTTGTGTATATCCTCTTCTTTTGAAGTTTCTTGTTCATTTTCTTCCTCCTCTTCACAATCTATGTAAATTAATTTCTTTTCAAAACACTTATGGCATTTAGCATATTTTCTATCAAAACTGTAGCAAAGTCCTTTTTCTCTTTTTTCTTCCAATTGTTTTGGTGTCAACCTTGTAGGTTTTGGAAGTCTAGGAGTAGCAATACTTCCATCTTTATAGATGTGAGTGGTAGTCTTCCTTGTCCCCATAATTTTACATTCAATTTTTCTTTCCAACCTGAATGCCTTCTCCAATGAATCAGGTTCCTAAATGTGAACCTCATGTTGGATGTTATCCTTTAAAGTCCCTATGAAGACATCAATCTTTTGTTCCTCTGGAATATCAACTACCCTTACATTAAATTTATGGAAGTCATCAATGTGCTCCACCATTGAACCCTTTTGCTTGAGATTTATCAATTGGATAAAGAAGGTGTTGCTCTTTGTATCCTCATAGTGTGATATAATTTCCTTAGTAAAAATTGACCAAGTGACATTTTTTTTACAGGAGAAAAGGCATCGATACCATACAAATGTATTTTGTTCTAAATATAATGTTTCAATTCGTACCTTTTTTGTGTTTTTCACATTATTGGATCAAAATATTGCTCCATCTGTAATATCCATGTTACAGGAATGTTGGCATCAAACTTACTCATATCGATCTTTGGAATATGGTGGTTCTTCAATACAACATTAAACTTTATGAAATCATGATCAACATTTATTTTGTTCTCATCATGAGTTTCCACTACTATCTTTTCACCATTAGGAATCATTTCTTCTATCAACTTTTTCAAGCCTTTCTTCAAACCTTCCATGTCTAATTTCATATCATTCTTCATGTATTCCATGTTGTCTTTCATTTTTTCATCAATCTTACCTTCCATGCCTTTCTTCAGAACATCCATATTATCTTCCATGCATTTGTTCAAACCATCCATATTAGCTTCCATGCCCTTCTTCAAACCATCCATCTTAGCTTTCATTCCTTTCTTCAAAACTTCCATTTCATTTTTTGTTTCTCTTTGTGGGAGAAAAATATGGTGCACTTGCTCTTTTATTTTTTATATATCATGTTCCACTTCTTCATCTTCATGAGTCATAACAGAGTATTCTGAGGGCTTAATTGTTGTTGAATTGTTTTTAAGGGGAATTTCAGAACCCAATACTGATATCTATGCTTCAATATTCCCTTGGAATCACTTCAAAATAATTTTTCAAACAAGACTTATGCAATTCGAAGAAACAAATACACATCATTTTCTTGATTTTGAGGAGCTCAATATTGAAACTGATGTATCTCTATAATTTTGGGTCCCTGATATCTTTTATTCAGTACTGTAGTAGCCCTCTTAATATTATTTCCAATTCCATAGGTCTCACTTGATTCGGATTCTTCAAGAAAAAGTCATGCCCAATCTTCCAAAATGACCTAATTATTGACCAGTTCAGTAGAGCAAACTTGTACAACGTGCCACATGTCACTTTTTCATTGTTTGGCTCTAAAATTAATACATGGGAAACTAAAGTTTGTCTAATTTCATCCACGTTTTACAAAATTATAATCTGATGCATAGAGAGAGAGTGATGACGATTTTCCCACGGTCACCTTCTTGAGATGAAATTTAGGAGCTTGGAAAACCCCTAACTTCCATAGATCATATCTATGAAAATATTGCGAACCAAGATCTGAAATTCTTACACAACGTTCCTCAGGATTTCAGTTTCACGTAGTAGAAATTTTAGCTTCTGAAACTTCATAGAAAAAAATTATAGCACAAATTCCACAATGACCTGTTTGGAGCAATGAAACCCTAGAATCCAAAGCTTTGATACCAAATGTTATGAAACTAGCTCCAAAAATAGAAGGAAAGAGATATCAACGCCTTAGAAATAAGCCACTTTGAGGGGGAAACCTCCTTTACATTACATAAATGAACAATTCTTCGATGATTCAAATGAAAAAATCTTCTTTCTATATATAGGAGTCCATGGGGTCACAATATAATCCTTGCCGACCTAACAGTAATAATGTAAGGGCACAACAATAACAATAGTGGGGTTTATGGGGAACAATAATAACAATAATGGGGATACAGGGGTATGGGGATAACAATAAGAGGGTTGCACTACCAACAATAAGGGGCTACAATAGTAATATAGGGACCTAACATAAATTCATGTTTATTCATAAAATTTTAATGGTTTCCTAGGACTGAAAGTATGCTTTAAAATCATAAAAATTTAGTTTTAATTTGACTTTATTTCTTTCTAAAATAATGTTTGTGGTGTTCTAAGAATTAAAGTATACTTTAAAATCATAGTAAATAATATAATAAGATGAAGAAATTCATTCAATAATCACAAATAAATCATAATTTTTTATTATTTCTTAATTAATCATAATAATTAACCTTTATAGTATCATACTATAGGTTTTGATTATACAAGGAATGTGTGTCTCATAACTTACCCAAAAAAAATTCTACTCGTAATTTTTTTTTTTTTTTTTCTAAAGTAGGGTTTATTCATAAAATTTTAATGGTTGCTTAGTATTCAAAGTATGCTTTAAAATCATAGTAAATGAGTTTTAATTTGAATTTGTTTATTTCCAAGTCACATTTATTCAAACCTAATTAATGGTTGTGTAAGACTGAAAGTATGCTCTAAAATCATAGTAAAAAAGTGTTTCAGGAAGCATAGTCCCTACCATTTAAGTGTATGTTATGAATTTAGAAAAATTACAAATTAATATATGAAGTATAAAAGTTAATTTAATACTAAGAGATATGGACTTGCATAAATTTTTGGTGGATAGTGTTAGCACTATGTAATTTTATCTTAGTTCTATCAGCTAAACTACAGAGCTAACCATTTCAGACCACTTTGGGATTGAATTCTAGCCCTTCAATCTAGAGGGGGCTCCCTCTCAAGTCATCTTTCAGATATGTACAATAAAGCTTAGACAAAGGCTAGATCTATGGTAGTGGGAAAATATGAGTGGTAAGACAAAAAGGAGCATACCATTGGGCTATGGAGTTGTGAATTTGAAGCTTGAGGAGGACCTTAAATGACTGGTGACAACACTCATGGAAACAAAGGCAGTAGAGTTGATGTTTTTTCAAAAAAATATTGGTCATCGTAATAATATATAGAACAAGAAAGAAAACAAGTAGAGAACTTTTACATAGCACTTGAAGAAGTGAATTCTGTAACTCTTAAGGTCATCAGGACATTACTAATTATAGAGCATGAATGATGAATTTTGTATTTAGTTTGAAAAATAAAATGAGATGCAATCAGAACTGAGCATCTATAGGATGAATCAAATGCAAATTTCACCGTAAAGAAAGCAATTGTTTGATGTAGGGAAGACAAAGCATAAGTAATATGGATTATGTGTAACATCAAACATTTATAGATTTGAAAGAATAACAATAAATAGTGAACAAACATGGCTTATTGAATCTTTGGTGTGAGAAACAAATTTATGCATTGAAGAAGACCTTTCACTAATATCCATAAACACTATAGAAAAGTCCTTCTACAAAGTATTCGAACCATTTTTCAATCTAATAACATCAATATATACAAGAGAGGCTTCACAGGATTCCTTTTCCTAGTACCAATTGATAACTATCTACTATTCCACATAAATTAACAGCTAATCCTAACAGATTTTTTACATTGAAGTTGAATGAGCTTGTTCCACCTAAAGACATTCTAGACTGATTAGATTACAAGGAAGCATGTTGCTCACATATGGAAGATCTTATCCAGAGAAAGTTGAAGAAGAGTGAAAGCCTTCGAATACGCTGAAGTAGATTACTTCTACTTGGCTTAGATATATGTTTTTCATAGATGTCTATGATTGCAATACCTTCCTCAAGATTTTGAAGACTCATCCTTTTCCCTTTGATCTAACTAGGTTCTAGAACATTTTCCCATATCATCCCTTGCCCTGTCACTTTCCCACTCATCAGTGTTTAGTAACCTTTGGTGCCAATTCCCCTACTACTAGAAATTGTTGCTGAACTGCCTGAGAGACTATGATTGAAATTTAAATTATATGTGGACCTATTTAAACATATTCAAATTTGTACTAACCATATCTTTCATGGTTATGAAAAAGAAGTTGTTATCACTCCAATAATTCCTAGTGTTGTTATGCTTTTTGTTTAAAGAAATATTAGAGGTAACTATCAACCTACTTTTGAGATTAGGATGTAGCCTTCCTAATGCTCAGAGAGTGCTCTCTCCTTGTGATGTAAATTTTTTTTTAGCTAATTTTAGGCTAGTTATGTAAGATTGATTTGTTTTTATTTTGGTTTGGTTTAGTGGTGGAATTACTGATTTATATGGATAAAAGTTTGTATATTTTACCATTGGGCTATGGAGTCAATGTATCAAGCAAACAAGGAAGAATCAAGTTCTAAAGGAAGTCTTCACGGGGCAAGGTAGCTAAGTAAATTCAGATCTTTTAGGCTAGATGGTGAAGTAGTTTCAATTGAGATGAAGGAGAAGTTAAGGATTCCTCAAACCAGATAATGAAGGAAATTATAGAGTTTAATTGGGATGGGAGAGAGATTAAGGATTCTAAGATCCAAATATTAGAAGAAAATATTAAAATGAATAACAGTTAAGAATATGGTGTACTTAAACAATTTCTGCAATAATATTGCTATTATAACATTTAAATTGGAAAACATACAAGTTTATGGAATACTTAAGGAAAAAAATGAACAATAGAAAGATACTTCACTGAAGTGGCTCAACACATGAATCCTGTAATGAAATTCCTTTATTACTTTTCGTGTCCGCTAACTTGAAAATGGTACAATAAACCCTCAGGTATTTAGATCAATTAAAATTATAGAAATGTTCAGGAATCCACACTCAATACTTCGAATTATGAAGTATTTATAGAAAAACTAATACAAAATATACTAAAACTGATTTAGGAATTATTCAAGAAAAATGAATATCTTCATGTAAGAAGATAGAGACACCTAGGAGACTAAATGCTAGCTGTACCTGCATATTTGGATTTGTTGTTTGTTCTTTGATCTTTTCCCGCTTTATCTTTCTAACTGTTTGCTTTACGCTAGCTACCTTTTTCTGTTGAGCATCCTTTATGCTGCCATGTCATCTGTTTTCATCTTTAAACTATGTTACTTCTCTTTAAACTATGCCTTTAAATTTAACTTTAACTGCTCTGTTACTCTTTAAACTGCATGCTCTGTTTTAACCTTGACTTCTCTTTTACTTGTTTTACTTTTACTGTCACAGTAAATCATATAATTTCTCCCAAACCTCTTCATTTGGTAATTTGATTCTTATCATTCTTCTGTAAATTTCATCAAATTCTATGTACTTTGAAAAAGGAGGCTTGTTTATAAAGAGATTATTTACCTCATGTTGGAGGTAAAACAGTTTTTCAAAAGTCTCATAGAATACTTTTCCTCTAGGAATTCCTTTCATGGAGGAATTATTGGACTGTTCTTTGGCCACTTCTGTGATTTTCTTGTTATAGTATTCATGCTTCATTAGTTTGTCATTGATCACCAAAGGATTAGGCAGACCTTTCTGCCTCAAAATATCAAAATTAACCATGAATTTGGTTATTTCTAACTCCATGTTTTGACACTTATCTTCAAGTTGTGTCATTAAGTTCCTCTTGGAAATCACCTTTCTTACCTCTAGGATTATTTTAGTTCTATCACTTATGGATATTTCCTCTAATTCTTGTTTGTTCTTAGAATTGAGAAACTTAATGATCTTAGTGTCCTATTCTGGTTTTTACCCAAGTTACTCTTTGACTTTCTTAATGGCTTCACTTGCTTCCTTGATCAAATCCTTCTGCTCAAAGATAACTTGGATAGATGGCCAAATATCATTGACAGAGTTAATGATATTGGCCCACAATTGTTGCTCTACTTGGGAAAGTGGTTCTTTTAGTGTCAATTATTTCTCTAACTTCTGTGCTCTATTAGTCAATTTGTTTGACTTCTGTGTTTCATTATTATGCATGATTTTCATCAACTTATTTTCATCCTCTAGACTTTTTATTTGTTATTTAAGTCTATTTATTTCATTAGCCTGTATTTACATGTCCTTCATGGCTTTGATTAATTTACCTGCTTCATCACTGGGATGAGCTACTGTTGTTGAATATGTTGCTGGTGTTGCAGAAGTTGAAATTTTTTTAGTTACAGGAACTGTTGTTTCCACTGGAGTTGCTGAAGTAGATGGAATTTCTGTAGTGACTGTAGGAATGGCAGTGACATGAATTTCTTCCATGCTGGCCTTCTTTTCCTGCACCAATTTATCCATATCATTCGCCATCTCTTTAAGTTGAGCTATCAACTAAATGATGACATTCATCATTTCGCTTTTTGGCCTTCATTCTCTAAAACTTCTTTTTCTTGTGGATGTTTAGTGGGAGGCAATTCCAGTTGTTTTTTCAATGTGACAATGTCTGCATTCTTGTTTTTAATTAGTTCTTCTACAACTTTAATGTTCTTGGGATCATATCCAACCTCCATGACCAATTATTCTAGTGATTTGATTCTATTGTCCTTGGCTTGTGAGGAAGCCTTCTCTAGTTTTAACTGAGCTTTGATATTCTATAGAGAATTTTATAATTTCTGGACACTCATAGCTTTGTTGGTCATAGTAGAATATAGCATTTCTCCTACTTGCGTATGAAATTCAATTTTTTCTATAGGATGAACATCTTTAGCCATGAATTCAAATGTTGTTTTCCTGTAGTCTACTGATGACTTTGGATATTACACTCTGGGCTACAAAAAGGTCATCTGCATCTTCCTAGTTTTGTAATCAAAGGAAGAAAGAAACCTGTTATGGTCACTAGGTGTTTGTTTCCAATACTGGGCATAACACACTACTTTCAATGTCGTGTTCTTCAATTTGATTTCTTTATACCTCTCCATTATGTCCTATTATTTAACTAATGGTTTACTTGATGAAGATACTTCTACACTGTGTTTCTTCTGAACGATTTGAGTAGTAGAGGTTGAAGGCTGGTGAGTTTCCTCTGAAACTACTAGAGGTGCATTTTCTTTAACCACTATGTCTGTATCAGTAATTTAAATTGTCTCAATTTGTTCATTTAAAAGATTTAGCCTTGGCTTCTTCCTATGAATTAGTTTGAATTTATTTTCATTAGTGGTTTGAGGTCAATGTGATCCTTCTTCTCTTGCTCTCTTCGATTTCCTATCTTGTGGCACTGGAGTTTGCAAGATGGAAATAGTATCACCTTGCATCTCTGCCTCTTGAAAAGTATTTTCCAACCAATCTGACTGGTTGGAGTACTTTTCAATCTCTTTCTTAGAATCATGAACAAAAAGAGTTAATTTAAATTTGACTCTTAGTTTGCTGATAACTCCCAAATGATCATACTGCCATTTGAAACTCTCACTGAACTTGAATTCTTGTAAGTACTTTTCTCCTTTTTGACCGACATTCCTGTTATTGTAAATGAAAGGACCAAACTGGTTTTTAATCTTAAACTATGTTCTCTTCTTTGCTGATAGGAAATTAACCTCATCTGAGTTTAGGATCTACCTGATATATTCTTGTGCAAATAACCTCATTGGGAGGTATTTGGGGAGCTTGTATGGAGTGAATTGACATACATACACCATAATTTTAGTGCGGTTCTAGTATAAATGGAAATCTCCTATTCTACTATGTTCATACAGTTGCAATACTTTCTTTATTTCTTCATTGATCCTAGGTTCACTACTACTGCTTAGCATATTTACAATTGGATGAATAAATGAATCAATGAAGTTTTTGTAGGTAAAATATGTGGAATCTTTCCTGATTAAGGAAGTCGAGAAGAATATAGATTGGGGGTTACCCTCTATGTCCAGTTTTTGAAGGCTACCCACAAAACTTTCAGGTTGGAAGTATAGGAATAAATGAAACATCATCGAATAATAATTAAAAAATCCTTCCTCGGGTAATTTAATTAATTTCTCATGGATGGCATCTGATGGGTATTGAGAAAATTTAAATGTGAAATCTGGAGGATGTCCTCGGCAGAAAATGGACACAAAACCTAGAATTGAAGCATCTACATACTCATCTGTAAAGTTTCCTAGAATACAAGACATCATTGTGACAATCTGTCTTGTTCTCTCTGAAACAATTGAGGCTGAATAAGGAGGGTTACTCTTTGGGGTTTCAACTGATGAAGGCAAGAAGGTTTGGAAGATTTGAAACCTCTTTGGAAAGTCAAAATTCAGATATATTTTAGTGAGGATATCAATTGACAAAGGGGCTTCATCAGGCTTGGGTTGAATTTGTAACATCTAGTTTATTGATTCTGCAATAATGGTGAAAAAATCTCTTTGATGGGGGTTACTAGGGATCTTTCATTGGGTAGATAATTGATTTGACATAGTCTGATTATCTGTGGGAACTGGAAATTCTGTGGGAGAATGTACTTGGGTAATTAGATTCCCAAAGGCAGATATCATCAGCCTAGTCCATGGATCTATCATGGCTCCAACAATGGATGTCCAAGAGGTTGAAATAAGTGTCGATGTCACTCATTTTGAAGTCTTTATCTGTAAGGGGGGTATGTTCAACAACAACAATAGGAGGTTGTAGGGGATTAACAGTCACAATACCCTCGGAGGCCATATAGTTTGGTCAATTGATTAATTTATTACTTTTTGTGTGTAAGTACTAGCTTCAACACTTAGGAATACTAGGAAAACAGAGTTTTCTATCTACAAAAAAGGTTTTGGAGGCAATAGGGGATTTCTGGTAGCAAAATAGGCTTCAATGGTCTTATAAAGCTTCCAATCTGAGTCGAAAACAGTTCATGTAGTAAAAGGTGTGAATTCTGGTCGAAATATGCTTTTAAAATGGATAGGAAATGGTCTTTGGCTTCTTCTATGAAATTCTCAACAGAAATAGTTAAAAAGGCTTTTAGGGTGGGCTTAATGTTTTTAACTAACAGTGGTTAATCAGATGGGCATGGAGGTGTAAATTTGAAACATGGGTTGTATCATTCTTACAACAGAATGGGAGTATGGTGGTTATTTCATGGTAAGAAGTGGTAAGGTGGTTTCATGAGTGAGGACGCGATAAGACGTAGGGCTACCATGTAGCAGGGGAGTGGGGTTGCGAAACCACCTATTTCGCAACTACCCAATCGTGTTAAACTTGGCTATTTCAGGATGCAGAATGGCTTGGGAATGGTCCGATCGGCATTACGCCAATCAGATAGTTGACGAGTGTCAAAGGATGAGTCAGGGATTTGATAGGCGAGGCCCGGGTAAAATTCGTGCGATAGGTATTAAAATAGAAGTGGGACCCGAGATTTATATAAACCATAAGTTTAAATTAATATGAAAGTGGGGTTAGCATGGTATATGTATGGGGTTGGAAAATGTAATATAAGGTGGGGAACTTACATATAAATATATGCTAAATTTAAATAATATATGGGATCGGGGATTTTAATATAGGGGTTTAATGAAATAAACTATAAAATGGAGTTGAGAAAATATATATGCGGCAGTTAATATAATAAAGGGGATAAGTTAAAATGATATCAAGGGAAAATTTTTAGTGGGTCCTAATAATATTCTAAACTTTCGAAACTTAGGATAAGTGGGTTTTTACATGTCTTAATTGAAAAGGAGAATTAGTAAGGGGAAGTTATTTTCAAGGGGAAATAGATTTTTAGGAAGGGGAAAAGTTAAAATGAAGGGAAAGGGATATTTTACAAGGGTAAATGAGTTTAGAAGGAAGTTAGTAATATGAAATGAGCCACTTGATGCTCTCCATGGTTTGTGAAAGTTATTCTGCCTACCCATCATTTACCCTAACATTTTTTCTTCATGTATTGGGTGCATTTGAGCTTGCTGACCCTTTATTTTTATTTCAATAAGAAAAATAATCTACTTCTAACCTTATAACTTCCAATGGCTTAGATTAAACTGATGACTTCATTATTATTCTCTACCTAACTACTAATCTTTCAATATTAAATAGTTAGGTTAGATCTTTATTCTTTAACTATCAAAATGAATTTTAAAGCATGAATGAATCAAGATTAAACACTTTCATCATAATGAATTGTGGCATTTTCGACAAGCTACACACAAATTTTATTTTTCAAAATAAAGTAAAAGTAATGGCATTTGAATTTGCATCACTTTCAGTATCTATTTTTATTTCTTTTTGGTGGGGTTCGTACTTTATATTCTTTTTTTGAACTTTTTTCTTTTAGTCCTTTGTTTTTTCCTTTAGGAATTACCCTCTTTACATTTTTTTTTAATATGGGAAAACATTTGCAGAAAGAAAAGTATGTACAATATTACAGGACTAATACATAGTCAATTCAAAATTATGATACCTATTATTATAGGACCCTAACAGAACCAATAAGAGAGTATTGTCAAAAAATCAAAATAACGAACACTTTTTCACTTGCTTCTCCTTCAAACTCAGTGAGTTCACAAGAGTGTCTAACTAAAAGTACCACTTTTTATCTGTAAATTCTATTCAGTTTCAAAACCACATTTTAAGGAGTTGGTGGCTATAATGAGAATGAATTGAAAGAAGAAAAGAGGATTAGTTTCGATAAAATCCTTAGGTGATTCCTCTGCAAAATTAATTTTAATATCCTTCATACTGTAGCCACCTCATGATTTTCTAGATTGTCCTTGTCAAATTATCACTAAATGTGCCTTAGACATCACTAAAGTCAAGCTTGAGAACATTTCTTTCATATTATCGATGTTCACTTCCATGAGTTAGCTCATTTATGATAGACACTAGATAAAACTGTGTATTGCGAAGGTATGTAGCACTTAGATATAAAATTGACATGGTCCACACTAGATAGATACTTAGTTTTTAAGGATGATACTCTAGGATCTCATTCTATGAAATATTAATGAGAAAACACCTCCTTAGCTTTTTTTTCGATATTTTGATTCAATTGAAAGCAACTATTTAAGAACATCAAGTTTTAAAGGATCTAAATTAGCTAACTTTTGTGAAAATGGTATTGATTTATTTTTCTCCATGCTACTTCGATACCTTATGACCTTGCCACTTTCCATCGTCACAGTTGTATGTAAAGACACAGTGCAAAGCATATATTTCATGAGATCTACTGATATACAATATATTTCTCTTGAAACAAGAGCCTTCCTGTCATAATTTCGCCAGTTATGTGACCTAGGTTCAAATGTCAATGGAGGGAGTGTTCTTCAGGAAGAATGAACAACATAACTCAAAGGCTATATGTTTCCAAAGGAGTGTGAATATCATATACTTTCTATGCTTAGACATGCACATTTCTGTTGTGATATGTTGTAGGGGAGTTTGCTTCATTCACTGCATGTAAAGAGGAAAATGTTGGTATTCAAGCCAATCCTACCTCCAATGCTTGCAACTATTTCATCGTAAGCTTTAATCAAGAACATTCCTAAGCTTGTTATGATCTCATTCACAATACTTTTCCCTTATTCATTGTATGAAACCATCGATTTTTGTAACTTATCTCTTTCCAATCAATAGTTGTATAGATTTCGATATGTGCCATCATCAACACAACCTAAACATGTGAAATGAATGTATATAAATAAATCAAGTCACCAGCAAACCGTATTACAAGATCCTGATCACTATGAGCGACACATTCCATTATATCATTGACCATGATGATGTATATTGTATGCTAAAGGGATTGTCCAATGCCTTCCTCGAATGGTGTCTTGTGAAACAATCCTTAGTAACTCCATTTCCAAACCCTGAATGTTGTCGTCTCTTAATGCTTGGGTGAGTGTAGTAAATCTCGTGGTTATTTCCTTTGAAACTGATCGAGCCTTTGGTATTCTTTAGAACGAGCACGCTCAGAAGAACCTTGCCTACTACCAGAAAAATCACCTTTACCATAGCCAAGACCTCTATAAATCTCGAATAATGTGAATTTTTAACCTCTCGGCAGCTACATAATACTAACATTGACACCCTCCTCCATTGCTTTCCATCAACACCTATAAATTTGACCCTTAACACCTCGACCGACTCTCTCTTACTGGTGTAAATGTTTATATTTCTGCCTAGGCTATATCCCACATTCACTCGGAAGAAATGAAACAGATGCTCATATATGCCGTTAGTAACATAGTATTTCGGTGTGAGCTAAGAGCTTGTCCCCCTTGTGAACTCTGATTTGTTTCTTATGGATTGTTTGTTGGGCCCCTTGACTTGTTGATTGTCTTTGGTGTTGGGTCTTGCTCCAACACCAAAGACCCAACACCAAAATATAAGAACGTTGCTATTGGAAATTTGATGAAAAATATAGTAACCTTGGTGTTGGTGTTGGAATAGTAACCTTAACCTTGGTGTTGGTGTTGGAATTTTAATGGAAATTTGATGAAAAATATAGTAACCTTGGTGTTGGAATTTTCATGAAAAAAAAATATAGTAACCTTGGTGTTGGAATTTTCATGAAAAAATAACCTATGTAACCTTGGTGTTGGTGTTGGAATAGTAACCTTAACCTTGGTGTTGGTGTTGGAATTTTAATGGAAATTTGATGAAAAATATAGTAACCTTGGTGTTGGAATTTTCATGAAAAAAAAATATAGTAACCTTGGTGTTGGAATTTTCATGAAAAAATAACCTATGGCTTGTTTGTTGGGCCCCTTGACTTGTTGATTGTCTTTGGTGTTGGAATTTTCATGAAAAAATAACCTATGGCTTGTTTGTTGGGCCCCTTGACTTGTTGATTGTCTTTGGTGTTGGAATTTTCATGAAAAAATAACCTATGGCTTGTTTGTTGGGCCCCTTGACTTGTTGATTGTCTTTGGTGTTGGGTCTTGCTCCTGTGGTTGTCCCTTAGGCTGAAAAGAAGTATAGGAAATTTGATGAAAAGGCTGAAAAGAAGTATAGGAAATTTGATGAAAAGAAGTATAAGAACGTTGCTATTGGAAATTTGATGAAAAATATAGTAACCTTGGTGTTGGAATTTTCATGAAAAAATAACCTAATAACCTTGGTGTTGGAATTTTGATGAAAAATATAATAACCTTGGTGTTGGAATTTTGATGAAAAATATAATAACAGTATAATAACCTTGGTGTTGGAATTTTGATGAAAAAAATATAATAACCTTGGTGTTGGAAATTTGATGAAAAGAAGTATAAGAACGTTGCTATTGGAAATTTGATGAAAAAAAGTATAATAACGTTATTGGAAATTACAATAAGATTGTTGATGAAACCCCTCATTTCATCTTGTGTTGGAAATTTGATGAAAAAAGGTATAATAACTTTATTGGAAATTACAATAAGATTGTTGATGAAACCCCTCATTTCATAATTTCTTGGTGCTGTGTTGTTGGTTCTTGGTCACCCTATTAGCCCTAAGGGCTAATAATTTTTTATAAATTTTGATGAAAGGGCAAAGCGCCAAAATCTATCCAAATTTGCCAATTTAACTAAAATTGGAAAAATGAAACCAATTTCACAACTTAAACCAAATGATAATTATATCATATAGAAGCCAGATGGATAAACAATTTTACAGAGTGATAACAAGTAGTAACCACTACTAAGTTGACACATTTACACATTTACTCCTACATTGTATATCATTGAAAAACATCTAAATAATGGTAGGTAGTAACTTCTAGTAGGTATCTTTATTTCCATCTTATTTTATTTATTTTTTATGGAAATACTTTCTTAAATTATTGTGTGCCATAAATGATGGTAAATAGGATATTTAAATGAGTATGAGTTATTTTCAAGGATTTTAACTATGAAGATTAACAATGAAAAATCATTACACAAATATTTAAAAATCATAACATAAAAATTGCAACTACATTAAACATTATAACTTGTTTTCCAAAAATATATGAGGATAAATATTTTTTTTCCAAAATTAAACATTATAACTTGGATTGATCCATACTAAACTAATAGCTGTCAACACTCTCTTCTAACAACTATGTAATTATTTTTACAATTTGGTTTTTCTAAAGACCAGCACACCATAATAACTATAAAAGGAAGGTGTGAAGGGCTTGCTCGATAAAAGGAGAGAAAGGACCGAAGTACTCTTAACGGATGAGGCTCTCCATCAGACCTTACAAATTCTATCTGGTGGGATGGGAAAAGGCCCGGTTAAGAAGAAGGACTAGTAGGGTGATACCGTCATAAATCCCCCTCCCGCCTCGGAAAATGGTTGGGTGAGTGGATTCCGATAGGACATGATTCAGTTCCGGACAAAGGGAGAGAGTTACATTTAATTTTTGTTAAAATAATTATGACTATATAGAGTGTGTGGGAAATTCCATGAGGATTTTGGTTGGTTAAATTACTCATAGGTTTATTTTAAAATATATGAAATAAAAAGAAAATAAAATAAAGGTCATCTTGCAACTCACTAAGGGGAAACCAAGGTATAACTTTGGTTTATTTTATAATATATGAAATAAAAAGAAAATAAAATAAAGGTCATCTTGCAACTCACTAAGGGGAAACCAAGGTATAACTTTTACACAGTTAAAGAATACGTTATTTTTCTCTTCCTTGAGATAAAAAGAAAATATACAAAGAAATGAAGTGAAGGATAGTTATAGGAAGAAGATGCAGGCATCAGGAAGAAAAGGATAATAATGCAAAACCCTCCCACAGAGTTGGGTGAGGGAAGGCAACACGTAACTTCTTGAGATGGATAAATAGAAACCACTTGAATCTTCAATATCAGTGCATGTTCCTAGTTGAACCTAGGAGGTCTGTTGCCTGAGGAATAACACTGTTGGGGTCAGTGATTAAGAATGTTCTTCTGTTAAGTGCTCGAGGAGGGAAAGGACGTAATTTCGTTTCTTAATGTTGGGAAGGGCGGTTACCCTGTGGATTCCCAGATAACCCAACTTAACAGATAATTATTATAGAAGATTATCCTAATGTTGTAGTCGAATTGTAGACTATAAATATTTGTAGATAAATATACATTATGTATTACATATAATATGCAGTGTAAATACAGGTTACTAAAACATGTATTTCTTCGATGAATAACATAAAAAATTATAGTTGTGTTTTATTATTAGTGGTTAGAAAACGAGTATGGACTATGAAAATTTACATTGAAATGAAAACAACAATTATTGCAGATATGAAACATGTTTTTTCCTTGATTTCTAATCCTTATTAAAATGTATTAACATGGTTATTCTTCTTTGAAGCCCTCTGTAGAGGGCCAATCCATTCTGTCATTAAAAAAATTCAAAGCATTGACAAGAAAACATAATAATCTCCTTAACGAATTGTACAAGTTTCCCTTCACAATCCTGGTTAACGGTCTCGGGATTGAAACCCTTCCAAATACTGGTATTACCCATTTCGGGAAATGAACTATAAAACAATTTCCATTTTTACTAAAGAAAAAACGATATGGAATAAACCACTTTGAAGAGAGCGTTACGGGCTTCGTCTGAAGAAGTTGTTGCTATAGAAATCATGAACCTAGAAACAAGAGTGAAGCTTGGCCATAACCGAAAACCAGAGCGTGCTTGTTGTTTCTAGGAACCCCTTTATCCCCGAACCATGAGAAATGAATACCTAGGTTAAATTCTATGCATATAAAAGAGAAAAAAATTAGGAACAATAGTGAGTAGTAACGAGAGAGGAAACAATGGAAAACACAACATATTTGGGACTAACCTATAAACAGGAAACATGTCGTTGCATGCCCAGATCTGACCTCGCTGAAACCTAGAATGGAGAAACAGAAAGCTATGAGAATGAAACCCGAAATTTCCTCAGTTAGAGAGTGCAAGCAAATTATCCACGGGTTAGATCATTACCGTGAGTTGGTCAATTCCCTTGCCAAAACATTTCCTAACATCATGCCCCTGTATGGAAAAATATGAGAAAATGAAATTGATGGTAGGAAATAATCGAAGTCTCATGCAGAAGAAGGTTGAACCGCTGAGCATTTTCCTGAACAACGCACCAGACCAAATGTCGGTCAAACCCTTAGAGAAAACTGGGTGGTTATTCTTTGAAAACCCTAAAATCATACAAACCATTGAATTGACCCCAAACTCGATCAACGATGCAGCATGACCACTGATCCCATTCATCAAACTCTCTGGAGGGTTTGGATTGGGTTTCGAGGGGTTCAATTGGGTATAGTAATCGATTAATAGTTAAAAGGACCAAGGGTTGACGTGAGGGTTAAGTGTAACCGAAATAATGTCAGCCAAAATTTATATATATATATATATATATATATATATATATATATATATATATATATATATATATATATATATATATATAACATCACTAACACAAAAACTTTTGTTGCTGTATTGAATATTATTATAACACTCTGCGTTAAGTTGTAGCTATGTTTGGTAAGTTTAAGTTTTTATTTTATTTTTTTACTTCTGTTTTGTTTTTATATACATATGAAGGGTGAATAATGTTACAAGTATTGCCGTGGCAAGGTCTAATAAGATAAAGATGACTATTCAATAATAAGATTTAAATCAAAATTTTAATTTTTTTTTCTTAATTATTATTTGATTAATTAAAATAATTTATCTTTGGTGTAGAATTTTATTTTTCTCCTCTTAATGCAGTAGCAAAATTTTCTTTCTTTGAAGAAAATAATAAAAGAAGTGAGCTTCTTACAATTCACCAAATTAAATATGTAGTAGAAAATAACTTTATCATAAAAGATAAACTATTTGATATTAGATACCATATTTTGAGATTCAACTACATTAATTAAGGAAGTCATCTATGACCATTTCCACGAGTGATATTCGTAACTAACTAATTTCTCATTTCTCATGATTTTTCAATAGTCCACATAGCACTCATTGCATAAGGTGATGCTTACATGGATGAAGAACTAGGATTGAAACTAGTGAAATGAATCACATAACATCAATAATCACTTTTGAGGCTTGCACCCGATAAGTAGGACTTCCCAAGAGATCACCCATCCTAAACTGCATGTGGCTCTAAAATAGACATATATTTTATAGTGAAGCCATAATTAAAATTTTTGCAAAGTCAAAACCCAAAACTTATACTACCAATTTTTTTTTCATACTCACAACAAAAATATAATAAAAACCATATTCAAATAATGGCTAAAAATAAAAATTAAATGTCATTTGAAGGACAATTTTAAAAAGGAATCAGCCAAAAAAAAACATTTACAAGTGGGAGCCACTCGCAAATTTATACCCGGATCTCAATACTCACATTACACCAAAAAAATTAATATAATATTATATTATATTATAAACTAGATTAAAAACTATAGACCTATCTAGATAACTAAAAATATTACCTACTCAAATATAATTCAATTATAATTAAATAATATATATATAGATTTCATTTACATTAAATAATACTGTAATGTTCCCTAATAATAACAATATAACATAATATTAAAATAAATAGTAAATAAATAATACATAATGAGGAGAACAATAATAAATAAATATAATAGTAAATAATAAACTAGAGTTCTAAATAAAAATATATAAAAGTAAACTATGAAATAGGTAAAGTTAACAAAAGTAGAAAGGAATAAAATAGGAAAGAGTTAAACTAGAAGAACCTTAAAAATAGTAAAAATAAATAAAGTTAACAAAAAGTAAAATAAAATAAAATAAGAAAGAGTTAAATTAAGAGTAGTATTAAATTAACTAAAACTTAAAATAAAGAAATAAAAGTTGCATGTTGACACATGGAATGTGTGCATGCAGTTCCCTTTCCATTCTTTGTTCTATTTAATAGACATTGAGGAAGATGAGATTCATCATTCCTTCATCCATTCTCTTCAGAGAAATGTATTATGAGACAAAGGATTACCTGGCACTAGTACGTTAATTGAGGGCTCGGGGGTGGCCAATTTTAGAAAGATTATGTGTCATCCCAAAAACTTTGTTGTGGTTAGCAGGATTCAAAGAGTGTTCAACTTTGGAGTCTCAAGTAATGAATATCGCCATTACATGTAAGTAGTCTTTGCTAGTGTTTATGAAATTTATATGCTAGCTTGTTAATATTTTGTGTGTTGATTATTAATTGTATATTTGATATAATTAATTACATGTTAAATTTTGGGGTTGTTACATATGGTATGAGAGAAAGGTTTCAACTCTCGTGGACCCTCGGATTTTTTATATTAGTATCCACTAATACTTATAATATACTTTTCTTTTATTAAAAATCAAATAAAATTATTGATTCTAATTCTTATTCTTACTTTAAATTATTTTACACATATTACTTCCATATATATGATCTCTCCAAAATATTATATAATTATATACATGAGTAATATTATAATATCGATTTAAAATAATTATATTAATTTTAAATTTTAGATATCGCTTGTTATTAGAATTGTAAGACATTAAAATCTTCAATTAAAACTAAGTTAAGTGGGTAATATAATTTCTGAAAGTTGTAGGGTTACTTTTATTTATTTTCATTAGCTCCATTTGTTGTTGCTAGGGGTCTAGTCGCAATAGAGGCTTTTTCTTTCTCCAAATCTTTGGCTTTTTATCAATTTTTTTTCCCTTCTCAAATCATAGGGGTTTTTCAAAATTTTCCCTCAAATTGATTCCTCCATACCTTGTCATGATTTAGTGAGTTCTTTATGCCCAAATTTTCCTTAAATTTGATATTCTTTCCATATCCTTTAGTGATTTTAGGTGTTCTTTGTGCCGAAAATGTCCCTTAAATTTAATCTTCTTGCCATACCCTTTCGTGATTCCATGAGCTCTTTGTCCTGGAATTGTCCTTATTTGTTTTCCTTTTATGACAAGTGTTATTTTTTTATTTCCGATCCCTCCGACAAGATTCCTGATCCAATGGTTTTCAACGCAAAAAAGGTCAAGAAAGGGTATTGTAGCACAAAAACTATTCAACTAACTCGGAAGTTGTTTCGATGGATTTTTTAGGGGCTTACCTATGACTTGCCAAATACATGGCTGCATTATGGTCATTGTGGATTAAATAAGTAATAGTTATCACTTCATTCCAGTTAAGAGCACCTTCGAGGAGGAGCACAGTCGAAGGATGAGCTTAGCTAGGTAATGGAAACCTAGGGTTTCCTCTACCCTTGCTGTGGGCGCAGACACAGTTCCTCACCCTTCTCCTTTGTTCTGCAGACTCTGCTCTCTACTCCACGTATAAAATCAAGCGGAATGATAGTACCTAAAGGGGAGGAGGCACTACCCCCCCCCACCCCAATGGTGGATCTGGCGAATCTAGCGTAGTCAATGATGTAGGAGATCGTAATTTGTCCCACAACATTTCGGCAGGCAATGCTGAACCTGATGTAACCCCTAAAGTAGAAAAAAATGAAGAAAAATATAGCTAAGGACAGATGAAAGTGGCTTCTTCGACCTGCATCCCAATAGCGACGAAAAGGCATGAGACCCATTTCCCTGCTTAGAGGATCAATGGCAGAATCCAGTTCATGCAAGATCACACCCTCATTAGAAATTTAATTGGCTTTTGGCCAACTGAGAAATCCCACTACGGATGCATAAATTCCAAGTGGAAGTCCAAAGGTCAAGTCATGCTCCATTAAGGTTCTAAAGGTTTCTTCAACATCATCTTCACCTACCTAGAGGAAAAAAACCAGGTCATCGATGGAAGTCCCTACTTCTCCAATTCCGCTGGCCTCTTCTTAAGAAAATGGATCGAACATTTCAAACCCAATAAAGAAGTCTTCAACTGGGCGTTGGTGTTGACCAAATTATACTAACTTCCCTAGGAATAATGGGATGAGTTATCCCTCGAAGAAATCGATAACCACCTTGGATCCTCCATCAATATCACAGAGGAAACCAAGCATAATTGCTACATGGCCTATGCCAGAATCTGCGTCTATATGCATCGAGCTAAAGCTATTCTAGATTCAGCAAGTCTCTATCACAATGATTTCGAATGGATCCAATCTATATATTATGAGCATGTTCCTTTTTGTTTCTACAAATGCCACAAGCATGATCATCCCTTCAGAGATTCCCCCCTCAATTTTCCCCCAAAACCTGCACTTTCCCCTAAGAATACTGATTCAGATGGTTTCACCAAAGTCTCCAACCAGAAAAGACATGCCAAAAAACCTACCTCTACCCCAAAACCTTCTCAACCCTCAACCATAAATACTTTCAACCTCCTAGCTATTCAAAATCTGTTGGATGGAGGCCCCTCTTCCTCTCCTGAAGAATCCAGGCCTCTCATCACCCCCCACCCTAACCGTTATTCTACCTTGAAACCCTCTAACTCAAGCCTGAAACCTAACGAGGGAACAAAAATTTCAGACCAAAACCTTAAAGACAAACAATAGGAGATCAAGAAGAAATATAAGCAAAAGGAGATCACAAAATCTGCAGCCATACATATCCAAGAACCCTCATTCGAGCAACCCACTAACAGGAGGAGGACACCTAGGGGGACCTATTGTAGCAAGATGTTCAAGATAAAGGGAAGTAGCTTAGCCAGATAACCTACATGGAAGAGGAGATGGAGACTATAGAATTTGGAGACCTTGACATTACTCAATTAGAAATAGTCTGCAGCACCAAAGAGTATCACACCGTTCTAGCCTGGTAAATAAATACCTTAACGGAAGCTCTAATCAAAGCTCAAAAAATTAAAGGAAGCACTCAGCTAGGCATTTGGGGAGGTAAATTCCCTCAAGAAACTATAAAAATCCTGAGATAATCCAGAAAAAGAGGCAGACGCTCACATTTGCAACGCCTAATCATTTAGGGCATTCAACTAGTTGAATCAGGATGTTATGCCAAGTTGACCCATTTCTACAAGGTCTTCCCCCACCAGTCTTAATGATAAAGATCACATCATGGAGCATATGAGGGATAAACAACCCCTCAAATCACCGATTGATAAAGAACAGATTGCGGCAAGACAATCCATCTATTTTTTCCATACACGAAACCAAATGTACCAGTACCACTTTGCACTGGATTCTATCCAGGTTGTGGCTTGGATGCAGAACACTAGCAGTAGATGCCCTAGGGGCCTCTCGAGGCCTGGTAATTGCTTGGAACCCTAGTATCATCTCCCTTAATGACATCCATTCCTCTCACAACTTCATTCAAGCCTCCTTCCACCTGATCGGTTCCAATGTCCCTTTCCATCTCACCAATGTCTACTTCCCTCAATCTTTTTCCCTGAAAATTGACCTCTTAGATGCCATTGAGTCCCTCAACTCCCAGAGAGCCCATCCCCTTTGTATCCTAGGAGGAGATATCAATATGATCACCAATCTCAATTAAAAAAGAGGAGGTCATCTCCACCTAGAATTTGATAGTTATAGATTGAAATATTTTATCCTCCAAAATGAGTTGATCGTCTTACCTACCTCCAATTTCCTTCACACCTAGAACAACATGAGAGGAAGATCACAGCAGATTGGTTCACGTTTGGATTGCTTCCTAATCTCAGAAGCCTTTACACACATGGGGGGTGATATATTCTCCACAATTCTACCTGCTGCAGGCTCAGATCATTGGCCAATTCAGTTCCAATGGACTCGCCCTGGAAGCAAAAGTAACCAACCTTTCCGCTTTGAGCAATTTTTTCCCAGACGGCTCGAAAATTTACCCATTCCAACAAAAGCAGAAGATTTTGAAAATGCGTCTAAAGCAATGGAACCAAACTTCTTTTGGTAATATTGTCAATAGTCAAACCGGACTTGGAAACTAAGGTTTTGAACCTTCAAAAAATAATCATCACAAAAGGGTGCACAAAGTTTCTGGCTCACCAAGAATATTACCTCACGTGCCAACTAGAAGAAAGAAGACTACAGGAAGATATCCTCTAGAAGCAAAAGTATTGAATTTGTTAGCTCAAAGAGGAGGAGAAAAAAACCAAATTCTTCCACCACTCCACCATTCAAAGAAGAATGATAAATTACATCTCCATCCTAAAAAATTAACAAGGAGAAAACCTTGAAGCCCATGTTGACATAGAGAAAGAACTCTTAAACTACTTCAAGGATATCCTCACGAAGCCTACAGTAGATCGACAACCTACAATCACCAACATCACTCAGCATATACCCACTCTCATCACAAAATAACATAATCAAATGCTCTTAAGACTAGTCCATATGCAGGAGGTGGACTAGGGAAGGTCACAGCTAAAGGAAGAGAAAAAACCTAGTCTGAACGGCTTCACTACCAACTTCTTCCGTTTTTTATGGGAGGACATGAAAATGGAAGTCTAGGAAATGGTGGAGGAATCTTGGAGTACGCATTGGGTCCTCCCTGTGCTCAATGCCATGTTTCTCACTCTCATTCCCAAGGAAGAGAATGTTAGCACTCCCAACAAGTATAGATCGATTATATTATGCAATGTCATTTACAAGCTCATCTCCAAAGTGATCGCCAACAGGCTCAAACCCTTGCTCCCGTTGTTGGTATCTCTGGAGAAAATAGGTTATGTGGAAGGATGACAAATTTTTTATGTTATTATTCTCACACATGAGGTCACTCACTCTTTGAAGACTGAGAAAACTCCAGGTATGCTTCTCTAAATTGATCTCTCAAAAGCCCTTGACAAACTCAGTTGGAATTATATCCAACAAATGTTACCGTCATTTGGTCTCAGCCCCACCTGGGTTCGATGGATCATGAGTTTGATATCCTCCCCCATCTTCTCTATTCTAATCAATGACTCCCCTTCCACCACCTTCTCACCCTCCAGAGGCATCCACCAAGGCGATCCCCTTTCCCCCTTCATCTTCATCCTTACGGCTGAAGGTTTGGGTTGGCTCATCTGCCACACTATTAATTCCAATTCTCTCAAAGGGATGATCATTCATTGATTTCCTCCCATCTCCCACCAACAATGCATTGATGACAACATGCTCTTTTTTCACCCCTTAGTCCAAGAAGCCCATTCCTTCAAAGCCATCCTCGATTGTTTCTCCTTTGCCGCTAGTACCACCATCAACACCCAGAAATCCCAGATGTTCTTCCTCAACACTCTTGTCATCACCCAGCACAAACATATCCATAATTGTAGGCTTCCCCATATGTACCCTCCCCTCAAAATATCTTGGGGCCCCCCTCATTGACTCAGCCATTAAACATTCTTCCTGTTGAGAACTCCTGGATAAAATTGAAGCAAAGCTCACCCTCTGGACCCATAGAGCCCTCAAAGTTTCTGAGCACCTTGTCCTAATAAAGTTGGTTCTCCAATCCATGCCCTTATATCTCTTCTTGTGCTTGTCTGCCCCCAAATGGGTTCTCAAATATATCTGAAATATGCAACGAAATTTCCTTTGGGGAGGAAAAAAAGACAACATAAAATGGGCACTCGTCAACTGGAATGGTGTGTGTGCTCCAAATTTTTTTGGGGGTTTGGGGCTCAAAGAACCACATCATAGCAATGTGTTCATGGGCGCCAGGATATTGTGCAAATGGGCCTCCAACCACATCATAGCAATGTGTTCATGGGCTCAGCTTTGGCTCTCAAAGTACACAAATAACTGCCTTGCCCAGGAGTTGATTTGTCTCAACATAGAGGTGAATGGCTCCCTCATTTTGAAATATACTAAAAAACACATAACCATTATTCAGGATCACAACTTTTGGGAAGTCTGATTAGGCTCGCCGGCCAAGTTCTGGGAGGAATCTTGGCAACATATGCCCAAATTATCTTCCTTGTCCCACAACTCTCGATGGCAGGATATCCTAAAAAATGAGGAGAACACCCAAATCAAGAAATTTTAGAATCCCCTCCTCAACTCTCGCTACTGAAAATTGCTCCCAGTGGAATGATGGCAGACTGATTGGCGTCTCGACCTCACTGAAGATATCAGCAAGGAACTTCTGAGAAGGAAAATTCATTTCACCGAGGGAGAGGACATCTTAAGATGGGCTTACTCCTCCTGTGGTACCTTCACCACCAAAGAGGTATATCACCTGCTCCTCCCCAATAATCAAGCTCCTCAAGACGCCATTGGGGCATAGATATGGAAACCCAAAATATGGCCCAAAATTTCCACCTCCTTACAACTGTTCAGTAAGCGACACATCTTAACATGGGAAAATTTTCTAAAAAAAGGCTTTATTGGACCTTCCCGATGCCCGAGTTGTGGAAATTCTGAAGAAACCATAGAGCACCTTCTCAACTCCTACCCTCTAGAAAGATTTCTTTCAGACAACATGGATTTTCTTATTAGAAGAATTGATAGATAGAGAGGGGATATTTTGAATACTCTTTTCCATTGGAATTCCACTCCCTTCAACAGAAATCTTCACAATTCCCTTCAGGTCATCCTTCTGGGGCACATCCTCTAGTCGATCTGGAAGGAACACAATAGATGCATTTTCAAATATCAATCCACCCCTCCCGACATCCTCTCGACCAGCTTGTGCAGCAATCTCTGGGAATCCCTTGTGCTACACCACTAGGAAGAATCTGACTTCCCATCCCACCCCCTCGAGAGCATCATCTGGGGCAATTGGAATCTCTCCAACCACTCTCATCTGAAAAAGGAGCCCCCTTCAAACCATTCTCCCAGTTTGTCACGCTCTTGGTCTCCTCCTCCCCATGGCTTCTTTAACCTCAACTTTGATGGTGCCTCCAAGGGCAATCCTAGGGATGCTAGTTTTGGAGGTATTTTCAGAAATACAGATGGAGATTCCCTCATGACCTATTTTATCTCCATAGGTTGCGACACCAACAACTCAACTGAGTTATAAGGACTCTTTCAAGCTCCCCTTAAATCCAACATCCCTATTTCTATTTTCTCCATTCGTCTCTCCCTTTGACTCTGTGCAAATTCTCCTGGTGTCTGAGCCAAGCCGTGGTTTCTCTTCTCCATCTCTTGCTCCTCAAGAAACTTTTCTTTGGCCTTAAGCTCACCCTATGTTCCCTCTGAAGCTTTTGCAACTCCTCAGTCATCTCAGCCCCACTCCCTCTCCTCCATCATGCCTAGACACCATCACATGAGGTGTCGTAGAGGAAGGGGTTATGGTATCCCCTCCATACCTCCCATATATCCCTCAGCGAGCATGACGGTGAACCTCTCAGCCGACTAGACGGAGCCGTAAATCCTCAACCCCATCAATCTTATAGCTCGCCTATCTCTCCACCTCACAGATTCACCTTCTGAAGCCTCTGGCTCTAGCTTCTGCCCCAGAAATATATGCCACAAGTATGCCATATCTCCTACTCCTGCTTTCTTCCCCTGCAAGATGGTGGCTCAGCCTGCGCATAGTGCCTTGAATAACAACCATGAAAACTCGAGCTCGGATGAATATGGCACCAGTGCAATTGTTGAGGCTCTCACAGCTTCCTCCATTTCTCCTAAAACCCACACGGCGTTTCTTCCTCTGTCGACAACCCATGCGTCCAAGCAAGAGGATGACGAGTCTAAATATGCATGAAATTTTTTGGAAGAGTCATTCCAACCTCCAGAAAGGGATGATAATTCTCCATATTCTTAATTGTTGGGTGCTTATGTCTCATTTGAGTCAATTTTCTGTTAGTTTGAAATTTCTAGTTTTCCGGTTCTATCTTAAACATGTCAGATGTAATGTTGGTTTCCCAGTGTGGGCAACTTATTCCAGACTCTATATGATCCACTATTGGGTTGGTTTCCTCGTATGGGGAAACCCCTTTTTTATGGTTTTCAACTCGAAATTTAACTCCGGAATTGGTTTACCAACTCCGGAGGATGAGAAATATAATATTTTGAAGTGTATAATATAATATAGGTAGCCTAATTTAGAAAAAAAAAGCACCTTCAAGGCACCAACTATTTATTATGTTTTCCTAAAATAAATGATTCACCTTCATGGAGTGCCCCGAAAAATAATATTCGACAGAGATGCGTGTTTTACTTCCAAATTTTGGAAAATCCTTTTACAATGTATTAGAACAGAACAAAACTTCAGTACTGCATATCATCCAGAGACAGATGGGAAAACATAAAGTGTAAACCAAGTACTAAAGGACATGCTCAGAATTTATGTCATGGATCGACAAAATCAATGGGAGAAATACCTTCTGTTAGTGGAATTTTCATACAACAATTGCTATCATAGTTCAATTCAGGCAGCTCCCTTCGAAGTATTATATGGAAGACCATGTCGTAATCCATTGGTATGGGATTTATTAGAGGAGTGAGGCATCCTGGGTCCTGAAATGCTCCAAGAATTGGAAGAAAAAATGGCAATAATTAAGCAGAGGCTAAAAGAGGCCATGGGTCACTGGAAGAATTATGTTGATGCAAAGAGTATTAATAGAATCTTTGAGGAAGTAAATTTTTTTTTATTAGATTCAAACCCTCTAAGTGTTCCCTCATATTTCTCAAGCGAAAAAAGTTATCACCTAGAGTTTTTGTTCCATTTAAGATCATGGAGAGAATTAGACTAGTTACTTATAAGCTCGAGATGTTGTTCCATCTAATAAGGATGCATAATGTGTTTCATGTTTCTATGCTTAGAAAATATGTACCTGACCCATCCCATGTGTTAGAATTTGATAAATTACAGGTTTCCGAGGAGGGAGTCCTTCATATTGAACTATTTTGTATATTTGACCGTGAGGCTCGTTGAATCAAGAATCGTGAGTTTGAGCAAGTCAAGTTCTAGTGGGACAATTACCCAAGGTCACCTAGCTAGGAATATGGAGATGTTATTTTTAATGAATTTCCTTATCTATTTGATTAAATTATGTGGTGAAATAGAGAAGAGTGCATAATTTAACTAAGGTGGATACTTTTATGGACCATCTAGATCATGTCTTATTGTTTAAATTTTATTGATACATATAAATTGTACAGTATGGTTTTAGCTATGGTTTTATTTAAATGTTATGAGATGATGGTAATGATTCACACGTGGTTCTTATTTATATAGTTGTTATGAAAATGATGTTGTATGTTCATGATGAATATGATATGCATAGGTTTTATGATGTTATGATTTGAGGTTATATTGACACGTGGTTAGTTTATTATGTGATTCCATGATATGCATTTTATGCCGATATGTTGATGTTATAACTTATGAGGGTATTGAGCAAACGTGAACTAATAAATAACTAAATTAATAAAGTGTCAAATGATTCAAATTAACTTTCGTACCAGGTTCCTTTCAGAGGGAGAGTATGTAATGTGCCATAATAATAAATAGTAAATAAATAATATAACATAATATTAAAATACATAGTAAATAAATAATACATAATAAAGAGAAAATAAATAAATAAATAAAATAGTAAATAATAAACTAAAGCTCTAAATAAAAATATATAAAACTAAACTATAAAATATGTGAAGTTAAGAAAAATAGAAAGGAATAAAATAAGAAAGCGTTAAACTAAGAGAACCATAAAAGTAGTCAAAAGAAGTAAAGTTAACAAAAAGTAATTTAAAATAAAATAAGAAAGAGTTAAATTAAGAGTAATATTAAATTAACTAAAACTTAAAATAAATAAATAAAAGTGGCATGTTGAAACATGGAATGTGTGCATGCACTTCTCTTTCCATTCTTTGGTCTATTTAATAGACATTGACGAATATCAGAGTCATCATTCCTTCATCCATTCTCTCAGGAGAAAGGTATTGTGAGAAAAAATATTCCCTAGCAGTAGTACGTTGATTGAGGGCTCGGGGGTGGCCAGTTGTAGAAATATTATGTGTAGCTGAGCTATGGTTGGGTGGAGAGTCATCCCCAAAACTTTTTTGTGGTTGGCAAGATTCAAATAGTGTTCAAATTCAAAGTCTCAAGTAAGGAACATTGTCGTTACAGGTTGGTCGTCTTTGCTCGTGTTTATGAAATTTCTAAGATAACTTGTTAATAGTTTGTGTGTTTATTATTAATTGCATATCTGATATAATTAGTTGCATGTTAAATTTTTGGGTTGTTACATATGGTATGAGAGAGAGGTTTCAACTCTGTTGGACCCTTGGATTTTTAATGTTCGTGTCCACTAATACTTATAGGTTACATTTATTTTACTAAAAGAAATAAAAATTATTAATTATAATCCTTATTCTTACTTTAAATTATTTTATGCATCTTAACTCCATATATATGAACTCTCCAAAATATTGTATAATTATATACATGCATAATATTATAATATTGATTGAAAATAATTATATTAAATTTAAATTTTATATATCTCCTTTTATTAGAAATGTTGGACATTAAAACCCTTAACTAAAACTAATTTAAGTGGATAATACAATCTCTCAAAGTATTAGGGTTTCTTTCATTTATTTTCATCAACTCCATTTGTTGTTGTTAGGGCTCTACTGGAAATGGAGGCTTTTCCTTTCTCCTAATATTTTGGTTATTATTATCTTTTTTCCCTTCTCAAATCAAAGGTTTTTTTCAAAATTTTCCCTCAAATTTAATCTGCCATACCTTTTTGTGATTTAGTGACTTCTTTATCTCGGAAATTTTCTTAAATTCAATATTATTTCCATACCCTTTCATGATTTTGTGAGTTCTTTGTGCCGAAATTGTCCCTTAAATTTCGTGAGTTCTTCTTTCCATACTCATTGGTGATTTCGTGAGTTCTTTATGTTGGAATTGTGCTCATGTGTTTTTCCCTTACGACAAGTGTTATTTTTTGATTTATGATCCCTCTAACATGATTCCTAATCTAATGGTTTTCAACCCACAAAAGGTCCAGAAAGCGTATTTTAACACAAAAACTATTCAGCCAAGTAGTAAGTTATTTCAATGGATTTTGTTGGGGGCTTACCTATGACTTCCCAAAGACATGTCCGCATTATGGTCATTGTTGATAAAATAACTAAGATTTCTCACTTCATTTCAATTAAACGCACCTTCGAGGAATTAGATATTTCTCATGCTTTCCTAAAAGAAGTAATTCTCCTTCACGGAGTGCCTCGAGAAATAATATCACATGAAGATGCATGTTTTACTTCCAGATTCTGGAAAATCACTTTACAATATAAGGGAACACAACTAAACTTCAGTACTAATAATAATCCATAGATATATGGGAAAATAGAAAGAGTAAACCGAGTATTAGAGAACATGATCAAAATGTATATTGTGGATCAACAAAATCGGTGGGAGAAATACCTTCCCCTACTGGAATTTTCATACAACAATAATTATCACAGTTCAATTCAGAAAATTGCCTTTGAAGTCTTAGATAGAAGACAATGTCATACTCCATTGAGTTGGGATTTATTACAAGATCGAGTCATCTTGGGAACTGAAATGTTCCAAGAAATGGAAGAACAAATGGCAACAATTAATCAGAGGCTAAAAGAAGCCATGGATCGCTAGAAAATTTATGTTGATGCAAAGAGAATTAAGGGAATCTTTCAGGAGGGAAGTGAAGCTTCTATTAGAGTCAAACCCTCCAAGAATTATTTGATATTTGGCAAGGGAACAAATTTATTCTCTAAATTTTCTAGCCCATTTAATGTCCTTGAGAGGATTAGACTAGTTGCATATTTCATGTTTCTATGCTTAGAAAGTATGTACCTCACCCATCCCATGTGTTAGCATGTGATAAATTACAGGTTTCTGATGAGGGAGCCCTTTATGTCGCACCATTTTGTATATTGGACTGTTGTGTTCGTCGACTGAGGAGTTGTGAGTTTGAGCAAGTCAAGGCCTAATGGGACCAATATAGCCCATGGTCAACTACCTAGGAAGATGTAGATGTTATTTTTATTTAATTTCCTTATCTATTTGATTAAATTATGTGGTGAACTAGATGAGAGTGCATAATTTAAGTAAGGTGGATAGTTTTATGGACCATCTGGATCATGTATTATTGTTCAAATTTTATTGATACATCTAAATTGTACACTATGATTTCAGTTATGGTTTTAGTTAAATGTTATGAGATGATGGTAATGATGCACATGTGGTTCTTATTTATATAGTTGAGAAAATGATGTTGTATTTTCATGATGAATATGATATTCATAGGGATTATGATGTTATAATTTGAGGTTATATTGACATGTGGTTAGTTTATTATGTGATTCCATGATATGTATTTGATGCTCATATGTTGATGTTATAACTTATGAGGGTGTTGAGAAAATGTGAAGTAATAAATAAGTAAATAAATAAAATGTTAAATGATTCAACATAACTTTGGGACAAAGTTCCTTAAAGAGGGGGAGTATGTAATGTCCCCTAATAATAATATTAATAATATGACATAATATTGAAACAAATAATACATAATAAAGACAACAATAATAAATAAACAAAATAGTAAATAAGATTATGGGGAGTTCACAAAATATATATATATATATATATATATATATATATATATATATATATATATTTATATATATATATAAGTAAACTATAAAATAAGTAAAGTTATCAATATTAAAAAGAAATAAAATAAGAAAGAGCTGAACTAAGAGAGCCATAAAAATAGTAGGAATATGTAAAGTTAACAAAAAGTAAAATCAAATAAAATAAGAAAGATTTAAATTAAGAATAATATTAAATTAAGTAAAACTTAAAACAAAGAAATAAAAGTTGCATGTTGACACATGGAATGTGTGCATGTGGTTGCCTTTACATTGTTTGGTCTATTTAATATACATTGAGGAATATGAGATTCAACATTCCTTCATCCATTATCTTGGGAGAAAGGTATTGTGAGACACAAGATTCCGTAGCAGTAGTACGTTGATTGAGGGCTCGGGGTTGGCCAGTTGTAGAAATATTATGTGTAGCTAAGCTATGGTTGGGTGGAGAGTCATCCCCAAAACTTTTTTGTGGTTGGCAGCATTCAAATAGTGTTCAAATTCAAAGTCTCAAGTAAGGAGCATTGTCGTTACAGGTTGGTCATCTTTGCTCGCGTTTAAGAAATTTCTAAGATAACTTGTTAATAGTTTGTGTGTTTATTATTAATTGCACATCTGATATAATTAGTTGCATGTTAAATTTTTGGGTTGTTACATATGGTATCAGAGAGAGGTTTCAACTCTGTTGGACCCTTGGATTTTTAATGTTAGTGTCCACTAATACTTATAGGTTACATTTCTTTTACTAAAATAAATAAAAATTATTAATTATAATCCTTATTCTTACTTTAAGTTATTTTATGCATCTTAACTCCACATATATGAACTCTCCAAAATATTATATAATTATATACATGCATAATATTATAATATTGATTGAAAATAATTATATTAAATTTAAATTTTAGATATCTCCTTTTATTAGAAATGTTGGACATTAAAACCCTTAAGTAAAACTAAGTTAAGTGGATAATACAATCTCTCAAAGTATTAGGGTTTCTTTTATTTATTTTCATCAACTCCATTTGTTGTTGTTAGGGCTCTAGTGGAAATGGAGGCTTTTCCTTTCTCCTAATCTTTTAGTTATTATTTTTTTTTTCCCTTCTCAAATCATAGGTTTTTTTCAAAATTTTCCCTCAAATTTAATCTGCCATACCTTTTTGTGATTTAGTGACTTCTTCATGTCAGAATGTTTCTTAAATTTAATATTATTTCCATACCCTTTCATGATTTTGTGAGTTCTTTGTGCCGAAATTGTCCCTTAAATTTCGTGAGCTCTTCTTTCCATACTCATTGGCTATTTCGTGAGTTCTTTATGTTGGAATTGTGCTCATGTGTTTTCCCTTTACGACAAGTGTTACTTTTTTATTTATGATCCCTCTGACATGATTCCTAATCTAATGGTTTTCAACCCACAAAAGGTCCGGAAAGGGTATTTTAACACAAAAACTATTCAGCCAAGTAGGAAGTTATTTCAATGGATTTTGTTGGGGGCTTACCTATGACTTCCCAAAGACATGTCCGCATTATGGTAATTTTTGATAAAATAACTAATATTTCTCACTTCATTTCAATTAAGCGCACCATCAAGGAATTAGGTATTTCTCATGCTTTCCTAAAATAATTAATTCTCCTTCACGGAGTGCCTCGAGAAATAATATCACATGAAGATGCATGTTTTACTTCCAGATTCTGGAAAATCACTTTACAATATAAGGGAACACAACTAAACTTTAGTACTAATAATCATCCATAGATAGATGGGAAAACAGAAAGAGTAAAGTGAGTATTAGAGAACATGCTCAAAATGTATATTATGGATCAAAAAAATTGGTGGGAGAAATACCTTCCCCTGCTGGAATTTGCATACAACAATAATTATCACAGTTCAATTCAGAAAACTCCCTTTGAAGTCTTAGATAGAAGAAAATGTCATACTCCATTGATTTTGGATTTATTACAAGATCGAGTCATCTTGGGAACTGAAATGCTCCAATAAATGGAAGAACAAATGGCAACAATTAATCAGAGGCTAAAAGAAGCCATGGATCGCTAGAAAATTTATGTTGATGCAAAGAGAATTAAGAGAATCTTTCAGGAAGGAAGTGAAGCTTCTATTAGAGTCAAACCCTCCAAGAATTCTTTGATATTTGGAAAGGGAAAAAATTTATCCTCTAGATTTGCTGGCCCATTTAATATCCTAGAGAGGATTAGACTAGTTGCATATTTCATGTTTCTATGCTTAGAAAATACGTACCTCACCCATCCCATGTGTTAACATGTGATAAATTACAGGTTTCTGACGAGGGAGACCTTCATGTCACGCCATTCTGTATATTGGACTGTTGTGTTCGTCGACTGAGGAGTCATGAGTTTGAGCAAGTCAAGGCCTAATGGGACCAATATAGCCGATGGTCAACTACCTAGGAAGATGTAGATGTTATTTTTATTTAATTTCCTTATCTATTTGATTAAATTATGTGGTGAACTAGATGAGAATGCATAATTTAAATAAGGTGGATAGTTTTACGGACCATATGGATCATGTATTATTGTTCAAAGTTTATTGATACATCTAAATTGTACACTATGATTTCAGTTATGGTTTTAGTTAAATGTTATGAGATGATGGTAATGATGCACATGTGGTTCTTATTTATATAGTTAAGAAAATTATGTTGTATGTTCATGATGAATATGATATGCATAGGGATTATGATGTTATAATTTGAGGTTATATTGACATGTGCTTAGTTTATTATGTGATTCCATGATATGTATTTGATGCTCATATGTTGATGTTATAACTTATGAGGGTGTTGAGAAAACGTGAAGTAATAAATAACTAAATAAATAAGATGTTAAACGATTTAACATAACTTTGGGACAAATTTCCTTAAAGAGGGGGAGTATGTAATGTCCCCTAATAATAATAATAATAATAATAATATGACATAATATTGAAACAAGTAATACATAATAAAGACAACAATAATAAATAAACGAAATAGTAAATAATAAACTAGAGTTCTAATATATATATATAAGTAAACTATAAAATAAGTAAAGTTATCAATATTAAAAAGAAATAAAATAAGAAAGATTTAAATTAAGAATAATATTAAATTAAGTAAAACTTAAAACAAAGAAATAAAATTTGCATGTTGACACATGGAATGTGTGCATGTGGTTCCCTTTACATTGTTTGGTCTATTTAATATACATTGAGGAAGATGAGATTCAACATTCCTTCATCCATTCTCTTGGGAGAAAGGTATTGTGAGACAAAGGATTACTTGGCAGTAGTACGTTGACTGACGGCTCGGGAGTGGGTAGTTCTAGAAAGATTATGTGTAGTTGAGCCTAAGTTTTGGTGAAGAGTCATCCAAAAATATTTGCTGTAGTTAGAGGGATTCAAATAGCATTCAACTTCAGAGTCTGAAGTAAGGAATATCATCGTTACAACTAACTTGTCTTTGCTCATGTTTATGAAATGCCTATGCTAGCTTGTTAATTGTTTGTGTGTTTATTATTAATTGCATATTTGATATAATTTGTTGCATGTTAAATGTAATATTTGTTACATATGGTATCACAACGAGGTTTCAACTCTGGTGGACCCTTCAATTCTTTATGTTAGTGTCCACTAATACTTATAGGTTACATTTATTTTATTATAAAAGGAAAATAAAATTATTAATTGTAATTCTTATTCTTACTTTAAATTGTTTTACGCATCTTACTTCCATATATATGAGCTATCAAAAATATTATATAATTATATACATGCATAATATTATAATATTTATTTAAAATAACTATATTAAATTTAAATTTTAGATATCTCTTGTTATTAGAATTGTAGGACATTAAAACCGCTAATTAAAACTTATTTAAGCGGATAATATATTTTCTCAAATTCTTAGGGTTTCTTTTATTTATTTTCATGAGCTCCATTTTTTGTTATTAGGGCTGCAGCGGCAATGGAGTCTTTTTCTTTCTCCAAATATTTGGGTTTTTATCAGCTTTTTTTACCTTCTCAAATCAGAGGGTTTTTTAAAAAATTTCCCTCAAATTTAATCTTCCATACGTTTTTGTGATTTAGTGACTTCTTTATGCCAAAATTTTCCTTAAATTCAATATTCTTTCCATACCCTTTAATGATTTTGTGAGTTGTTTGTGCCAAAAATTTCCCTTATTTTTTATATTCTTTCCATACCCTTTCGTGATTTCGCGAGTTCTTTGTGCTGGAATTGTGCTCATATGTTTTCCTTTTACGCCAAGTGTTATTTTTTTATTTTCAATCCCTCCGAAACGATTCCTAATCCAATAGTTTTCAACCCACAAAAGGTCAAGAAAGGGTATTGTAACATAAAAGATATTCAACTAAGTGGGAATTTGTTTCGATAGATTTTGTTGGGGGCTTACTAATGACTTCCCAAAGAAAATGACTGCATTATGGTTGTTGCTGTTAAAATTAATAATAGTTCTCACTTCTTTCTAGTTAAGAGTGCCTTCGAGGCACCAACTATTTCTCATGTTTTCCTGAAAGAAATAAATCGTCTTCATGGTGTGCCCTGAAAAATAATAGCTGATATAGATGCATGTTTTACTTCCATATTTTGGAAAATCCATTTACAATCTATGGGAACACAACTAAAATTGAATAATGCATATCATCCAGAGACAGATGGGAAAATAGAAATACTAAACTGATTACTAGAGGACATGCTCAGAATGTATGTCATGGATCAACAAAATTGGTAGGAGAAATACCTTCCCTTAGTGGAATTTGCATAAAATAATAGTTACCATAGTTCAATTCAGGCAGATATCTTCAAAGTTTTATATGGAAGACCATGTCGTACTCCAATGAGCAGGGATCGATTAGAGGATTGATTCATCTTGGACCTTGAATTGCTCCAAGAATTTCAAGAACAAATGGTAACAATTAAGCAAAGGCTAAAAGAAGTCATGGCTCACCAGAAAATTTATGATGGTGCAAAGAGAATTGATAAAAGATTTGAAGAAGGAAGCCAAGCTTTTATTAGAGTCAAACCCTCTAAGATTTTGTTTAGATATGGTAAGGGAACAAATTTATCCCCTAGATTTGTTGGCCCGTTTAAGGTCCTAGAGAGGATCAGACCAGTTGCTTATAAGTCCGAGATGTAATTCCATCTAAAAAGGATGCATAATGTGTTTCATGTTTCTATTCTTAGAATACATGTACTCGATCCATCCCATGTGTTAACATTTGAGAATTTACAAGTTTCCAAGGAGGGAGTCCTTCAGTTTGAACCATTTAGTATATTAGACCATCAGGTTCATCAACTCAGGAATCGTGAGATTGAGCAAGCCAAGATACAATGGGATAATTATAGCCTAGGGTCAGCTACATCGGAAGATGGAGATGTTATTTTTAATTACTTTCCTTATCTATTTTATTAAATTATGTGGTGAACTAGACAAGAGTGCATAATTTAACTAAGGTAGATAATTTTATGGACCATCTATATCAGATCTTATTGTTTAAATTTTATTGATACATCTAAATCGTACACTATGATTTCAGTTATGGTTTTAGTTAAATGTTATGAGATTATGGTAATGATGCACATGTGGTTATTATATATATATATAGTTGTTATGAAAATGGAGTTCTATGTTCATGATGAATATGATATTCATAGGGATTATGATGGTCTGATTGAGGTTATATTGACATGTTGTTAGTTTATTAGTTTATTCCATGATATTCCTTTGATGTTGATATGTTGATGTTATAACTTATGAGAGTGTTGGGAAAACATGAAGTAATAAATAACTAAAGAAATAAAATTTTAAAAGGTTGAACTTAACTTCGGGATGAAGTTCCTTAAAGAGGGGGAGTATGTAATGTCCCCTAATAATAATAAAAAATAAGTAAATAATAAATAAATAATAAAATAGAATATTAAAATAAATAGTAAATAAATAATTCATAATAAAGAGAACAATAGTAAATAAATAAAATAGTAAATAATAAACTAGAGTTCAAAATACAAATATGTAAAAGTAAACTATTAAATAAGTGAAGTTAATAAGAGAACAATAAAAATAGTAAAAATAAGTAAAGTTAACAAAAAGTAAAATAAAATAAAATAAGAAACAGTTAAATTAAGAGTACTATTAAATTAAGTAAAACTTAAAATAAAGAAGTAAAAGTTGCATGTTGACACATGTAATGTGTGCATGTGGTTCCATTTCCATTGTTTGGTCTATTTAATAGACGTTGAGTAAGATGAGATTCATCATTTCTTCATCCATTCTCTTGGGAGAAAGGTATTGTGAGACAAAGGATTTCCTCGCAGTAGTAAGTTGATTGAGGGCTCGGGGGTGGCTAGTTCTAGCAAGATTACGTGCAGCTGAGCCTACGGTTGTGTGGAGAGTCATCACCAAAACTTTATTGCAGTTAGCGGGATTCAAATAGTGTTGAACTTCAAAGTCTCATGTAAGGAATATCGCCGTTAGAGGTAAGTCGTCTTTGCTCATGTTTATGAAATTTCTATGCTAGATTGTTAATAGATTGTGATTGTTAATAGTTTTTGTGTTGATTATTAATTGCATATTTGATTTAATTAGTTGCATGTTTAATTTTGGGGTTGTTACAAATATAATTTATAATATCATATTATAAGGCCTATTTCAAAATAAACACTAGTTTATTTTATTAAAATTTTTTCCTCTATATATAATTATCTATTATAACATTTCATATATTTGTATTGTAATATTATAATGTATTTCCTAATAAAAATCTCATTTATATTTTCATAAATGAAAACATCACCACATATATAATATGGTTTATAATATAATATAATTATATGATATTATATTATGTTATAAATCACATTCTAAAACAAAAACTTATGTATATTAACTCTACATAATTAAAATTTTTGTTTCTTTATATAAACGTAATATAAAACTATGTTATTTAATATGGACATTCAAATATTTTATTTATGATTCACAATAAGATATTTTTTTTTGTTAGTAATTAATTTTTATTTTAACTATTAAATATCTTTTTTTATAGGTTCCACAATGATGAGACTATATCATGGTCATGTCTAACAATAACACCCGAATATGACAACTAATTGAACCGATCACATAACATCTAAGAGTGGGTTAACAACTGAGTGATCGCCACCTATCCAAAACCCCATAAACAAAATTAATTAAATAACATGCAAGCAACTCCCCATTTTTTATATATATTTATATATATAACTCATATTTTACACTATAATATAGTATTTTAATATTATATGATAAATCATAATCGAAAATAAGCATATATGTAATTCAAAATATTACCCATCCAAATATTATTAGACTACATTTAATTATAAAAATAATTTATATAATTTTGTCATAATATTATAGTTATTTTTTTTTTAACTCTCTCTCTCTCTCTCTCTCTCTCTCTCTCTCTCTCTATATATATATATATATATATATATATATATATATATATGAAAAAGATTCTTAACCTCATTTATCTGACCTAAAGAAAGTAAGAAATTAATTGTGATTTTTCAATATTTTATTTCTATGATAAAAAAGAAGGGAAAGAAGAGCTCCAATATCACTATAGTTAGGTTGACATAACAAGTCAAGAAGATTGGAAGTGTCCCAAATTTTATGGAAATGATAGTGGATGTGAGTATGATTTGGGAACTCTAAGAGGAAGTGTTTTTCATCTTACACCCTCTTAGAATCGCAGAGGTGATAGATTCTTTCCTCTTAGGGAATTTTGGAAATATAACAATGTTGAAGCTCATGACAATTAGTTCTTATCCTATAAATGTTTTGTAACACTCCTCGAAAGATAGAAAAACTGGATTTATTTACTTTGTTTTTATTTGTCACATAGTTAAGTCTGAAACTTTAATTAGTTCGGTTAAAAGAAGTTGACACGGAAAAGAGTTGAAATAATTATTTCAATTAGAAAACATATGTATATAGTTTTATGCATTTCAAATTTACATTAATATTTCATTGTTGATATATTATTATGAATAGCTAGTAATTAATGAAATATTATTGGATAACTCAAGAGAATAGATCTTGTAGAATTTACCTAACTACCAAGAATTTAAGTGGTTATCGTTCTTGGTTTCTATTCCTTGGAGATAAGAAGGATCTCAGGGGGGAGGAAAGGGGTTATCTAACCTCTGAAGGAAGCAAGAAGGAAGAAAGAAAGACCATAGATCAAGAATAGCAATCAGGAGTTACAGGGAAGGGTTATTGTTGAGATGACGTTAGACCCAGTGGAATTCATTCATATTTAAACTGAGACTAAACCTAGAATGGTTTTTGAGGTATTGAAGAGGCTGAACTAGCCTTGAAGTAGATATTCTATTGGTAGTAGGAGCTCACGGGGACATTTAGACGTGATTTCAAATCTCAATAAAGGGTGGTGGAATCTTCGGTTTAAATTTCCTAGCTACCTATCAAGAAGATAAGTAATACGTAATTATTGAAAGTATTTATTCTTATACCTATATTATTGAATGTCTTTGTTTTAAATATTGTATTGTGAAAATGAATTTAGTGTCGTAGATTAGAATGAAGAATTTTATTCGTGCGGGCATGAAATATTAAGATACCTTTAGCAAGCTAGTATGGGATGGGTTTATGCACTTGCAGAAAAGACAAAAATTGATTATTTCCATTGTCGCAGGTAGGTAGTATGGTCTTAGGATAATATGAGATAACCAACAGAATGATATAGTCAATAAGTCAGTTCCTGGAAATTTAGTTCTTGGCCCAACTAAGAGGTCAACAACTAATAACTGACCGGACCAGGTGAAACCGCACTAACTCAAACCTTGAAGTAGTTTTAATAATAAGCTACAATGAAAATATAAGAAATATAACATGAATGGAAGAATCCTCACTGACAAAACCATAGAAAAGAGTCACACTGAAGGAATAAGCTATTATAGAATCCATGTTGCAGCCTCCTGGTGGTGGTTGGTGTTTCATTCATCTACTTGGTGTTAAAGGGTCTTCTAATTTGAAATCCTCTTTAACTCATGAATGTTGTTTCAAGCCTATTTTTTTTGGTTTGTGAGTTTGGTGGAGTAGATAGAAGAATTTTCCAGGTAATGTTACGATAAAACCTTAGAGGAAATTATTGAACTTATGTATATCCACCAAGATAAGTAGATAAAATGAAATATAGACTCATACATCAAACCCTTCTTGCAAATTTAGGAAATCATTATATGTTAATTAGCGGTTCCATAAAAACTGAGCACATATAAGCTTATAGACGAAAATGTAATCAATACTGAAACACCACACTGAATTCATATATCTGCACTATTATATAAGAATAGGACTGGAAGGTGTGCTAAAAAAATACATTCAACTAAGTGTACATAATAGAAACAGTTAAAATAGAAAGCTTTAATTAATAATATTTGATAAAATGAACAATCATTTGGAAAATTTTGATTGTATCAAATAATTGCCAACAATTGATATTACAAGTTTGAAAAAATCCATCTGTATATCCTTTGAGAGGTTGTTTATATATAAACGATACTAACCAGTGAATATAATTTCTAAATATAAAATCAAGAGGAACTGATAAGCACATACTTTTTGTCTTAAGAAGAAACAGTTCAAATCTAAAATCCTACCACTAATATAGCACAATTCAAGTGAGATTTCCAAAGAAAATTTAATGGAATCAGAGCCATAGAGGAACCATCAAACTCTAAATAAAACCTGTGTGAAACCCGACAAAGGTTCAAGAATACCTGGCAGTTATAAAATCAGGGTAAGGTCGGCCAAAAAAATAAAACTACACTACAAGAAATATAACCACTAGGGGGGTTGTTGTCGTACCTGAAAGTAAATGAACCATGTGAAACCATTTTTTTATAACAGAGAGTTAACAATAAAATTGAATGAGGGTTCGGGATTAAGTGATAGTCTTACCTCGTGAGTGAGCATGTTGGCCTACCAAGCAACCTGAAGGAGGGTTTAAACAAAACCATAATTCATTTCGACCAAATTTGATTGAATAAAAAGAAAATATTGACTCAAAAAAAAAAATTTAATGCGCTTTAAGTTCCAACATACCTATCTTTCCTTGTAGGAGAGTCGTGGGTCAGGACCAAACTGGCTGCCAAAAGAAAATATCCTTGCAAAATTAAATGGGAGACTAGGAAACGGAAGAAGAATAAACAAGCATGTTGTCGGTGGGGAAAATGATATGGAACTCCACCTCAGATAGAGTGTTCAATTATAGAATGGACGACATGAGTATTTTTCCAAGGCATGGATTAAAAACAAGGTTGCAGAGAAGAACCCGACATGGGAGCGACAAGAAGTGAAAAAACCCACAAGGGTTTGTGCAGGAGGGGATATTACCCTAACCACTCCCAAGATACCCAATTTGTTCGATCAAACCATAATCAACGTTGTAGATTTCCATATATGTCAACAATTTGGTGAGCCAATGCACGAGTTTGATAGACTCTGGATGAGTTAACACAACTTAACACAGGTTCAATACTACACAAGCAGTTATTGTAACATTGATATGTAAGTTAATTATTTAATGAATATGTTTAATATAATTATCATACAAGGACTAGCACCATAAATAATGATAAATGATTATAGACTTTCTGTATTAAGTAATACCTATTGCCAGAATATATCAGACCATATTTAACCTAGATCTTATATAGCATAAGCAGGTTATACCACTTACTCTTTTAATTAAATGAAAGACCAAGTCCCAAAGCACATAGATGGCACTATCATATACCTTATTTATTAATTTTACAACTCATTTGATGCAGTAAAGTATGGTTAGGTGTGTAGAGTTCCATTTTTAATACCGTTATGTGCTACAGTAATAAAAGGTTAAAGTTAATATGAGTGAAACATAGAATACCAAGTGTTAATGTTTAAATTTCGTATATTACCTTAATGTGGGATATAATGGATGTTAAAGTTTGTATTAGAGCCTAGTTTCAATACTGACGCCTGAATGGGCACTAATGTTGTTGGCATATGTGTTGAATTCTGCACAGAGACAGAGAAGGTGAGAAAGTGTTACACTATGATCAGGAGAGGAACTATAATTTAAGTTCCAACCAAATTCATAGTGGGAAAAAGCCCCATACAAAATCCAGAAACATATCCAAAAATGTCGATACAGCTGGGGATAGATCAGTAACAACAAACAACTCAATTAATGGTTCACCAACAACAACAAACAACAATACTACTTGAAACTTTCAAACAATTACAAACTCAAATGGTGTGCATGAGGATTGAGAATGAGAGACCGACACATGAGAACTAAGGATTATGAAGAGTATTTTAGATAGAAAAAACCAATGAACATACCAACCTAGCCTTGAACAGGAAATTCGGGGTGTCGGAGAACAACACCAACATATGGAAGAAAATTCGAAAGAAGATCACTCAAAACAAGGTCATATAAATAGAGTTGATAATGAAGAGGAGTCGGGAAATGTGGCAGACCAAAAAAAAGCAAAGAAACATAGAATGGAATTACAAGGGGGGTTTCGGAATATTAAACCCCCATTCTTTGATGGATAAGTTGAAGAAGCAATAGAAGCTTGGTTCATCAACATGAATAAGTATTTCTAGGTTTACGAATACAACTGTAACCTCCAAGCCATATTAGCTATTTATCAGTTACATGAAAAGGCTACCCTCTAGTGGGAATAAGTTAAAGTTGTGTAAGGAATAGAAGAGAAGAACGTACCCTGGGAAGAGATTCAAAAAAAAATTTAAAAGAAAGTACTTCATTGAACGTTTCCATAATGAAAAATATAAGGAGCTTCATGATTAATGACTAATACAACTAACTATGGATGAGTATATAGCTCAATTCACCTACTTGCTGAGATATGTATCATATATTCGTGAAGGGAAATCTAAAGTAAAATGTTTCCTAAGTGGTCTTCCTGCATATATGTAAAATAGAATCACGTTTGACAGCCCAAAAACAATGGATGAAGAAATTCAGAAAGCCCTCATATGCTATCAGCAGAAAAAACAAAAAGACACTAGCAAGAATTCACCACCAAGGAAGGGAAAAATGGTTATAAAAACTCCAGGAATTCAAGTTTTTCCAACTTAAAAAATTCTCTGAAATATTCCATGAAAAAAAAATTGGGAAAGAGCTTTCATAATCCCACATGGTAAGAAGAAATAGAGATTAATGAAGCATCTAACAGACTAGAAATTAGTTAGATTAAAAACCCCCCTTGCAATGTTGGGGTTGTGCGGAGCCAGATTAGTATAAAAATTGTCTTAATCATGCCAAGTTAGAGCATGTAACTAATATGTAGGAAGCATCAACCATTGTTAATGTGGGAAGATGAATTGTCAGGATAAATGCAACGTATGAAGGCCGACAAGCGGATTATCAACTTATAATGATATAACTGGAAGGTAAGATACTTACTCATTGTGTTTCTATATTACTAGATCTTGGTGGCAAATTGAGTTATGTTAGCCCTAAGATAGTAGAAAGATTTAATTTTCAAATCCAAGAGTTTAGGAATCCTTGGTTGGTTCAACTGCCGACTAGAGCTAAGAAAAAGGCGAGTGTTAAGGTATTAGTATGCCTGATTGAAGAAAGAAATCAACATACAAGTGCACAATTGAATATCTTACCATTGGATTCCTTTGATTTGTTTCTTGGCATGGACTGATTAGAAAAACAATAGCCTTTATTAGATTATAAAAATAAGTCTACCAGTTATCAGGCTAAGGATGGGTTGTAGTATGAGATTGAAAGGGTCCAAATACCTGAATTTATGTCCCATTATTGCCACTCAGTTGGGTAAGTATCTCGGGAAATTTTTCGCGATATATGAAGTCCATGTGGGGTATTCGTATTCTAAGGAAAACATTCTCACATTACAAAATATACCAGCAATTCAGGAATTCACTAATGTATCTCCTAAAGACATACCGAGATTGACGCCAAAGCAAGATATTGATTTCAGCATAAAATTTGTTCTTGGGGTCACACTAATGTCTAGAGATGCTTACCATGTTAGCATCCTGGATTTAATTGAACTCAATATGAAACTTCAAGAAATATTAGATAAAGGATACATCCACCCCAGGGTGTCCCCTTTACTGCATATTGATGATTTATTTGACTAGGTGAAGGGATAAAGAGTATTTTCCAAAATTTATTTATGATCAGGAAATCATCAGGTTTGATTTAAGGATGAGGACATATGTAAAACCACTTTTAGAACTTGTTACGGGCACTACAAATTTATGATCTTTCCATTCAAACTGACCAACGTGCCCAATACTTTTATGAGTTTGATGAATGGAATTTTCCATCCTTTTCTGGACCGATTTGTCATGATTTTTATAGAAGATATAATAAAATACTCAAAAAATTTGGAAGAGCGTGAAGAACATTTACTAATTGTAATACAAGTGTTAGGATATCATCAAATATATGAAAATTTTAGTAAATGTGATTTTTTTAAAGATAAGATTCAATATTTGGGCCATGTCATATCAATAGAAGGAATAGTTTTTGATCCTGAGAAAATCAAGACTATCATGGAATGCCCAGTACCCAAAAATGTAGCTGATATA